>OZ038381.1:4835181-4997681 GCA_964036045.1 Eutreptiella sp. 'Long Island Sound 2002'
TTGCATCAATCCCCACACAGTTGCATCAATCCCCACACAGTTGCATCAATCCCCACACAGTTGCATCAATCCCCACACAGTTGCATCAATCCCCACACAGTTGCATCAATCCCCACACAGTTGCATCAATCCCCACACAGTTGCATCAATCCCCACACAGTTGCATCAATCCCCACACAGTTGCATCAATCCCCACACAGTTGCATCAATTCCCACACAGCTGCATCAATCGCCACACAGTTGCATCAATCCCCACACAGTTGCATCAATCCCCACACAGTTGCATCAATCCCCACACAGTTGCATCAATCCCCACACAGTTGCATCAATCCCCACACAGTTGCATCAATCCCCACACAGTTGCATCAATCCCCACACAGTTGCATCAATCCCCACACAGTTGCATCAATCCCCACACAGTTGCATCAATCCCCACACAGTTGCATCAATCCCCACACAGTTGCATCAATCCCCACACAGTTGCATCAATCCCCACACAGTTGCATCAATCCCCACACAGTTGCATCAATCTCCACACAGTTGCATCAATCCCCACACAGTTGCATCAATCCCCACACAGTTGCATCAATCCCCACACAGTTGCATCAATCCCCACACAGTTGCATCAATCCCCACACAGTTGCATCAATCCCCACACAGTTGCATCAATCCCCACACAGTTGCATCAATCCCCACACAGTTGCATCAATCCCCACACAGTTGCATCAATCTCCACACAGTTGCATCAATCCCCACACAGTTGCATCAATCCCCACACAGTTGCATCAATCCCCACACAGTTGCATCAATCCCCACACAGTTGCATCAATCCCCACACAGTTGCATCAATCCCCACACAGTTGCATCAATCCCCACACAGTTGCATCAATCCCCACACAGTTGCATCAATCCCCACACAGTTGCATCAATCTCCACACAGTTGCATCAATCCCCACACAGTTGCATCAATCCCCACACAGCTGCATCAATCCCCACACAGTTGCATCAATCCCCACACAGTTGCATCAATCCCCACACAGTTGCATCAATTCCCACACAGTTGCATCAATCCCCACACAGTTGCATCAATCCCCACACAGTTGCATCAATCCCCACACAGTTGCATCAATCCCCACACAGTTGCATCAATCCCCACACAGTTGCATCAATCCCCACACAGTTGCATCAATCCCCACACAGTTGCATCAATCCCCACACAGTTGCATCAATCGCCTCCCTGTATAGAACGCCTCTGTCGTTGATTTCGGGCAGCACGGTGCGGAATTTTCGGGGGGTCGGTGTATTTTCGGGTGGTCATTCTATCTGACATGCGCGTGCCAATTGTGTGGCGGGTGGAGGGCAGGTCTAAGCAATGCCAGCAGACCCAGGGAAGGTGCCCAAAAATGGACCCTGTATCAAAGGCCACTCAGTAATACCCGCCCCCCGGCACAACCAGAACTCAGTAGGAACGTGCTGCGTCCAGCGTGTGGCTCATTAGGGTATCCTTTTGTGCCTCCTGTGCAGGCCTCTGGTCGAGCGGAGCTGCCGGAGGCACCGTAGAGTACCTCAGGGCCGCGGTGCCTGGGATACGTGTACCTCTGCCTTGCGTCTGTGCTGCACCGCATGATTCCTTTGGGTCTTGGCTTGGGGCACGGGTCTGGGAACGGGTCGGTTTATTGTGTTGGCATGCCCCAGCGACCGGAATCGGGCGTTGTGTTGGAGGGGGTCGTTGCAGTGGGTGGGGCCGGCCTAAACGGGGAGGGGGTTGACTTGATATTACTTTGCTGTTTGATAGTAAAAGGGTGGGGGGTTTAGTGAGGCACCGCTGCCAAACCGTGTGACACCTCTTCGGTAATCTTAGGCCACCCACCGCTGTCCTCTTTGACTATGAAGTCATGATGTCAGTTCATGGGGCACAACCACCACTGAGGGGAGTATGATGGTGGGCCTCTCGATGGTGTGGGGGGTGCTCACCACCTGTGAGGGATTGGGTGGCGTGCTCCTGTGCCGTAGGCCAGGCAGGTGGCGACAGTTGGGAAAGCGATTGGGGAGGGTACCGCGGCGGTTGCAGAACCGTTGCAGCCGCGTTGGAGGGATGCGGTTGGAGGGTGACTGACGGTCACCGTTGGGGGGGGGGGGGGTGAGGATACCACTGGGCGCCGCTGACGCGCAAACGGCACATCCTGCCACATTCAGCACAGCCCCAACACACCGACCACAGGGCTCCGCGAACGCGGAAACGACACCAGCAGGAGCACCGGCCGCAGCGGCCGACAGAAAGCAGCGACCCGACGCAACATGCGAAGGGAAGACTGGGTGACTGTCCAGGGCCCCGTAAAGCAACAGCGACGCGACGGAATGTCACACGGGGGGTGAGGATGCCACTGAGGCTGCGGATCCGTATGCTTCGCACTGGGTGCAGCATGTCCCCCTGACACACCGCTGCCCCCCCCCCCCCCCCCCCACACACATGGCCCGATCCCAGCGCCTGCCCTGTGCATCGCGCCGCCCGCCCGCGTCGCGCAGGGCTCGACCTCCTGCTCCAGAACATGCTCGTCGGCTCCCTCGTCACGCCGCGCTCCCTCTCGTCCTCGGGGAAGAGCGGGTCCTTCTTCTTCCTCAGCGCCGACGGGGCGCTGGTCATCAAGAGCCTCCCCGCGACGGAGGCCATGGTCCTGAAGGACATGCTGCCCGCCTACGCCGAGCACGTCTGCAGCAACGTGGACACGATGCTCGTCCTCTTCTACGGCCTGTACCAACTGCAGCTCGAGTTCGAGCAGACGTTCTTTGTGGTCATGACGAACGGTGTGTCGCGCGCGCGGGGCCCCCGCGCCGCAGCGGCGGGGCGGGCGGGGCTGGGGTGTGTGGGCGGGGGGGGGGGTACGGGCAGTGATGTAGTGGAACGGCCGTCCACCGTTGCAGGAGGGGCGGTGCCCCCCCCCTGGACCCCCCTCAGCCCCCCCCCCCCCCCCTAGACCCCCCCCTCCTCCCCTTCCAATGTTTGAGGCTGACAGCCAACGTTTTGCTTCGGTGCCAAGAGGATTTAAGCTTCAAAATATCCGGCCCGCCCTCGGCGGGGACCATACGGGGACCCTGGGAGGAGGGGGGGGGGCAGCCAAACCCCCTTCCGCCCCCCTCCCCCCCCCTTCTAATACATCCCTGGGGACGGGGTGCATGGCTGTGGTGCGGAGGGGCTGTGGGCTCGGGTGGGTGCCGTGTCTCTCGGGGGACGGTCGGTGTGCGGGAACACGGAGCAAAAACCCCCAAAAACCGTCGACGGTTATCGCCGGTTTCCGAAAAAATACGGGTCCGTACGCCTGGGACTCAGCGGGCACAAACGAGGCAACACTGCCAGCGACTCTGCAAAACGCTCCGTGTTCGCGTGTTTCTCATGCCCCCGAGTGACACGGGGGGGGGGGGCGTAGGGCATGAAGGGGCCCCATTTCATGGTCCGCGTCGCAGTGCTGCCCGAGGCGGACTCCATCGACGAACTGTACGACCTCAAGGGCTCCACCGCCGGGCGGACGACGCCTCTGGAGCAGCGCACCAGCCCCATGACGGCGTTGAAGGACCTGGACCTCGACCGGTCGTTGGTGCTGCAAGACAATTACCTCAGGTCTGCCGGGGCCTGCCCCGACGGGCGGCGGCCAGAGTGTTTCTTAACAACTCAGCGTCTCCTGCGCGAGGGGGGGGGGTGGCGCAGGGTCACCGTCAAACGACCCCGGCAACAACCAGCACAACCCGTTGGCAGGGAGGGGCATGTGTGCCCGGCGCGCTACCTTTGTGTTCAGTATCCTGGCTCTAGCCTCGAGTTTATCCTCACCTCGGGACGTCGGGGGGGGGGTTCGGGAAAAGGGCTCAATTGACAGGCACCATTAATCAGTCATTATGAAGTCTGGCGCCAAAGGTGCCGAAAAAAATTTTGAGCACTAAAATTTGGGCGATTTTTTTTTCACCAAATATATGGCAAATGATGACTTTTCTGAACCCCCTCGATGCGCTGATTCCAAAAATCCCATTTTCTTTTTTTCCCGATTTTTGGGTCTGGGTCACCTCCGAGGCCTGGGGGTCAGACTCGGTAGGATTTTGGGGGTCCTGTCAATTGAGCCCTTTTTTGGGGGGGGTCCAGCCGGAGGGCTCCATCGACCCCCCCCCCCCCCCGCAAACGAAAACCCGGCCTCCCCAGCGAACAGAATGGGCAGTTCAGGATGGTGTCGTGCAACTGCGGCTTGGACAGAACTTACAGGGTCTGCGACCGCATGCAAATGAGACCCTATGCAGCCACACGCACAATATGCGTCTATGGGGCTACAAAGGGTCGCCGTGGCATAATAAAACTTCTATTGCCTTCGGCAAGTCCACCTCGCAGAGAATCTACCCCCAGCAACACACACCCAAAATAGGGTGGAAACTACATAAATACGGCCTAAAACATGCTTAACATATCTTGGATGATCATTTTGGGTGATCACGGTATCAAAAAAACAAGTTTTGAAAACTTCGATTTTTGAGCTGTCCAGAGTGAAAAACTGCATCTGCAGGTTGTGTACCAATCCCCTAGGAGTCCCCCCCCCCCCCCCCCCGGACCTAATACCCAAATAGGGTGAGAAACACGTAAATACGGCCTAAAACATGCTTTACATACCTTGGATGGTCATTTTAGGTGGTCACAATATCAAAAAATCAAGTTTCAGAAACTTCCATTTTTGAGCTGTCCGCGGTGAAAAACTGCATTAGCAGGTTGTGTACCAATCCCCTAGGAGCACCCCCCCCCCCCCGGACCTAATACCCAAATAGGGTGAGAAACACGGCCTAAAACATGCTTTACATACCTTGGATGGTCATTTTAGGTGTTCACAATATCAAAAAAACAGGTTTCAAAAACTTCCATTTTTGAGCTGTCCAGTGTGAAAAACTGCACAAGCAGGTTGTGTACCGGCCCATTCACTAGGCCATTATTGGTGGAAACAGTCATTTCGCGTCTTTGGCACGGGTTGTGAACGGCCCTAAGCAAGGCTAGAGACTGCAAAAAACGTCCTTCCGTATCCTAGTAGGCATATACTGTCACAACATCCCCACTCACACCCCTCAAAGTGGATACCATGGGGTCACCGGGGTTGCCAAAACCGCCAACATACCAAAAACATACCGAAAAAGGCAAAAAATGCATAAACTGCATTAAGCGCTCGTCCCACTCCACCCCATACAAACCCTATGGAGTAGGGACCCGGAAACACTTTTTCGGCTCAAAATCGAAAAAAACCAAAAGATTCATGATTTTCGACCCAAAAAAAGGGGGGTCATTTTTTGACCCCCCCCCCACCCCCACCCCCCCCCCTCCCTCAAAACCTCCAAAAAGTGGGTTGCAAGTGGGGGGGGTCTGGGGGGGTCCGGACCAAAAACTCATTGGGGGATGCATTTATTGGACAAAATAATAATTTTACAAGGGGTTAAACTAACAATTCAATCCCTTGGGGTAGGGTACGCGAAGAGCCCCAAAAAAGCCAAAATGGGGGGGGTATGTGGCGTTTTCCCCATCTATACGCCTGCCTGGCTTTGATCTAACAGCCTCTGCGAGGTGATTCTATTGCCTTCAGCAAGTCCACCTCGCAGAGAATCTGCCCCAACTCTACCCCAAGCAACACACACCCTAAATAGGGGAAAAACTATATAAATACAAGCTAAAATATGCTTTACATAGCTTGGATGGTCATTTTAGGTGATCACAATATCAAAAACATAAGTTTCGGAAACTTCGATTTTTGAGCTGCCCAGGGTGAAAAACTGCACAAGCAGGTTGTGTACTAATCCCATTTGACCCCCCCCCCCCCGCCCAATACCCAAATAGGGTGAAAAACACGTAAATATGGCCTAAAACATGCTTTACATACCTTGGATGGTCATTTTAGGTGGTCACAATATCAAAAAAACAAGTTTCGAAAACTTCGATTTTTGAGCTGCCCAGGGTGAAAAACTGCATAAGCAGGTTGTGTACCAATCCCTTGGGAGACCCCCCCCCCCCTGGACCTAATACCCAAATAGGGTGAAAAACACGTAAATACGGCCTAAAACATGCTTTACATACTTTGGATGGTCATATCATGTGGTCACAATATCATAAAACCAAGTTTCGAAAACTTCGATTTTTGAGCTGCCCGGAGTGAAAAACTGCATAAGCAGGTTGTGTACCCATCCCTTGGGAGACCCCCCCCCCTTGACCTAATACCCAAATAGGGTGAAAATCATGTAAATATAGCCTAAAACATGCTTTACATACCTTGGATGGTCATTTTAGGTGATCACAATATCAAAAAAACAAGTTTCAAAAACTTCGATTTTTGAGCTGCCGGGGGTGAAAAACTGCACAAGCAGGTTGTGTACCGGCCCATTCACTAGGCCATTATTGGTGGAAACAGTCATTTCGCCTCTTTGGCACGGGTTGTGAACGGCTCTCAGCAAGACTAGAGACTGCAAAAAACGTCCTTCCGTATCCTAGTAGGCATATACTGTCACAACATCCCCACTCGCACCCCTCAGAGTGGGTACCACGGGGTCACCGAGGTCGCCAAAACCGCCAACATACCGAAAAAGGCAAAAAATGCATAAACTGCATTAAGCGCTCGTCCCACTCCGCCCCATACAAACCCTATGGAGTAGGGACCCGGAAACACTTTTTCGGCTCAAAATCGAAAAAAACCAAAAGATTCATGATTTTCGACCCAAAAAAGGGAGGGTCATTTTTTCGACATTTTTGACCCCCCCCCCACCCCCCCCCCCCAAAAAGTGGGTTTCAAGTGGGGGGGGTCTGGGGGGGTCCAGACCAAAAACTCATTGGGGGATGCGTTTATTGGACAAAATAATGATTTTACAAGGGGTTAAACTAACAATTCAACCCCTTGGGGTAGGGTACGCGAATAAGCCCAAAATGGGGGGTATGTGGCGTTTTCCCCTATATACGCCTGCCTGGCTTTGATCTAACAACCTCTGCGAGGCGATTCTTGTTTGTGTCCGGGAAGTATCGGTCTGGACCCCTCAGATTGTCCAACACGTGGTCGGTGTACAACACCGGCGCATGCCATGGATGCATCTTTCTGTCCACCGTCAGCAAGATAGTCCCCAGTGTCGCAATCAGGATTGAAGAAGGGGTGGTGCCCCAGCGGTGCATCGTGACAAGTGGCCGGCTCGGGAAACGGTCACGGTGTCTACCAACGTTCTCCTTAGTCTTAGCGAATAACGAGAATGTTGGGAGTTTTGGGGCACGTTGGCCGTCCAAGAAAGTCTGCATGAAGGGGAGTATGCGCTTTGGAATGTCCGGGGTGACCATCGCCCGAAGCATATTCTGCCACATGAAGCCCGTGGCAAAATTTGGCGCCCCCCCGCCCACTCCCAGGCACTACTTCTTGGAGCAGCTGCGGGCGGACACGATATTCCTGCGCAGCCACAACCTGATCGACTACAGTCTGCTGGTCGGCATCCAGAAGCTGGGCACCCCCAAGGGCCCGAAGGACGCCGACGAGGCCTCGGGCTCCGCCCGCAGGCCGACCAAGACGGTCGCGCGCGCGGCCCTGACGCTGCCGTCCCGCAACCTGAGCGTCGGGCTGCGCTCCAAAGAGGGCACGGAGGTCTTCTACTTCGGCGTCATCGACCTCCTCACGCCCTTCGACACGAAGCGGCTGGCGGAGTCCACGTTCAAGACCATCGTCCAGAACAACGCGAGCTGTGTGCCGCCGGCGCAGTATCAGGTCCGATCCCCTGCCCCCCCCCCCCCCCCCACCGGGGCTTTGCTTGAAGGGGGGGGGGGGCAGGGGCAACGCCCCTCCTTCAACTCCACCCGAAGGCACGTCCGCAACCCCAATACCCCCCCCCCCCACCCGCTTTTCTAACCGCCAGGAACTGCCCCCCCAACCGATTTTACAGCGCGCCCCAACCGCTTTCCCCCACGTGCCGCGTGCTGCGGACCCCGCGCCCCCCGTGTCCCACGAACACTTTCGTTCGGGCCGTTATTTTTTTTCGGGACCCGATGAATTCGGGACCGCGTTTGGGGACCGAATTGATTGGGTCCCGGAGGGCGTGTCCAATGAACGCTCCCGTTCGGACTTTTTTTTTTTTACGATTTTGTTGTTCGCTGGACACGGCGGCCGGCGGAGGGGGGTATGGCCCCTGGCCATCGCGCCATCGAACGAATCAGGAGCCGGTGTCAAACAACAACAACAACAAAGCGTCATCGTCTGCCACAGTTGGGCCACCGGCAGTTTGCGCTCCCGCGTCGTCCGCATCGTCGCAAGTGACGGATGGCGCATGCCATACCGCAGACGTCTTGTAATTTCGGGCGGGAAAAGTGTCGCCACGTTCCTTCAAGACAACGATTCCCCACGACAGTATCCCCGGCAGAAGGGCTCACCCCCGGCCGTATGGCACCGCTGGTGAGCGTCCGGTGGTGTTGCCTGCGCGCGCGTCTTTCTGTTAGGACACGAGTGCGTGCCTCTGCATGTCTCCGTACGGGGGCGGGGGCATGGGTCTGGGTATGGGCTGGGGCCCTTGCGCCGTATGGCTCCTTTGATGGACGTGGGGTGCCTGTCCAGTGCGCAGGTGGCCCCTCCGGGTCCATGGGGCCCGATGTCCACCACTGCTGCCTTCGCGATAGGCAGGTGAAGCGGATGCAGTCACCATGCTTGGCCCCCTCCAATCCCCCCACCTCCCATACCGGCTCCGCACTCCCGTGGCGCTGCTGGGCGGCCGACTAGGGCGGCGGTTGGGGAGGGGGGGGGGGTTGAGCCAGCGCAGATGAACCGCTTTGGCAAGTACCTACATGGGGTGGGCGGTTTACAATCTCTGGGGGCGGGGAGGGGGGGGGGGGGGGGGCGATACACCCCTCTGGCTAGACCCCTCCCCAAAAAAGGGCTTAATTGACTGGACCCAAAATCCTACTGAGACTGACCCCCAGGCCTCAGAGGAGACCTGGACCCAAAATTCGGCAAAAATGTGAAAATGGGATCCAACATCTACGCATCCAACATCTGCCTCCCACAGCAGGTCCCCCCCCCCCCCTCTTCCGATGCATCCCTGGGCACACCTCTCGTGCGGCGGTGCCCTGCAGTCCCGCTTCATGGAGTTCATGCAGTCCACAATCCTGAGCCCGGAGTTGATCGCGGGGCAGAGCCTCGACCTCAGCGTGTCCAACAACTGCGAGGGCCTGCCGCGGCTGCTGGTGGCCGGCCTGGAGGCCGTCGATGCGGAGGATCTGACGCTCACAGAGATCGAGCTCCGGAACTCGGCGTTTCAGGCGTACAGCAGGTGCGCCTGACCACGTCCCTGTCCCTCAACGCCATGCCACTTAGAAGGCCTTCCAGCAGCCCCCCCCCCCCCCCAAAGCAACAGCCCTCTGCCCGTGACTCTCACGGGCAGAGGGCGGAGGGGGATTGCTCAGCCCTCATAGCACCCCCCCACCCCCCGTCCTATTGCCCACGGGTGTGGGGGTTTGGGGGGTTGGGCCTTGTTTGGGCCTCCCCTATCCTTGAGCCCAACCCGCCGGAGGTGTGAGCGAATCGGTGTTGTGTCGAAACATGCCCCACCCTCAGTGTGTGTGTGTGGGGGGGGGGTCCGCCTGGGCGCATCTTGACAATGGCGAGGGCCGGTGCCCTCCTTCGTGGTGACCTGTGGACCCGACACAGAGCAGTGAAACGGGGACAGTCTGGGGCTCCGTTGGTCTCGGGGAAACATGCAAACGGATTGGACAGCGGTGGTCTTGGACAATGAAAGAGCGATGACCGTTTGGCCTGTGTCACGGGGGCCTTTCGGTCGCTGATCATCCGTCGCTCCATGGCCCTCTTGGCAAGTACCCACCCGCAAACCCACTCTGCTCTGCTATCCCCCCCCCCGCCCCGAAACCCTGACCAATGACCTCGGCCCATGAGCAGGAAAGACATGGCACTGGACACCGGTGGTGCTCCGAGTATATGCCCTTCACCTTCGCGGACAGCACATGGCCCGTGACGAGGCCCTGCTCCGCTACTGCGTTGGGCCCGTGCGTGCGCATCGCCATCAACAGCGTTCCACTCGGGGATGGTGTAGGGGGGGGGGGGGGGTTGCACTCGCTGGAATTTCTGCACTTCAAATTCTGTACGAAATTTTTGCACGCAATTTGTTCGGTGGTTTTAAGGCTTTGTGCGGGTATACGTTCGGCATTGCCTTTGCGACCTGACGACCATGCCCGATGACTCAGTTCATGATACTTGGCTTCACAAGGAAGCTGCAGTAGTGCTGTAGCACATTACCGATGTCTGCATGCCCCCTGTGCTGTCCACACATCGCCGCTTCGCTGGTTGATGCATCTTAGGAAATCCACCCAGAGTCCGCCAGGAAACAACAGCAAGCGCCCACTGTTTCTCATGAGCAATCATTGGGAACCATACATAATTTGTTCGCTCATTTTTGAGAAATGGCACAGATTTTGTTGCGCCAGAATCTGTAGATTCATATTTTCCCCCGCACAGAATATCTCCCCCTTCGGTAATCATTCCCTTGACCTGTCTCCCTCCCTCTTTGCACAAGAGCATCCTGGACACCTGTGCCCCCTTGCACGGCAGAGGGGGTCACCGCCGCCGCCTGGGCGCCCCATATGGGCTAAGGTGACGGGTCACGTGGTCAACGAGGTCGTTGGCGGGGTGCCCCTTTGGAGGTCCTTTGGAACTCAATCAGACACGACGAGGGAAGGCCTCCTGCAGCATCAGCCCCGGGAACACACACCACCCCCCACTACGCCCGCCTCCTATGACCCACGTCCGCCCCTTCTGTGACTATGGTATGCTTCTGTACTATGCGATACGATACCATTCTGCACTGCGCTGCACTGCCCTGCACTGTGCTGTACTGCACTGCACTGTATCGTACCGTACTGCACTGCACTGCACTATACCGTACCGTATTGTACTGTACTGTACTGTACTGCAGTGTACCGTGCTGCACTTGTACTAATACTACACTGCACAGGCCTGTAATGTACCGGACCTGTACCTGTGCTGTCCGGTACTGTGCAGTACTGTACCGTACCGCGCTGCACTGTACTGTCTGTACTGTTTGTATATGTGTGTGACGAGAACTGAGCACTCAGCGCCTCTGTAGGTGCCTGTTTGTCGCGTCCTACGTGTGTGTGTATGTTTGTGTGCATGCATGTCTGTACGCATGTGCGAGAGACCCATATCTCGCTGTGTTATGCTGCGAGTCCTACCGCAGTCAGGAGCCTTTTGTTGGTCCGCATCTCAGTTACGATATCGAAGACGAGGAAGACGTCGGAGGGGCTGAGATTGTGATTCACGCGCCGTTGATCTTCCACCGCTTGCGTCAAGGTCCGCCTCCCTCGGCTGTTCTGGGCTGTTTGGCACGAGGGCCCCTTCGTGTGCGCGGGGGCCGAGTTTGCAAAGCACAGGCACGCTCACGAATGAGGCGCATGAGCACTGAGGCACACCCACGAGACACATCGGTGTGCATTGGGGCCTGAGGCATGGGCCTCTGAGAGTGCCCCCCCAACACACGCACCAGTCTCGACTGCAGTCTGAAGCGAGGTCGCGTAGTCCAGCCGTTAATGCACCGGACACGCGTAACAGAGGTCTCTGGTTCAAACCCCATTGAGGACACGAGTAGGAACGCAGCGTCTGAGGCGCTAGGGTGTCTGTGACCCGGCGAGCCGGGAGGCACGCTGCGAGGGATAAAGGGTCATTTTCCGCTGGTGCTTGGAGATCGCCCCGGTACCTTACCTTCCCCTTAACCCGACTGCAGTCCGTGTGTCAGTGGGGTTGCTCGTCCCATGCGCCCTCGAAGGGCCACCCTTCTCTTTGGGTCGACGCCCACGCCCACGCCCTCGTTGCTCTCTGGGGGGGGAGGGGGGCAACCGGCCAATCCTCAATACGCCAATTATTGGGCGCCGCTGACGTGCAAACGGCACACCATGCCACATCCAGCACAGCCCCAACACACCAACCACTGGGCTCCGCGAACGCGGAAACGATACCAGCAGGAGCCCCGGCCGCAGCGGCCGACAGACAGCAGCGACCCGACGCAACATGCGAAGGGAAGAACGGGTGACTGTCCAGGGCCCGCAAAGGAGCAACCCCCAGACGGAATGTCACACAGGGGGGGGGGGGGGGGTGATGCGGTGCGCGCAGCGGCGCAGCCTGTCGGGAGCAGCCGCCAACGAGTGGAAAGAGCATGGGGTGCGCTGGATGTTCGATTCGGTGGGGGGGGGGGGGGGCAGAGCCAATGCAAATTTCGAGTGGGTGGGGTCGGGTTCTGCGCCGGGGGCTGAATGGACAGGAAAGTTCATTCATCACTACCACGGGGGTGCGGGGGGGGGGGCTTGGAACAAGGAAAGTTCAGCACAACAAGTGTGCCAAATTCGTGTACCACAGTATTTTAGGGCCCGCCGCCATTTCTCTCGGTGTCTTCTTTCGCCCTCTTGGCATGACACACTCTCCTTGTGCCCACGTAGTCTGCACGACAGGGGCCCCCGTGTTGTCCCGTGCGTGATCTGTGGTGCCCTTGTGAAACCTTTGATCACTTGAGTCAGCGATTTTTGATCTTTGTGCTAAGTGTAGGGGACCATGGGTTATGTAGCCATTGAAGATGCTTGGGGTCGCGAGAATGCATGGCTTACGGAGCCACAGCTAAGTTGAATCCCTGCCATGTTCGTTGGGGACTCCGTGAAGGCACGGGTCATGTAGCCAGTGCCCACGCTCACGCTTGGGATTCCCAGACGGCATGCAGGGATGAAAAATAAATGTGGGTGTTTGGCCACACCGTCTCAAGGGCCCATGACTGCGCAATGCCATGCCTTCCTCGGGACCCAAAAGCCGAGCGGTGGTCCACAACAGGATTGGCGACCTAACCCCTACCATCTCAGCGTCACAAGCATGGGCAGTGGCTTCAAAAGCTCTACTTTAAACGGGGTCCTCAAAGCTTGGCGGGAATAAAAAAAATAAACACCAGCTACCGAACCCATGTGTTATCAGGGCCCTAGGAATTGGGTATGGCTACATGTCCCCCAGATCCAAACCAAAAGCCGCTACCACACATCAGGGCCCAAGTATGCATGATGGCTACATCACCCTCGTCTGCGACTGGGTCCCGCACGCCGAGCCAGTGCACTTGTCAAAATGAGCAGAGGCTACCTAACCATTGCTGTCTTGGGGGCCCAAGCAGGGGCAATGGCTACATATGCCAGGCCTTGTCTAAACTCGCCAATGCTCCGTGCGGCGGGGGACAACAAAATTAGCAACATAACACATGCGTAGCTGGAGATCCCATATGTAGATGTAGGGATGAAATTAAGACAGGGAGCCACCCATGCCTTTTCGGGTAGCAAATTCTATTGTTTTGGACGCCTGAGAAGGCACATGTTATGTAGACATTGTGCACCCCCCCCCTTTATAGGTTGGGTTGGGTGGGGACGTTTGATTTTGATTCCCTTGCTCTTGGTTGGGCGCCCCCGAGAAGGCAGGGTATATGTAGCCATTCCTATGTTTGGGCTCCCAAAAAAGTGTGCGTCAAGTCTCCCATTGTGATTTTGTTGGTGCAATGTTTGTGACCCGCGAAAAGGCAAGGCTTATGTAACCGTTGACACTGGCACGTGTGATGTAGCCAGTTTGATTTCCTTGCACTAAGCATTCAGGACGTCCAAGCAGGCATGGGTGAGGTAGCAGTTCTCATCTCAATCTCTGCGATACCCCTTACAAGGCATGGCTTTAGACGTTGCCCATGTTGGGGACGCCAAGACGGTAGCTGTTAGGGGACCCCTTCTCATTTTGATTTGTGCGTTGAGCGTTTCAGCCCCTAGAGTTGCTTGGGGTTATGTAGCCATCGCCCATGGTACGGCTCCCCTGACGGTAGGGGCTGGGTAGCCCCTAGTATTTTTCATCCCCGCTCATTGTGGAGCACCTCCGAGAAGGCAGGGCTTATGTACCTCTTACCTGCGTGCAAGTGGGCCCCTAACAAGGCACAAGTTATGCAGCCATTGCCCATGCATGGATCCCGAGGCGGTAGGGGTAAGGTAGCCACTTCCCTTTTCAAGACCTTGCTCTAAGCGTTGTAGACACCAAGAAGACAAATGTTATGTAGCATTGCCTGTTTCCGGCCCACTGATAAAGCGGTGGTTGAGTGGGCACTTGTGATTTTTATTCCCACGCCATGATGCCCGAGAAGGAAGACATTACATAGCCATTGCCCATGCCGACAAGGCATGGGTCAAGGCTCCGTGTCTTATTTTCATCCCAACGCCAAGCATTTGGGAACCCTGGCTAGGCATGTGATAGGTTGCTAACCTTGATGTCCTAAGCTGCGGGAGCGTTTTTGAGTCCAAGCAAGGCTTGGCTTATGTAGCCATTGCCCGTGTTTGGGCCCCCGAGACAGTAGGGGTTAGGTAGCCTATTCTCATATCTAGGTGCGCTTGCTTGGCGTACGCAAGCCCTAGTAGGTAAGGGTGATGTACACATGGTGCATACTTGGGCTCCCAGGTGTGTTGGCTGCTGTTGGTTAATATCCGGGGGACATTTAGCCATCCCCCATTTTGGGGCCCCTAAAAGCGCAGCGGTTAGGTAGCTAGTGTTGATTTTCTTCCTGTTGCCGAGCTTTGGCGGCCCTTGAGAAGGTAGAGGTTATGAATCCATTGCCCATGCTTGTGCCGCTGAGATGGGGGGGGTTAGGTAGCCAATTCTATTGTGGATCCTCCCACGACTAGGGTCTTGAGGAAGGTGTGACATTGAGGATTTATGGGCCCTGGAGACGGTGTGGCCATACAACCACAACCGCTTTTCATCCCTGCATGAAGCATTGTGGTGCCACAAGAAGGCCACTGGCATTGCCCATGTTTGGGCTCTCATGCTAGTAGGGGTCAGGTAGCCATTTGCAATTCCGATCCCTTTGTGGAGCGTTGCCCAGCCATTGCGAAGGGAGGCGCTATACAACCATGGCCCACCTTCACGCCCCTTACATTCAATGGTGTTAAGTAGCTACTTGTTGTTTCGATTCCTTTATTGAGTGTTCACGACCCCTCAACAAGGCATTGGTTATCTCGCCATTCCCCATCCTCAAGACGGCAGAGGTTGATTAGGTGGTGTTTGGTACCCCCGAGAAGGTAGGGACTGTGTAGCCATAGCCAATCCATGGGCCCCTAAGAGGCATGGGTTAGATGTGGTGCTTGTGAATTGAATTGCCGTGCTGAGTGTCGGGGACACCTGACAAGGCCGGTGCCATGTAGCCGTTGGACATGTTTGGGCCCCCAAGATAGCATGGGTTAGGAAGCCACTTTTCATTTCTATGCGCTCCTTGCCCATGCTTGGACTTTTGAGGCGGTATGGCTCAAGGCGCTATCTTTGATTTTCATGCTTCCGCGTCGCATTGTTCTCATTTTGATCCCTGTACCGTGTGTTGGTGACCCCGGAGAATGTGTATGTTTACATGCATATGGCTATGTATGCATACTTGTGTATGAGGTGGTGTGCATATAACTATTGCCCATGTTGCCTCCCCTTGACACAGCAAGGTGGCCACATACTATTTTGATACCCGCGTTGGGGACCCCAAGAAGACAGAGCTGATGTATGCAGCTAATGCCCATGCCGGGGCTACGGAGATGGTAGGTTTTATGTGGCCACTTCTTTTTTTTTTTGTTCGTGCTACGCCTCGGGGACCATGGGTTACGTAGCCATTGAAGATGCTTGGGGTCGCAAGAATGCATGGCTTAGGGTGCCAAGCTAAGTTGAATCCTTGCTATGTGTGTTGGGGACCCCGGAGAATGTACGGGTTATGAAGCCATTCCCCAAGCCTCGGTTTCGTAGACGGGAGGGGTTGTGTTACCGATTCTATTGTTGTCGACCCCCCGAGAGGGCACTGGTTAGGCATTGCTCATACCCCCTCCCCCCAAATATAGAATGGGTAGGGATGTCTTTTTTCAATCCCCGTGCGATTGGTTGGGGACCCCCAAGAAGGCAGGGGATACGTAGCCATTGCCCATGTTTGGGCTTTTAAAAAAGCATGCGTCGGCCTATCATTGTGATTGTTGTCCGTACAATGTTGGTGATGGGCTCAGGACACGATGTTATCGACACGTGGGAAGGCAAGACTGATGTGACCTTTGCCAATCGCAGGGTCACACAGCGAGTTCGATTTTCCGTGTGCTAAGCATTGGGCGCGTCCAAGGAGGCATGGGTGAGGTGGTAGGTCTAATTTTCATCGCTGCGGTAAGGGGGGAGCATCGGACGCGGCGAGCGCGGGGTGTTGATTTATAGCGGTCTACCTTGACCAAGCAGCTGCACCTCCTGCCCCAAGGGCCCCTCGTCTAGGGGTTTGGAGCCTAGTTCATGATAATCTTCAGTTGAACCACTGCACTACTCCAAGTTGTTCCACCGAGCCGTTCGTGCTTTGGTTGCCAGATTGTGGAAGATGAGGCGCTATACAACTGTTGTTTGTTGCTCTTTGAACATACCTCCCTCGAGCTTAGCCCTCGCGTCTGGTGCCCAAGGGTAATCTCTCCGTAGCGGGCAGTTTGGGAGGTGTGTCTAAGCTAACCCCGGATGGGTAAACACCTTTGGAAAAGTACTGCGCGGCGCGCGCGCTGTGCATATACTCCCCCAAGCATTGGTTAGCTCTTCCAAGGCATGGTTTTAGTTTGCGTGGCCCATGTTTGGGACCCTGACACGGGAGCCCTTAGCGGGCCTCTTCCTATTTTTGATTTGTGCGCTTAGCTTTGGACACCCAAGAGCTGTTAGGGGTTACTAAGCCATCGCCCATGATACGGCTCCCCTAACGATGGGGGCTGGGTAGCCACGAGTAATTTTGATTCCCGGTCATTGTTGAGGACCTCCGAGAAGGCGAGGCTTATGCACCAATGCCCCATCCTTGGGCTTCTGAAACGGCAAGAGTTAGGTCCCCGCTTGTATTGTTCATTAATTGGGGGCACCGAGAAGGCTGCCGGTGATTGGCCTGGTACTCATTGGGTCGGTGGGCCGCCCCAACACTTTGTATGCTAGTGGGAGTCCTGTCTGGTTGTTAGCAGGGTCATCCGGTGTCGGCCGCCCTAGTTCAGTATATAGATGTAGCGGGGTCAACGTGTGTCCAAAAAGAGTGGACGCAAGGTGCAAGACAACTAGTAGTCCTTGGACCATTGTATATATGTCTCAAAAACAATGCACATGCACATTTAACAGTCTAATTAGGGTCGCACAATACATTTTTTTGAAGGTCACCAAGTAACCGTTGTTTTATTGCTTCCCTAGAGAACTGCCTCTGGATTGCTTGTCTTTGTGCGACAGATCTCTTGTGGTTGGTGAGGGGGCGGGGTCCTCTCAGCTGGTCCATAGAGCAAGGAGGAATGCCAAAAGTGAGGAATCAAATATAGATGACCCTGGGGGTGGAGCTCGTGGGTATTCGTGACACACCCAAACGAGCGCCGAAAGATGGACACCATGAGCGCTCCCACATCAAGCTATGGGGCTAGAATGTATGCTGCATGTGCCACCCATCAACAACCCAACAAGGCAATCATCACTCACGGCTTTTGAAAGCATCCATCATGTGTTTGGCATGTTGCACTAGAGAATTGCTAGTGGGTAACCTATTAGTGCCATGAGACTTCGTGCGATCGAACACTAGGGTCAAAACCTGTAGCACTGCCGGGTTTGTGCAAGAATAAAGACGAGAGATCTGCCAATAGAGCCAGACTTCAGTCTCGTTGTTGGTCACCTAGTTGCAAACACCTGCCCCACAACATTGCATGTCATCATGCATGCGCCTTAGCGCCTGCACAATTTGATCGACGCAAACAAATTAATGGAATTGATACGATTGTCGCTAGCTTGCTTGCTGAATGTTCTGCTTGTTCTTCATCCCAGCGTCCCCAATATGCTTCCAAAATTTGTCCTTTGAGCACTCAACGAGGGATGCAAAGCATAGCCACAAGCTCGCTTGGACAAGCTCTTAGGGTTGCCCCCACTCAGATAGAGCGTAAGGGGCAACCGTAAAGGCCACATCTAGCAGCCAGCCTGTGGTTCATGGGGGGCACGGAGTGTTGGTCATCAATGGCCAAGCCCTTGATGTCGGCAGAGGCTGCTAGTATTTGAAACCCTGGCAAGGCCGATCTGAGGATAAGCCGGGGCCACGCACATTGAGAAAAATATCTCACGTCCGTTATGCGTTCAAGGCGGGGAATGTTGAGGCCGTCGATGCTCAATATGGGGTGTCCCGCACCAGGCAGACCTGGAAAAGGGTACCTTAGTGCACCCTTTTCCCAAAGCCTCCTAAACTACTATATCTG
This sequence comes from Eutreptiella sp. 'Long Island Sound 2002', assembly GCA_964036045.1. Lineage (NCBI taxonomy): Eukaryota > Euglenozoa > Euglenophyceae > Eutreptiales > Eutreptiaceae > Eutreptiella > Eutreptiella sp. 'Long Island Sound 2002'. Next base: position 4,853,483 of record OZ038381.1, read on the forward strand.
CCCATGGGGGGGGGGGGGGTTGGATGGACCTCATAGGCCCATGCAGCGGTTGTTTGTGCCTTTGCTCTATTGGGTTCACCCTTCCTAGGGGTACAATACCCATTTTCAAATTTGCACATCACCCCTCAGTGCACCCGTAGTGCACCCCTTGTTGCGCAACAACCCCCCCTTGCTGCACCCTTAGTGCACCCCCTTATCGCGCACTAACCCCCCTTGTTGCACCCCTTAGTGCACCCCTTAGTGCACCCCCCTCGAAGGTGCTTTTGAACACCCCTTGCACAGGCAAACATGACACATAACACAATGGGCTTACTTATTGCAAGTACTTCTTCTCCAATAGGAGTTTCCGCCTCTCCTCCTCTTTGGCTTGCATGACCTTCCTTGCCTAGAGGCCCAAATCAAGGTTAGACATATTGACAACATGGCCCATGGAGAAGATGGATAGGCCAGGGTTGAGCAATGCCCAACCTTTGCAACTATTGTGCAAATCCTTTTTAAATGGGCTGTTCTTCTTTTCACTGGGGATGCTAGAGAAAATATAAAAGTTCCTATACTTTTTTGCATAAAAGGGTGAGTGTGCACATGTCCAATGGACCCATGTTCTCACGTTCCACCGAAGGTCACCCCACCCCGCTGCAAATTGTTCAACTGCCTGGCAATAGTAAAAGACCTTAGGGTCACCGAAGAAGGCTTTTTGGCGCCAAAGCTTGTGAATTGTTGCAAATTGCCGAAGTAATGTGTGCACCACCCCCCAAACATACGGCCCCGCAGGGCTAACAACATCGGGCATACAATGCTTGGCCACCTCTTTGTTGCGTGGATATCGGCGGCGCCGTTGACACCTCTTCTTGCAATGCTAGAACCTATTACTAAAGCAGCATGATGGTGCAAGGAAGTGAAAGAGCACCACAGACAATGAAGCATTGTATGCAAGCAAGCTACTCCGCACCTAATGAACACACGACAGAAAATGCCCAACGGACCATGGATGGTTAACAAATAGCAATTCACCTCCACCTTGTCATCCTCGTCCACTTCCCCTTCTAATCGATTTCCATGAAACATCCAACCACCATCATCAATGCCCAAAGGATCCTCGTTTACCAAACCATCATCATCATGAATTTCATCATACTCGGCTGCCATGATTCTGTTTGCATAGTCCTTGACACCCATCAACCCAGTATAGACCCGCCGACAAGTTAGGCTTAGGTGTGTCCACATCTGCACAATGTGTGGGCTTTGAACCTTGCACTTCAAAAGCTAACGCAGTTTAGGAAGCTGATCCACCACATGGATGCAGGTGGCAACCTTGTGCAATTACCTAATATCCGTCAGTGTGTGCAATCAAAATTGTAATACACACGTGCTGCAGCACGGCTGCATGGTGTGTAGACCGCTCCATCCCATGGGCTACTGTGCCGTCTCCCACTACGCCAGCAGACAAAGCACACCTTTTGCATCGTTGGCTCACAAAAGAGGTTGTGTAGGATGGACCAGCTTATGCTTCGCAATTCCTTACAAAGAGCATTGTGCGCCCTAGCATGAAGACTTTGGTGTGCTTCAACTCCTTTTATCACACCCATATCCATGTATCATTTGTTCGGGGGAGGGGGGTGCAGAATTCAATACGTCTTCTGCATCGATGATGTGCTTCGATTCTGTATTGTCTGCTTGGCGGCTATGAACACCGCTACAATGAACACATGTTTGTATCCTTCATGGCACTTCAAGCTGCCTACCACATGTGGTTCTCAGTTAATAGCTAGCGCGCTGTCAGCTGACACTATGTTCTCTTTTTGTCGCTTTCCAGCAAAGGCAGCTACAACACAGCACGGGGATTAAGACGTCCACAGCCTATTCCACATTTTTTTCTAGACCAAAAGGCATGTTTGGTACCACTGATGAGGATTTTGTTTTGCTGAGCTTGCATGCTTGCTTGTCGTAGCACGCAACCCACAACACTTTGCACAGGGACAAAGGCTATTCTAGGCCTTGTGGTTGGGGGTGTGGGTGTGATGAGTGACCACCTCCCAATGCACATTTGCCTTCTTCCCCCCCTGCATCCCTCAAGTGCCCTGGCTATGTGCCTTCCTCTTCCTTGTCTTCCCCCGCCCCTCCCTTTGACGGGTTCCCCCACTCTTTCCCTTGCCTTCTTTTCTCGGCGCTCCACATTTTCCTCCGGTTGCGGCCTTCCTCTTTCTTTTTCTGATATTGCGCTTGTTCCATATCGTGGGTACCACAAGACCCTTTGGAAATTCCGCACATAATCTCCTTTGTGGGCGCGGGTAGTAAACGATTTCGAGAAACGGCCTATCCCCCAACCCACCCGGCAACCATAATCCAACGCAATGCACAACTTCAATTCCCTCACGTTTTTGGATGGACACATCCTCAAGAGGTTCAAGGACCACCTTAGCCCATGCCCGCTTGATGAAATGGCCCTCTTCTTCTAGATGCAATGCTCCAACAACATCGGAACTATTGGATAGCCTGTCAGAATGTGCCTAATCAACGTCGCGCCAATCCACCCGCCGCTAATACACCTACGGGCCACACGGTACCGCTGACATGATGTAGCACCGGTCCAATGCGTTATAGAATTTATACCTTGAGCGATGGCGTGCTCTAGCGCCGCAATGATAACCCTTGGTCCATGATGTTGGTGTGTCGTACAACCTTTTGCTTTGATTGGGCGCACTTGTAGGCTCAGGTTCATCTGCATGGTTTGTTTCTTCGGCGAATTGGCGGGATTTCGGACAGAGAACCAGTTCCAACTGATAGAGAACAACGTACAACGTTACAACGTACAGAGAACCACTAGGGAATTGGTTGAGACTTGTGTCACACCCCTAAGGAAGCCGTTGTGACTTGTGTCATACGCACGGGAAATTGGCTTTGACTTGTCGCATACCCCCGGGGAAATCGATGAGACTGGGTTGAATAGAGTGGTTGATTGCAATCATTGGGCAGCAAGATCGCAAGGGGTCACATAGGGTGGTGGATGGGTATCATTATGGTGGCGGAAGCAGATTATTTGGGTGGCATAGTGGGATAGGTGGTTCGCCGGATTAGAACGTTTAAAGTCTCATATTGGCAGTGATTAGGGTGGTGATTCATGCTGCAAGCTCACGGATGCTTGCGACATGCCGTTGCACACACAACCTTCTGCTTGCGGCGTCATCTTGCGTGTTGGGAAGAAGGAGACATTCCAAATGGCTGTGACTTCTCATATCACCACCAAGATGAAGAGGAGTGAACCAATCACAATACTGCATGACCGGTGCACACAAAAAGTCGCCTCTGCACTAATGTGGTTGCGTCGTGAATGAAGAATCGTGAAAATGGCTCTGAGCCCGGGGGGGGGGGGGGGGAGGTAGCGACTCCGCAGGTCCTAGGACGCCAACTACCCCCCCCCCCCCCAAGCGGGCTCCGGCAAACAGTTAGTTGTCAAAGGTATGAACACAAGGAGCTAATGGGCGCCTTAGGCGCCCCGCGCCCAATCCACCTAATCGGGGAATGTTAGCGCGCCAGGCACGCGCCGGGCATCTTTTTTGGCCCGTGCCCCACCGGTAGCCTTTTAGGGGATGCATTCAGGGGACGCACTTATTGGAGCCATTGATTTCTCCCTAGTAGCAGGGGTCAGACACTTGTTATTAATTAATGCAATTGTCAGCCCGCGGACAAGGGGCCCTTGGCGTGGGCCGCCGCGACCCACGTTGGGCATTGTGTCGGATCCATCTACCCTCCACTTGGAGCCGCTAGTCTTGCTACGCTAGCGGTGCCCCACTCAGCAATGTGTGTGCGCCAAGCGTGGAGCCACGTGACCACTAGCGTTTGGTGGCTGTGTGGCAACCCAGGAGTGGAATTGCGGTACGCAACATGAAATGTGGGGTGTTCCCCTTGTTTTTTTGTTTGTTTCACAACCTAGGAGCATCATGGTGACCCGTGGCGTAGCTTTTGACTTCTGATTTCGTCCCCATTGTTGGGGACCCCCGAGATTGCAGGGGTGATGTAGCATTTCCGCCCTCTTTTGGGCCCCAACCTTCCTTTTTTTGTGGCTCCTTGATTTGGGGTTAGAGAGTCACAATCCACGCTTTTTTGCGTGGGCCCTTCAATTGGGGCTAGGGACTCACATCTCACGCTTTTTTGTGTGGCCCCTCAAGTTCGGGTTAGGGTCTCACCATCCCCCATCGGAGGTGCCCGACACCCCCCCCCCCCAAGTAACCGTCCTCCCCGGCGCCCCTCCTAGAACCCCCCCCCTCCCAGCCCCCCCCCCCTCCCTAAGGGGCCTCCGGCCGGCAGTTGGTGGGGGGCGGGGTAGTTGGCGTCCAAAACCGAGGGGTCGCCCTGGGGGGGGGGGGGGGCTCTGAGCGAATGACGTTCATGAGCAGCAAGGTGTGTGTTCTCTGTTTGTGGCACAGGCGAGCAAAATCACAACCTGCAAATGGACCCCTTTTTCCGGGGCATCTTTTGCCCCCCATTTTCCTCCCATTGCAGCCTTCCTCTTTCTTTTTCTGGTGCTGCGCTTGTTCCATATTGTTGGTAACACATCACCCTTTGGAAATCCCGCACATAATCTCCTTTGTGGGCGCTGGTAGTATACAATTTTGAGAAACGGCCTATCCCCCAACCCACCCGGCACCCATAATCCAACACAATGCACAACTTCAGTTGCCTAGAGTTTTTGCATGGACATATCGTCAAGAGGTTCAAGGACCACTCCAGCCCATGCCCGCTTGATGAAATGGCCCTCTTCGTTGAGATGCAATGCCCCAACTACATCGGAACTATTGGATAGCGCGTCAAAATGAGCCTAATCAACGTCGCGCCCATCCACCCGCCGCTAATACACCTACAGGCTAGGCGGTACCGCTGACATGATGTAACACCGCTCCAATGCGTTATAAAAATTTACCCCTTGAGCGATGGCATATTCTAGCGCCGCAATGAGAACCCTTGGTCCATGATGTTGGTGTGTCGTACAACCTTCTGCTTTGATTGGGCGCACTTGTAGGCTCAGGTTCATCTGCATGGTTTGTTTCTTCGGCGAATTGGCGGGATTTCGGACAGAGAACCATTCCCAACTGATAGAGAACAATTCCCAAGGGACAGGGAACCATCTCCAACGGATAGAGAACTATTCTCATCGGACAAAGAACCATTGTGAACGGGTGAAGAACCGTTCCAAACGGACGGAGAACCATTTCAAACGCACTGAGAACAATTCCTAGCGGACACGAAAGCATTGCCAACATAACACAAATCCATTTCCAATCCAAAGAGAACCATTTCTTGTGGATAGACAACCGTTCTGAAACGGACAAAAAGCCATTTCCAACCTACAAAGAACGAGTTCCAACAGAATGACATCCAGCTACAACGTACAGAGAACCACTAGGGAATTGGTTGAGACTTGTGTCACAACCCTAAGGAAGCCGTTGTGACTTGTGTCATACGCACGGGAAATTGGCTTTCACTTGTCGCATACCCCCGGGGAAATCTATGAGACTGGATTGAATAGAGTGGTTGATTGCAATGATTGGGCAGCAAGATCGCAAGGGGTCATATTGGATAAAGTACGGCGGTGCATTCGATTGTATAGGGTGGTGGATGGGTATCATTATGGTGGCGGAAGCAGATTATTTGGGTTGCATAGTGGGATAGGTGGTTCACCGGATTAGAACGTTTAAAGTCTCAGATTGGAGTCATTAGGGTGGTGGTTCATGCTGCAAGCTCACGGATGCTTGCGACATGCTGTTGCACACACAACTGTCTTTCGGCGGTGTAATGTTGCCTGCTTGGGAAAAGAAGACATTTTAAATCGCTGTGACTTCTCATATCACCACCAAGATGAAGAGTAGTGAACCAATCACAATAATGCATGACCGGTGCACACAAAAAGTCGCCTCCGCACTAATGTGGTGGCTTAGGCGTTGCATGAAGATCAAGACGTCGTGAATGAAGAGTCGTTGATATGGCTCTGACCGGGGGGGGGGGGTAGCGACTCCGCAAGTCCTAGGATGCCAACTACCCCCCCCCCCCAAGGGGCCTTTGGCCAACAGTTAGTTGTCAAAGGTATGAACCCACAAGGAGATAATGGGCGCCGTAGGCGCCCCACTCCAAAGGCGCCCAATGGGGGAATCTTAGCGCGCCAGGCACGCGCCGGGCATCTTTTTTGGCCCGTGCCACACTAGTAGCCTTTTAGGGGATGCATTCAGGGGACGCACTTATTGGAGCCATTGATTTCTCCCCAGTAGCAGGGGTCAGACACATGTTAAATGCAATTGTCAGCCCGCGAAAAAGGGGCCCTTGGCGTGGGCCGCCGCGACCCACATTGGGCATTGTGTCGGATCCATCTACTCTCCACTTGGAGCCGCTAGTCTTGCTACGCTAGCGGTGCCCCACTCAGCAATGTGTGTGCGCGAAGCGTGGAGCCACGTGACCACTAGCGTTTGGTGGCTGTGTGGCAACCCAGGAGTGGAATTGCGGTACACAACATGAAATGTGGGGTGTTCCCCTTGTTTGTTTGTTTGTTTCACAACCTAGGAGCATCATGGTGACCCGTGGCGTAGCTTTTGACTTCTGATTTCGTCCCCATTGTTGGGGACCCCCGAGATTGCAGGGGTGATGTAGCATTTCCGCCCTCTTTTGGGCCCCAACCTTCCGGTGCTCTTGAGGAAACCGGGACAATCTCTGAATCCACCCGTTATTGCGTGGCCCCTCGAGTTGCAGTAGGGGACTCACAATCCATGCTTTTTTGTGTGGCTCCTTGATTTGGGGTTAGAGAGTCACAATCCGCGCTTTTTTGCGTGGGCCCTCCAGTTGGGGCTAGGGACTCACAACTCACGCTTTTTTGTGTGGCCCCTCAAGTTCGGGTTAGGGTCTCACCATCCCCCATCGGAGGTGCCCGACACCCCCCCCCCCCCAAGTAACCGCCCTCCCCGGCGCCCCTCCTAGAACCCCCCCCCTCCCAGCCCCCCCCCCTCCCTAAGGGGCCTCCGGCCGGCACTTGGTGGGGGGCGGGGTATTTGGCATCCAAAACCGAGGGGTCGCCTTGGGGGGGGGGGGGCTCTGAGCGAATGACGTTCATGAGCAGCAAGGTGTGTGTTCTCTGTTTGGGGCACAGGCGAGTAAAATCACAACCTGCAAATGGACCCCTTTTTCCGGGGCATCTTTTGCCCCCCATTTTCCTCCCATTGCAGCCTTCCTCTTTCTTTTTCTGGTGCTGCGCTTGTTCCATATCGTAGGTAACACAGCACCCTTTGGAAATCCCGCACATAATCTCCTTTGTGGGCGCTGGTAGTATACAATTTTGAGAAACGGCCTATCCCCCAACCCACCCGGCAACCATAATCCAACACAATGCACAACTTCAGTTGCCTAGAGTTTTTGCATGGACATATCGTCAAGAGGTTCAAGGACCACTCCAGCCCATGCCCGCTTGATGAAATGGCCCTCTTCGTTGAGATGCAATGCCCCAACTACATCGGAACTATTGGATAGCGCGTCAAAATGAGCCCCATCAACGTCGCGCCCATCCACCCGCCGCTACACCTACAGGCTAGGCGGTACCGCTGACATGATGTAACACCGCTCCAATGCGTTATAAAAATTTACCCCTTGAGCGATGGCATGTTCTAGCGCCGCAATGAGAACCCTTGGTCCATGATGTTGGTGTGTCGTACAACCTTCTGCTTTGATTGGGCGCACTTGTAGGCTCAGGTTCATCTGCATGGTTTGTTTCTTCGGCGAATTGGCGGGATTTCGGACAGAGAACCATTTCCAACTGATAGAGAACAATTCCCAAGGGACAGGGAACCATTTCCAACGGATAGAGAACTATTCTCATCGGACAAAGAGCCATTGTGAACGGGTGAAGAACCGTTCCAAACGGACGGAGAACCATTTCAAACGGACTGAGAACAATTCCTAGCGGACACGAAAGCATTTCCAACATAACACAAATCCGTTTCCAATCCAAAGAGAACCATTTCTTGTGGATAGACAACCGTTCTGAAACGGACAAAAAGCAATTTCCAACGTACAAAGAACGAGTTCCAACAGAATCACACAGTTACAACGTACAGAGAACCACTAGGGAATTGGTTGAGACTTGTGTCACAACCCTAAGGAAGCCGTTGTGACTTGTGTCATACGCACGGGAAATTGGCTCTGAATTGTCGCATACCCCCGGGGAAATCGATGAGACTGGATTGAATAGAGTGGTTGATTGCAATGATTGGGCAGCAAGATCGCAAGGGGTCATACTGGATAAAGTACGGCGGTGCATTCGATTGTATAGGGTGGTGGATGGGTATCATTATGGTGGAGGAAGCAGATTATTTGGGTGGCATAGTGGGATAGGTGGTTCGTCGGATTAGAACGTTTAAAGTCTCATATTGGAGTCATTAGGGTGGTGGTTCATGCTGCAAGCTCACGGATGCTTGCGACATGCCGTTGCACACATAACCTTCTTTCGGCGGTGTAATGTTGCCTGCTTGGGAAAAGAAGACATTCCAAATGGCCGTGACTTCTCATATCACCACCAAGATGAAGAGTAGTGAACCAATCACAATAATGCATGACCGGTGCACACAAAAAGTCGCCTCCGCACTAATGTGGTGGCTTAGGCGTTGCATGAAGATCAAGACGTCGTGAATGAAGAGTCGTTGATATGGCTCTCACCGGGGGGGGGGGGGGGGGTAGCGACTCCGCAAGTCCTAGGATGCCAACTACTCCCCCCCCCCCCAAGGGGCCTTTGGCCAACAGTTAGTTGTCAAAGGTATGAACCCACAAGGAGATAATGGGCGCCGTAGGCGCCCCACTCCAAAGGCGCCCAATGGGGGAATCTTAGCGCGCCAAGCACGCGCCGGGCATCTTTTTTGGCCCGTGCCACACCGGTAGCCTTTTAGGGGATGCATTCAGGGGACGCACTTATTGGAGCCATTGATTTCTCCCCAGTAGCAGGGGTCAGACACTTGTTAAATGCAATTGTCAGCCCGCAAAAAAGGGGCCCTTGGCTTGGGCCGCCGCGACCCACATTGGGCATTGTGTCCGATCCATCTACTCTCCACTTGGAGCCGCTAGTCTTGCTACGCTAGCGGTGCCCCGCTCAGCAATGTTTGTGCGCGAAGCTTGGAGCCACGTGACCACTAGCGTTTGGTGGCCGTGTGGCAACTTGGGAGTGGAATTGCGGTACACAACATGAAATGAGGGGTGTTCCCCTTGTTTGTTTGTTTGTTTCACAACCTAGGAGCATCATGGTGACCCGTGGCGTAGCTTTTGACTTCTGATTTCGTCCCCATTGTTTGGGACCCCCGAGAATGCAGGGGTGATGTAGCATTTCCGCCCTCTTTTGGGCCCGAGCTTCCGGTGCTCTTGAGGAAACCGGGACAATCTCTGAATCCACCCGTTATTGCGTGGCCCCTCGAGTTGCAGTTAGGGACTCACAATTCTCGCTTTTTTGTGTGGCTCCTTGAGTTGGGGTTAGAGACTCACAATCCACGCTTCTTTGCGTGGGCCCTCTAGTTGGGGCTAGGGACTCACAACCCACGCTTTTTTGCGTGGCCCCTCAAGTTGGTGTTAGGGACTCACAATCCACGTTCGGAGGTGCCCGACCCCCCCCCCCCCGGGTAACCGCCCTCACCGGGACCCCTCCTAGAACCCTCCCCCCCCCAAGGGGCCTCCGATCGACATTCAGATGGCGGGGGGGGAGGGAGTAGTTGGCGTCCGAAACCGAGGGGTGGCCTCCCCCCTCCCCCGGGCTCTGAGCGAATGATGTTGACGAGCAGCAAGGTGTGTCTTCTCTGTTTGTGGCATAGGCGAGCAACATCACAACCTGCAAATGGACCCATTTTTCTGGGCCATCTTTTACCCCCCATTTCCCTCCCGTTGCAGCCTTCCTCTTTCTTTTTCTGGTGCTACGCTTGTTCCATATTGTTGGTACCACAGCACCCTTTGGAAATCCCGCACATAATCTCCTTTGTGGGCGTTGGTAGTATACAATTTTGAGAAACAGCCTATCCCCCAACCCACCCGGCAACCATAATCCAACACAATGCACAACTTCAGTTGCCTAGAGTTTTTGCATGGACATATCGTCAAGAGGTTCAAGGACCACCTCAGCCCGTGCCCGCTTGATGAAATGGCCCTCTACGTCGAGATGCAATGCTCCAACTACATCGGAACTATTGGATAGCGCGTCAAAATGTGCCTAATCAACGTCGCGCCCATCCACTCGCCGCTAATACACCTACGGGCTAGGCGGTGCCGCAGACATGATGTAACACCCCTCCAATGTGTTATAAAAATTTACCCCTTGAGCGATGGCATGTTCTAGCGCCGCAATGAGAACCCTTGGTCCATGATGTTCGTGTGTCGTACAACCTTCGGCTTTGATTGGGCGCACTTGTAGGCTCAGGTTCATATTCATGGTTTGTTTCTTCGGCGAATTGGCGGGATTTCGGACAGAGAACCATTCCCAACTAATAGAGAACAATTCCCAAGGGACAGGGAACCATCTCCGGCGGATAGAGAACTATTCTCATCGGACAAAGAACCATTGTGAACGGGTGAAGAACCGTTCCAAACGGACGGAGAACCATTTCAAACGGTCTGAGAACCATTCCTAGCGGACACGAAAGCATTTCCAACATAACACAAATCCGTTTCCAATCCAAAGAGAACCATTTCTTGTGGATAGACAACCGTTCTGAAACGGACGGAAATCCATTTCCAACGTACAAAGAACGAGTTCCAACAGAATGACAAACAGTTACAACGTACAGAGAACCACTAGGGAATTGGTTGAGACTTGTGTCACAACCCTAAGGAAGCCGTTGTGACTTGTGTCATACGCACGGGAAATTGGCTCTGACTTGTCGCATACCTCCGGGGAAATCGATGAGACTGGGTTGAATAGAGTGGTTGATTGCAATGATTGGGCAGCAAGATCGCAAGGGGTCATATTGGATAAAGTACGGCGGTGCATTCGATTGTATAGGGTGGTGAAAAGGCTGTGACTTCTCATATCACCACCAAGATGAAGAGTAGTGAACCAATCACAATAATGCATGACCGGTGCACACAAAAAGTCGCCTCGCACTAATTTGGTGGCTTAGGCGATGCATGAAGATCAAGACGTCGTGAATGAAGAGTCGTTGATATGGCTGTGACCGGGGGGCTAGCGACTCCGCAGGTCCTAGGACGCCAACTACCCCCCCCCCCCCCCAAGGGGCCTTTGGCCAACAGTTAGTTGTCAAAGGTATGAACCCACAAGGAGCTAATGGGCGCCTTAGGCGCCCAATGGGGGAATGTTAGCGCGCCAGGCACGCGCCGGGCATCTTTTTTGGCCCGTGCCCCATCGGTAGCCTTTTAGGGGCTGCATTTAGGGGGCGCACTTATTGGAGCCATTGATTTCTTCCCAGTAGCAGGGTGAGACACTTGTTAAATGCAATTGTCAGCCCGCGAAAAAGGGGCCCTTGGCGTGGGCCGCCGCGACCCACATTGGGCATTGTGTCCGATCCATCTACTCTCCACTTGGAGCCGCTACCCTTGCTATGCTAGCGGTGCCCCGCTCAGCAATGTTTGTGCGCCAAGCTTGGAGCCACGTGACCACTAGCGTTTGGTGGCCGTGTGGCAACTTGGGAGTGGAATCGCGGTACACACCGTGAAATGTGGGGTGTTCCCCTTGTTTGTTTGTTTCACAACCTAGGAGCATCATGGTGACCCGTGGCGTAGCTTTTGGCTTCTGATTTCGTCCCCATTGTTTGGGACCCCTGAGAATGCAGGGGTGATGTAGCATTTCCGCCCTCTTTTGGGCCCCAGCTTCTGGTGCTTTTGAGGAAACCGGGACAATCTCTGAATCCACCCGTTATGGCGTGGCCCCACGAGTTGTAGTTAGGGACTCACAATCCACGCTTTTTTGTGTGGCTCCTTGAGTTGGGGTTAGACACTCACAATCCACGCTTTTTTGCGTGGGCCCTCGAGTTGGGGCTAGGGACTCACAACCCACGCTTTTTTGCGTGGCCCCTCAAGTTGGGGTTAGGGACTCACAATCCACGTTCGGAGGTGCCCGCCTCCCAGTCTCCCCCCCCAAGGGGCCTGAGGCCGGCAGTTAGTTGGCGAGGGGGGTAGTTGGTGTCTAAAACCGAGGGGTCGCCCCCCAGCCCCCCGGAGGGGGTGGTGGCTTTGACCGAATGACGTTAATGAGCAGCAAGGTGTGCGTTGTCTATTTGTCGCATAGGTGAGCAAAATCACATCCAGCAGATGGATTTATTTTTCCGGTTCAGCTGTGATGAAGCATGGGGAAGCTGTTTCACAAGAGAGTACATTGAGATACGTAAACCAAGGCACGTCGCCACCACACCCAATGTCCCTTGGCCAAGTGTTATTGAATACCGCGCCCCGGATTGTTATACGTCGTTCCTCTAAAGCTGTCCAACCAAATCAAATCACGGTGCACCAGTGCTTGTGCAAGTAGTTCACCAAGCAAGTGGGCACATCAAAAGCGATCATGAGTGTTCCATTTTTGGTTTTGCATCGGTAAATAGATGATCAGAGGCAATGTTATTAGAGATGGAAACACGAAAGGGTGCATTTGAAGTCAAACTTTGTGCATTCGACCGACCCCACCCCCCCACCCGAAAAATTTCACACATGCTTTTTTTGTTTAATCGTGGTCGATCGTGTCACAAAGTACATCAAGATTTAACAACAGCAAAGCTGGGCAACAATGTGTGCCCCTGAAACCAATCCTCAAACATTGACATGGAACAAAATGTACACCATGATAAAGTGACATGGTCCAACGGCTTACATGTTTGTCTCATCACCCAAGATGCCCGACCAACTAGATGAACAACTTGATTAACGATAGTTTGATTGAGGTTGTTGTTCTCAACGACATGTCCAAGAAATTTGTTGCCTGGGGATCTCATTCCAAGACATCTGCATCTCTTGTTGCAAGCCACAAGTGCCACACCTCGCTCCTTGGTTCGCAGTGTGTGTGTGTGTGTGTGTGTTTGTGTGTGTGTTTATGTTTGCATATATGTGCGTGTGAACAAACAACCACGTTGGTGTCAATGTATACATGCAACAGGAAAAGAATACGCTCAAAGCCCAACTCGAAGTACCGTTGCCACAAAAATTGGCAAGCGAAGGGATGGGGTCGAAGTTTAATTACCCGCGAGTCACGCTTGCAGTCGGCACGTTGACTTGCGGGGAGGGTGCGCGGATGAAGCTCACGGGCAACCTTTGAGGCACCGCACGCCGGACACACACGTAGGGTCCCACGTAGGAACACAAGCCTTATGCATCGTACTTTAAGAACCTCGAACGATGAGTGGGTGATGAGCTGAGCAACATCCCACCAAATTGGGATGTTGCCCTGCGGCTCGTATTAGCTGTTGGGCCTGCCAAAACTCGCCGTAGCGAAGGAGCGGAAATTCAAGAGGCGACATCCAGTGGTGCAAATCAACCTTTCCATACCCACCATTGACGTGCACATTTCTTGCTCATAGAAACCACCCATGTGTAGACGTCCACTGGGCAACAAAAAGTGCACGGGATAAATAGCACCACGTTGATGGTTGTGAGCTGATGCTAGAGGGGTTTCAAGCAAACCGCATTCAGGGCTAAATCAATTTGTCGCATCCTGTGTGTTGCAATTTTGCTAAGCAGAGCGACATTGGTAACTAGCTGGTATGTCCCTTGCATTCCTTCTCTTTCATACGGTGCCCAAATCCCGTGTGCAATGCCACACGTGCTCACAGATGAAAATACGAGCTTTTGCCATATCCTTGTGGTGTCCTCGCTGTTAGCCATTGCACCGATATCTAATCTCTTGCGGTTCAGTGGACAAAGACTTTCTGCAGACAAGCAATTTATTGTTGCCGAAGTGATGACTATGTGACTGTGTGACTATCCGTATGCCCATGTCACATTTTGCATTCTCTTTCCACAACTACTTGGTGCGTTGAGGAGCAAACATCAAGAACCTTGGGTAATGACTGTTTTTGAGACACATTTTTTTTGACTCGGTCGCCGAGGTCGTGCACACAAAAATACTAGTCTCCCCCTCTCCATGAAACTTGCGTGTGGTATTATCAAAGGCAAGAATAAACACACGATTTAGTTACAAAGGATGGTACATGCATGGGGATTAGCATTCCCCGTCTCGTGAGTTGGTGCTCATGTGCAATCGTGCACTGTAGCTGCTTTGAAGCACCAATCGCCGTCGAAGGGCATCATGGACCTTGCACAAGGCTTGCCGTCGAGCACAGTCAAGCCTCTGCAGCCATGTGTTGGTCTCTTGTTTACATTTTTTTCTTGTCTCCTCAATGAGCGTTTACACACTCTACAAACCGTTACCGTTTTACATTGGTGATCCAACTTACATCCAAAGGAGAGAAATATAAGCACGAGGGAAATCGGTTGAGTGGCATTGGCACTTAAAAAGGAATTGATCTTTCAATGTTCGAGTTTGCTTTTGTAACATGTTACAGGAAGAAGAGGCCCACCATTGTGTCCTGCTAAAATAAATGGTGTGTCATTGCCGAAGAACACTAGCACAAAGAGTCGCTTGTAGGGCACTATCAATACCATGAGGCATCACAAAAACAATACCTTTTCTCACATGGTTGCCACATACTCTTCATTTGGTGAATGTGCCAAAACTTGGACACCAAAAACTGTGCAGGCATCTTTGTTGGCGGCCAACACCGCTTCTTGCTTATCATCATTTCTTTTACATATTTTCATGTGCACCTGGTAGATGCAATGTGCTACCCCTTCACTGTCTTTGGACCAAAAGGTAAACTACCTTCCCGTGTGATCAGCATCCCCTCGGTCATCTCTCCGGTGCCACATTTTATTTCTGATGCAGCAAGAACGGCCGGGTACTAACTCGGCACCCCGCTGCCGTTAACTGCGTCTCCGCTTTCCTACACAATCGTGGGCGTAACAATGCAACCGAAAAAAGAAAACTTCATCATTCATGCAACTTGGCCTCTGCATGCACAATGAAAAGCTCCATGATTGCCCAGCAGCTGTGCTAATAGAAACTTTCGCACCCAACCAGTGGCACACCACAAAACACGCATTTTCACCTCCAAAAACTTTAATAGGGGGCGCCACCCATGTAGGCAATGTTTGACGGCGCCTTTTAAGGTGATTACTGTTTGTAGTGAGGAACATGGTCAATTATGGGCAACCGTATGACCCATATTACCGAGGCACATTGTGTGACCAACGCCCTTTTGAAGAAATACATGGGAGCAGCGACATTTTGCGCAAAAATCACCCACCAAAACCTTTGAAAAGAACCTTGCACGACAAATGTGCTTGAGAGGAAAGCGGTTTCACCATTCTATTCTTGTTGTTGTTGATGTGGGGGGCTTGCAAGAATGTACCATGTTTGCGAAATGTGTTTGGCATGTTGCACTAGAGAATTGCTAGTGGGTAACCTATTAGTGCCATGAGACTTCGTGCGATCGAACACTAGGGTCAAAACCTGTAGCACTGCCGGGTTTGTGCAAGAACAAAGACGAGAGATCTGCCAATAGAGCCAGACTTCAGTCTCGTTGTTGGTCACCTAGTTGCAAACACCTGCCCCACAACATTGCATGTCATCATGCATGCGCCTTAGCGCCTGCACAATTTGGTCGACGCAAACAAATTAATGGAATTGATACGATTGTCGCTAGCTTGCTTGCTGAATGTTCTGCTTGTTCTTCATCCCAGCGTCCCCAATATGCTTCCAAAATTTGTCCTTTGAGCACTCAACGAGGGATGCAAAGCATAGCCACAAGCTCGCTTGGACAAGCTCTTAGGGTTGCCCCCACTCAGATAGAGCGTAAGGGGCAACCGTAAAGGCCACATCTAGCAGCCAGCCTGTGGTTCATGGGGGGCACGGAGTGTTGGTCATCAATGGCCAAGCCCTTGATGTCGGCAGAGGCTGCTAGTATTTGACACCCTGGCAAGGCCGATCTGAGGATAAGCCGGGGCCACGCACATTGAGAAAAATATCTCACGTCCGTTATGCGTTCAAGGCGGGGAATGTTGAGGCCGTCGATGCTCAATATGGGGTGTCCCGCACCAGGCAGACCTGGAAAAGGGTACCTTAGTGCACCCTTTTCCCAAAGCCTCCTAAACTACTATATCTGCCCATGGGGGGGGGCTGGATGGACCTCATAGGCCCATGCAGCGGTTGTTTGTGCCTTTGCTCTATTGGGTTCACCCTTCCTAGGGGTACAATACCCATTTTCAAATTTGCACATCACCCCTCAGTGCACCCGTAGTGCACCCCTTGTTGCGCAACAACCCCCCCTTGCTGCACCCTTAGTGCACCCCCTTATCGCGCACTAACCCCCCTTGTTGCACCCCTTAGTGCACCCCTTAGTGCACCCCCCTCGAAGGTGCTTTTGAACACCCCTTGCACAGGCAAACATGACACATAACACAATGGGCTTACTTATTGCAAGTACTTCTTCTCCAATAGGAGTTTCCGCCTCTCCTCCTCTTTGGCTTGCATGACCTTCCTTGCCTAGAGGCCCAAATCAAGGTTAGACATATTGACAACATGGCCCATGGAGAAGATGGATAGGCCAGGGTTGAGCAATGCCCAACTTTTGCAACTATTGTGCAAATCCCTTTTAAATGGGCTGTTCTTCTTTTCACTGGGGATGCTAGAGAAAATATAAAAGTTCCTATACTTTTTTGCATAAAAGGGTGAGTGTGCACATGTCCAATGGACCCATGTGCTCACGTTCCACCGAAGGTCACCCCACCCCGCTGCAAATTGTTCAGCTGCCTGGCAATAGTAAAAGACCTTAGGGTCACCGAAGAAGGCTTTTTGGCGCCAAAGCTTGCGAATTGTTGCAAATTGCCGAAGTAATGTGTGCACCACCCCCCAAACATACGGCCCCGCAGGGCTAACAACATCGGGCATACGATGCTTGGCCACCTCTTTGTTGCGTGGATATCGGCGGCGCCGTTGACACCTCTTCTTGCAATGCTAGAACCTATTACTAAAGCAGCATGATGGTGCAAGCAAGTGAAAGAGCACCACAGACAATGAAGCATTGTATGCAAGCAAGCTACTCCGCACCTAATGAACACACGACAGAAAATGCCCAACGGACCATGGATGGTTAACAAATAGCAATTCACCTCCACCTTGTCATCCTCGTCCACTTCCCCTTCTAATCGATTTCCATGAAACATCCAACCACCATCATCAATGCCCAAAGGATCCTCGTTTACCAAACCATCATCATCATGAATTTCATCATACTCGGCTGCCATGATTCTGTTTGCATAGTCCTTGACACCCATCAACCCAGTATAGACCCGCCGACAAGTTAGGCTTAGGTGTGTCCACATCTGCACAATGTGTGGGCTTTGTGCCTTGCACTTCAAAAGCTAACGCAGTTTAGGAAGCTGATCCACCACATGGATGCAGGTGGCAACCTTGTGCAATTACCTAATATCCGTCAGTGTGTGCAATCAAAATTGTAATACACACGTGCTGCAGCACGGCTGCATGGTGTGTAGACCGCTCCATCCCATGGGCTACTGTGCCGTCTCCCACTACGCCAGCAGACAAAGCACACCTTTTACATCGTTGGCTCACAAAAGAGGTTGTGTAGGATGGACCAGCTTATGCTTCGCAATTCCTTACAAAGAGCATTGTGCGCCCTAGCATGAAGACTTTGGTGTGCTTCAACTCCTTTTATGACACCCATATCCATGTATCATTTGTTCGGGGGAGGGGGGTGCAGAATTCAATACGTCTTCTGCATCGATGATGTGCCTCGATTCTGTATTGTCTGCTTGGCGGCTATGAACACCGCTACAATGAACACATGTTTGTATCCTTCATGGCACTTCAAGCTGCCTACCACATGTGGTTCTCAGTTAATAGCTAGCGCGCTGTCAGCTGACACTATGTTCTCTTTTTGTCGCGTTCCAGCAAAGGCAGCTACAACACAGCACGGGGATTAAGACGTCCACAGCCTATTCCACATCTTTTTCTAGACCAAAAGGCATGTTTGGTACCACTGATGAGGATTTTGTTTTGCTGAGCTTGCATGCTTGCTTGTCGTAGCACGCAACCCACAACACTTTGTACAGGGACAAAGGCTATTCTAGGCCTTGTGGTTGGGGGTGTGGGTGTGATGAGTGACCACCTCCCAATGCACATTTGCCTTCTTCCCCCCCTGCATCCCTCAAGTGCCCTGGCTATGTGCCTTCCTCTTCCTTGTCTTCCCCCGCCCCTCCCTTTGACGGGTTCCCCCACTCTTTCCCTTGCCTTCTTTTCTCGGCGCTCCACATTTTCCTCCGGTTGCGGCCTTCCTCTTTCTTTTTCTGATATTGCGCTTGTTCCATATCGTGGGTACCACAAGACCCTTTGGAAATTCCGCACATAATCTCCTTTGTGGGCGCGGGTAGTAAACGATTTCGAGAAACGGCCTATCCCCCAACCCACCCGGCAACCATAATCCAACGCAATGCACAACTTCAATTCCCTCACGTTTTTGGATGGACACATCCTCAAGAGGTTCAAGGACCACCTTAGCCCATGCCCGTTTGATGAAATGGCCCTCTTCTTCTAAATGCAATGCTCCAACAACATCGGAACTATTGGATAGCCTGTCAGAATGTGCCTAATCAACGTCGCGCCAATCCACCCGCCGCTAATACACCTACGGGCCACACGGTACCGCTGACATGATGTAGCACCGGTCCAATGCGTTATAGAATTTATACCTTGAGCGATGGCGTGCTCTAGCGCCGCAATGATAACCCTTGGTCCATGATGTTGGTGTGTCGTACAACCTTTTGCTTTGATTGGGCGCACTTGTAGGCTCAGGTTCATCTGCATGGTTTGTTTCTTCGGCGAATTGGCGGGATTTCGGACAGAGAACCATTTCCAACTGATAGAGAACAATTCCCAAGGGACAGGGAACCATCTCCAACGGATAGAGAACTATTCTCATCGGACAAAGAACCATTGTGAACGGGTGAAGAAGCATTCCAAACGGACGGAGAACCATTTCAAACGGACTGAGAACCATTCCTAGCGGACACGAAACATTTCCAACATAACACAAATCCATTTCCAACCGACAAAGAACTATTTTTAGTGGGTAGAGGACCGTTCCGAAACGGACGGAAATCCATTTCCAACGTACAAAGACCGAGTTCCAATAGAATGACATCCAGTTACAACGTACAGAGAACCACTAGGGAATGGGTTGAGACTTGTGTCACACCCCTAAGGAAGCCGTTGTGACTTGTGTCATACGCACGGGAAATTGGCTTTGACTTGTCGCATACCTCCGGGGAAATCGATGAGACTGGGTTGAATAGAGTGGTTGATTGCAATGATTGGGCAGCAAGATCGCAAGGGGTCATATTGGATAAAGTACGGCGGTGCATTCGATTGTATAGGGTGGTGGATGGGTATCATTATGGTGGAGGAAGCAGATTATTTGGGTGGCATAGTGGGATAGGTGGTTCGCCGGATTAGAACGTTTAAAGTCTCATATTGGCAGTGATTAGGGTGGTGATTCATGCTACAAGCTCACGGATGCTTG
Source organism: Eutreptiella sp. 'Long Island Sound 2002' (assembly GCA_964036045.1). Taxonomy (NCBI): domain Eukaryota; phylum Euglenozoa; class Euglenophyceae; order Eutreptiales; family Eutreptiaceae; genus Eutreptiella; species Eutreptiella sp. 'Long Island Sound 2002'. Next base: position 4,873,084 of record OZ038381.1, read on the forward strand.
CGACATGCCGTTGCACACACAACTGCGGCGTCATCTTGCGTGTTGGGAAGAAGGAGACATTCCAAATGGCTGTGACTTCTCATATCACCACCAAGATGAAGAGGAGTGAACCAATCACAATACTGCATGACCGGTGCACACAAAAAGTCGCCTCCGCACTAATGTGGTTGCGTCGTGAATGAAGAATCGTGAAAATGGCTCTGAGCCCGGGGGGGGGGGGGGTAGCGACTCCGCAGGTCCTAGGACGCCAACTACCCCCCCCCCCCCCCAAGCGGCCTCCGGCAAACAGTTCGTTGTCAAAGGTATGAACACAAGGAGCTAATGGGCACCGTAGGCGCCCCGCGCCCAATCCACCTAATCGGGGAATCTTAGCGCGCCAGGCACGCGCCGGGCATCTTTTTTGGCCCGTGCCCCACCGGTAGCCTTTTAGGGGATGCATTCAGGGGACGCACTTATTTGACCCATTGATTTCTCCCTAGTAGCAGGGGTCAGACACTTGTTATTAATTAATGCAATTGTCAGCCCGCGGACAAGGGGCCCTTGGCGTGGGCCGCCGCGACCCACATTGGGCATTGTGTCGGATCCATCTACTCTCCACTTGGAGCCGCTAGTCTTGCTACGCTAGCGGTGCCCCACTCAGCAATGTGTGTGCGCGAAGCGTGGAGCCACGTGACCACTAGCGTTTGGTGGCTGTGTGGCAACCCAGGAGTGGAATTGCGGTACGCAACATGAAATGTGGGGTGTTCCCCTTGTTTGTTTGTTTGTTTCACAACCTAGGAGCATCATGGTGACCCGTGGCGTAGCTTTTGACTTCTGATTTCGTCCCCATTGTTGGGGACCCCCGAGATTGCAGGGGTGATGTAGCATTTCCGCCCTCTTTTGGGCCCCAACCTTCCTTTTTTTGTGGCTCCTTGATTTGGGGTTAGAGAGTCACAATCCACGCTTTTTTGCTTGGGCCCTTCAGTTGGGGCTAGGGACTCACATCTCACGCTTTTTTGTGTGGCCCCTCAAGTTCGGGTTAGGGTCTCACCATCCCCCATCGGAGGTGCCCGACACCCCCCCCCCCCAAGTAACCGCCCTCCCCGGCGCCCCTCCTAGAACCCCCCCCCCTCCCAGCCCCCCCCCCCCTCCCTAAGGGGCCTCCGGCCGGCAGTTGGTGGGGGGCGGGGTAGTTGGCGTCCAAAACCGAGGGGTCGCCCTGGGGGGGGGGGGGGGGGGGCTCTGAGCGAATGACGTTCATGAGCAGCAAGGTGTGTGTTCTCTGTTTGTGGCACAGGCGAGCAAAATCACAACCTGCAAATGGACCCATTTTTCCGGGGCATCTTTTGCCCCCCATTTTCCTCCCATTGCAGCCTTCCTCTTTCTTTTTCTGGTGCTGCGCTTGTTCCATATTGTTGGTAACACATCACCCTTTGGAAATCCCGCACATAATCTCCTTTGTGGGCGCTGGTAGTATACAATTTTGAGAAACGGCTTATCCCCCAACCCACCCGGCACCCATAATCCAACACAATGCACAACTTCAGTTGCCTAGAGTTTTTGCATGGACATATCGTCAAGAGGTTCAAGGACCACTCCAGCCCATGCCCGCTTGATGAAATGACCCTCTTCGTTGAGATGCAATGCCCCAACTACATCGGAACTATTGGATAGCGCGTCAAAATGTGCCTAATCAACGTCGCGCCCATCCACCCGCCGCTAATACACCTACAGGCTAGGCGGTACCGCTGACATGATGTAACACCGCTCCAATGCGTTATAAAAATTTACACCTTGAGCGATGGCATGTTCTAGCGCCGCAATGAGAACCCTTGGTCCATGATGTTGGTGTGTCGTACAACCTTCTGCTTTGATTGGGCGCACTTGTAGGCTCAGGTTCATCTGCATGGTTTGTTTCTTCGGCGAATTGGCGGGATTTCGGACAGAGAACCATTCCAAACTGATAGAGAACAATTCCCAAGGGACAGGGAACCATTTCCAACGGATAGAGAACTATTCTCATCGGACAAAGAACCATTGTGAACGGGTGAAGAACCGTTCCAAACGGACGGAGAACCATTTCAAACGGATTGAGAACAATTCCTAGCGGACACGAAAGCATTGCCAACATAACACAAATCCATTTCCAATCCAAAGAGAACCATTTCTTGTGGATAGACAACCGTTCTAAAACGGACAAAAAGCCATTTCCAACGTACAAAGAACGAGTTCCGACAGAATGACATCCAGTTACAACGTACAGAGAACCACTATGGAATTGGTTGAGACTTGTGTCACAACCCTAAGGAAGCCGTTGTGACTTGTGTCATACGCACGGGAAATTGGCTTTGACTTGTCGCATACCCCCGGGGAAATCGATGAGACTGGATTGAATAGAGTGGTTGATTGCAATGATTGGGCAGCAAGATCGCAAGGGGTCATATTGGATAAAGTACGGCGGTGCATTCGATTGTATAGGGTGGTGGATGGGTATCATTATGGTGGCGGAAGCAGATTATTTGGGTTGCATAGTGGGATAGGTGGTTCACCGGATTAGAACGTTTAAAGTCTCATATTGGAGTCATTAGGGTGGTGGTTCATGCTGCAAGCTCACGGATGCTTGCGACAAGCCGTTGCACACACAACCTCCTTTCGGCGGTGTAATGTTGCCTGCTTGGGAAAAGAAGACATTCCAAATGGCCGTGACTTCTCATATCACCACCAAGATGAAGAGTAGTGAACCAATCACAATAATGCATGACCGGTGCACACAAAAAGTCGCCTCCGCACTAATGTGGTGGCTTAGGCGTTGCATGAAGATCAAGACGTCGTGAATGAAGAGTCGTTGATATGGCTCTGACCGGGGGGCGGGGGGGGGGGGGGGGTAGCGACTCCGCAAGTCCTAGGATGCCAACTACCCCCCCCCCCCCCCAAGGGGCCTTTGGCCAACAGTTAGTTGTCAAAGGTATGAACCCATAAGGAGCTAATGGGCGCCGTAGGCGCCCCACTCCAAAGGCGCCCAATGGGGGAATCTTAGCGCGCCAAGCACGCGCCGGGCATCTTTTTTGGCCCGTGCCACACCGGTAGCCTTTTAGGGGATGCATTCAGGGGACGCACTTATTGGAGCCATTGATTTCTCCCCAGTAGCAGGGGTCAGACACTTGTTAAATGCAATTGTCAGCCCGCGAAAAAGGGGCCCTTGGCGTGGGCCGCCGCGACCCACATTGGGCATTGTGTCGGATACATCTACTCTCCACTTGGAGCCGCTAGTCTTGCTACGCTAGCGGTGCCCCACTCAGCAATGTGTGTGCGCGAAGCGTGGAGCCACGTGACCACTAGCGTTTGGTGGCTGTGTGGCAACCCAGGAGTGGAATTGCGCTACGCAACATGAAATGTGGGGTGTTCCCCTTGTTTGTTTGTTTGTTTCACAACGTAGGAGCATCATGGTGACCCGTGGCGTAGCTTTTGACTTCTGATTTCGTCCCCATTGTTGGGGACCCCCGAGATTGCAGGGGTGATGTAGCATTTCCGCCCTCTTTTGGGCCCCAACCTTCCGGTGCTCTTGAGGAAACCGGGACAATCTCTGAATCCACCCGTTATTGCGTGGCCCCTCGAGTTGCAGTAGGGGACTCACAATCCATGCTTTTTTGTGTGGCTCCTTGATTTGGGGTTAGAGAGTCACAATCCGCGCTTTTTTGCGTGGGCCCTCTATTTGGGGCTAGGGACTCACAACTCACGCTTTTTTGTGTGGCCCCTCAAGTTCGGGTTAGGGTCTCACCATCCCCCATCGGAGGTGCCCGACACCCCCCCCCCCCAAGTAACCGCCCTCCCCGGCGCCCCTCCTAGAACCCCCCCCCTCCCAGCCCCCCCCCCTCCCTAAGGGGCCTCCGGCCGGCAGCTGGTGGGGGGCGGGGTATTTGGCATCCAAAACCGAGGGGTCGCCCTGGGGGGGGGGGGGGGCTCTGAGCGAATGACGTTCATGAGCAGCAAGGTGTGTGTTCTCTGTTTGGGGCACAGGCGAGTAAAATCACAACCTGCAAATGGACCCCTTTTTCCGGGGCATCTTTTGCCCCCCATTTTCCTCCCATTGCAGCCTTCCTCTTTCTTTTTCTGGTGCTGCGCTTTCCTCCATATCGTTGGTAACACAGCACCCTTTGGAAATCCCGCACATAATCTCCTTTGTGGGCGCTGGTAGTATACAATTTTGAGAAACGGCCTATCCCCCAACCCACCCGGCACCCATAATCCAACACAATGCACAACTTCAGTTGCCTAGAGTTTTTGCATGGACATATCGTCAAGAGGTTCAAGGACCACTCCAGCCCATGCCCGCTTGATGAAATGACCCTCTTCGTTGAGATGCAATGCCCCAACTACATCGGAACTATTGGATAGCGCGTCAAAATGTGCCTAATCAACGTCGCGCCCATCCACCCGCCGCTAATACACCTACAGGCTAGGCGGTACCGCTGACATGATGTAACACCGCTCCAATGCGTTATAAAAATTTACACCTTGAGCGATGGCATGTTCTAGCGCCGCAATGAGAACCCTTGGTCCATGATGTTGGTGTGTCGTACAACCTTCGGCTTTGATTGGGCGCACTTGTAGGCTCAGGTTCATCTGCATGGTTTGTTTCTTCGGCGAATTGGCGGGATTTCGGACAGAGAACCATTTCCAACTGATAGAGAACAATTCCCAAGGGACAGGGAACCATTTCCAACGGATAGGGAACTATTCTCATCGGACAAAGAACCATTGTGAACGGGTGAAGAACCGTTCCAAACGGACGGAGAACCATTTCAAACGGATTGAGAACAATTCCTAGCGGACACGAAAGCATTGCCAACATAACACAAATCCATTTCCAATCCAAAGAGAACCATTTCTTGTGGATAGACAACCGTTCTGAAACGGACAAAAAGCCATTTCCAACGTACAAAGAACGAGTTCCAACAGAATCACACAGTTACAACGTACAGAGAACCACTAGGGAATTGGTTGAGAGTTGTGTCACAACCCTAAGGAAGCCGTTGTGACTTGTGTCATACGCACGGGAAATTGGCTCTGACTTGTCGCATACCCCCGGGGAAATCGATGAGACTGGATTGAATAGAGTGGTTGATTGCAATGACTGGGCAGCAAGATCGCGAGGGGTCATATTGGATAAAGTACGGCGGTGCATTCGATTGTATAGGGTGGTGAAATGGCTGTGACTTCTCATATCACCACCAAGATGAAGAGTAGTGAACCAATCACAATAATGCATGACCGGTGCACACAAAAATTCGCCTCGCACTAATTTGGTGGCTTAGGCGATGCATGAAGATCAAGACGTCGTGAATGAAGAGTCGTTGATATGGCTGTGACCGGGGGGCTAGCGACTCCGCAGGACCTAGGACGCCAACTACCCCCCCCCCCCCCCAAGGGGCCTTTGGCCAACAGTTAGTTGTCAAAGGTATGAACCCACAAGGAGCTAATGGGCGCCTTAGGCGCCCAATGGGGGAATGTTAGCGCGCCAGGCACGCGCCGGGCATCTTTTTTGGCCCGTGCCCCATCGGTAGCATTAGGGGCTGCATTTAGGGGGCGCACTTATTGGAGCCATTGATTTCCTCCCAGTAGCAGGGTGAGACACTTGTTAAATGCAATTGTCAGCCCGCGAAAAAGGGGCCCTTGGCGTGGGCCGCCGCGACCCACATTGGGCATTGTGTCCGATCAATCCACTCTCCACTTGGAGCCGCTACCCTTGCTATGCTAGCGGTGCCCCGCTCAGCAATGTTTGTGCGCCAAGCTTGGAGCCACGTGACCACTAGCGTTTGGTGGCCGTGTGGCAACTTGGGAGTGGAATCGCGGTACACACCGTGAAATGTGGGGTGTTCCCCTTGTTTGTTTGTTTGTTTCACAACCTAGGAGCATCATGGTGACCCGTGGCGTAGCTTTTGACTTCTGATTTCGTCCCCATTGTTTGGGACCCCCGAGAATGCAGGGGTGATGTAGCATTTCCGCCCTCTTTTGGGCCCCAGCTTCTGGTGCTTTTGAGGAAACCGGGACAATCTCTGAATCCACCCGTTATGGCGTGGCCCCACGAGTTGTAGTTAGGGACTCACAATCCACGCTTCTTTGTGTGGCTCCTTGAGTTGGGGTTAGACACTCACAATCCACGCTTTTTTGTGTGGGCCCTCGAGTTGGGGCTAGGGACTCACAACCCACGCTTTTTTGCGTGGCCCCTCAAGTTGGGGTTAGGGACTCACAATCCACGTTCGGAGGTGCCCGCCTCCCAGTCTCCCCCCCCAAGGGGCCTGAGGCCGGCAGTGAGTTGGCGAGGGGGGTAGTTGGTGTCTAAAACCGAGGGGTCTCCCCCCAGCCCCCCGGAGGGGGTGGTGGCTTTGACCGAATGACGTTAATGAGCAGCAAGGTGTGCGTTGTCTATTTGTCGCATAGGCGAGCAAAATCACATCCAGCAGATGGATTTATTTTTCCGGTTCAGCTGTGATGAAGCATGGGGAAGCTGTTTCACAAGAGAGTCGCCACCACACATGTCGCCACCACACCCAATGTCCCTTGGCCAAGTGTTATTAAATACCGCGCCCCGGATTGTTATACGTTGTTCCTCTAAAGCTGTCCAACCAAATCAAATCACGGTGCACCGGTGCTTGTGCAAGTAGTTCACCAAGCAAGTGGGCACATCAAAAGCGATCATGAATGTTCCATTTTTGGTTTTGCATTGGTAAATAGATGATCAGAGGCAATGTTATTAGAGATGGAAACACGAAAGGGTGCATTTGAAGTCAAACTTTGTGCATTCGACCGACCCCACCCCCCCACCCGAAAAATTTCACACATGCTTTTTTTGTTTAATCGTGGTCGATCGTGTCACAAAGTACATCAAGATTTAACAACAGCAAAGCTGGGCAACAATGTGTGCCCCTGAAACCAATCCTCAAACATTGACATGGAACAAAATGTACACCATGATAAAGTGACATGGTCCAACGGCTTACATGTTTGTCTCATCACCCAAGATGCCCGACCAACTAGATGAACAACTTGATTAACGATAGTTTGATTGAGGTTGTTGTTCTCAACGACATGTCCAAGAAATTTGTTGCCTGGGGATCTCATTCCAAGACATCTGCATCTCTTGTTGCAAGCCACAAGTGCCACACCTCGCTCCTTGGTTCGCAGTGTGTGTGTGTGTGTGTTTGTGTGTGTGTTTATGTTTGCATATATGTGCGTGTGAACAAACAACCACGTTGGTGTCAATGTATACATGCAACAGGAAAAGAATACGCTCAAAGCCCAACTCGAAGTACCGTTGCCACAAAAATTGGCAAGCGAAGGGATGGGGTCGAAGTTTAATTACCCGCGAGTCACGCTTGCAGTCGGCACGTTGACTTGCGGGGAGGGGGCACGGATGAAGCTCACGGGCAACCTTTGAGGCACCGCACGCCGGACACACACGTAGGGTCCCACGTAGGAACACAGGCCTTATGCATCGTACTTTAAGAACCTCGAACGATGAGTGGGTGATGAGCTGAGCAACATCCCACCAAACTGGGATGTTGCCCTGCGGCTCGTATTAGCTGTTGGGCCTGCCAAAACTCGCCGTAGCGAAGGAGCGGAAATTCAAGAGGCGACATCCAGTGGTGCAAATCAACCTTTTCATACCCACCATTGACGTGCACATTTCTTGCTCATAGAAACCACCCATGTGTAGACGTCCACTGGGCAACAAAAAGTGCACGGGATAAATAGCACCACGTTGATGGTTGTGAGCTGATGCTAGAGGGGTTTCAGGCAAACCGCATTCAGGGCTAAATCAATTTGTCGCATCCTGTGTGTTGCAATTTTGCTAAGCAGAGCGACATTGGTAACTAGCTGGTATGTCCCTTGCATTCCTTCTCTTTCATACGGTGCCCAAATCCCGTGTGCAATGCCACACGTGCTCACAGATGAAAATACGAGCTTTTGCCATATCCTTGTGGTGTCCTCGCTGTTAGCCATTGCACCGATAGCTAATCTCTTGCGGTTCCGTGGACAAAGACTTTCTGCAGACAAGCAATTTATTGTTGCCGAAGTGATGACTATGTGACTGTGTGACTATCCGTATGCCTATGTCACATTTTGCATTCTCTTTCCACAACTACTTGGTGCGTTGAGGAGCAAACATCAAGAACCTTGGGTAATGACTGTTTTTGAGACACATTTTTTTTGACTCGGTCGCCGAGGTTGTGCACACAAAAATACTAGTCTCCCCCTCTCCATGAAACTTGCGTGTGGTATTATCAAAGGCAAGAATAAACACACGATTTAGTTACAAAGGATGGTACATGCATGGGGATTAGCATTCCCCGTCTCGTGAGTTGGTGCTCATGTGCAATCTTGCACTGTAGCTGCTTTGAAGCACCAATCGCCGTCGAAGGGCATCATGGACCTTGCACAAGGCTTGCCGTCGAGCACAGTCAAGCCTCTGCAGCCATGTGTTGGTCTCCTGTTTACATTTTTTTCTTGTCTCCTCAATGAGCGTTTACACACTCTACAAACCGTTACCGTTTTACATTGGTGATCCAACTTACATCCAAAGGAGAGAAATATAAGCACGAGGGAAATCGGTTGAGTGGCATTGGCACTTAAAAAGGAATTGATCTTTCAATGTTCGAGTTTGCTTTTGTAACATGTTACAGGAAGAAGAGGCCCACCATTGTGTCCTGCTAAAATAAATGGTGTGTCATTGCCGAAGAACACTAGCACAAAGAGTCGCTTGTAGGGCACTATCAATACCATGAGGCATCACAAAAACAATACCTTTTCTCACATGGTTGCCACATACTCTTCATTTGGTGAATGTGCCAAAACTTGGACACCAAAAACTGTGCACGCATCTTTGTTGGCGGCCAACACCGCTTCTTGCTTATCATCATTTCTTTTACATATTTTCATGTGCACCTGGTAGATGCAATGTGCTACCCCTTCACTGTCTTTGGACCAAAAGGTAAACTACCTTCCCGTGTGATCAGCATCCCCTCGGTCATCTCTCCGGTGCCACATTTTATTTCTGATGCAGCAAGAACGGCCGGGTACTAACTCGGCACCCCGCTGCCGTTAACTGCGTCTCCGCTTTCCTACACAATCGTGGGCGTAACAATGCAACCGAAAAAAGAAAACTTCATCATTCATGCAACTTGGCCTCTGCATGCACAATGAAAAGCTCCATGATTGCCCAGCAGCTGTGCTAATAGAAACTTTCGCACCCAACCAGTGGCACACCACAAAACACGCATTTTCACCTCCAAAAACTTTAATAGGGGGCGCCACCCATGTAGGCAATCTTTGACGGCACCTTTTAAGGTGATTACTGTTTGTAGTGAGGAACATGGTCAATTATGGGCAACCGTATGACCCATATTACCGAGGCACATTGTGTGACCAACGCCCTTTTGAAGAAATACATGGGAGCACCGACATTTTGCGCAAAAATCACCCACCAAAACCTTTGAAAAGAACCTTGCACGACAAATCTGCTTGAGAGGAAAGCGGTTTCACCATTCTATTCTTGTTGTTGTTGATGTGGGGGGCTTGCAAGAATGTACCATGTTTGCGAAAACTGTAACATCTCAAGCTGTGGATTCACGTGAGGTGCGCTTCTCTCGCGTCACCATGGCTCTACTCATGAGCTGATTGCCCTCTTTAGGATGCTCTGACGCCATACCGGCAATCTGCTCCCGCTCCGCCACATATGAGTCAAACTCCGACGGCGGTAGAGCCTTTGTAGCCAAATCTTTGTCTACAACAGGGTGGGGGAAAAATGGTTTTTCCTTGGGGTGTGTGGGGTCGTTCGAGCCCCTTGAAGCAGTTTGGGGGGGGGGGGGTTCGGAAAGAGGCTCCTTTGACAGACCTATTGCTAAACCCTTATTTGGGGTCCCTTTCTACCGCATTTTGGGGCCCCGACACGGTAGGTGTTATGTAGCTACTTTGCCCACATGTTGGCCCTTGAAAGGGCAGGGGTTGTGCCCCCATTGCCCAAACTTCCGCCATCAGCTATAGCTCCACCCCTAGCTCCGATTCTAGCTATGATGGCACCTCTGCTTCACATTCGGATGCTCAGTCTGCTTCCGATCCCTATTCCTCACGTTTAACATCTGCATCCAAGTAGTTTGTGCCAACGGGAAGCCCAAGGGGCGCACTACATCCTCCATTTTTGTTTTTCCCATGGGATGTGGTCGGAAATGACAGGACATAGGTAGCACCACTGTTGGCGAGGGGTTGGGGGGCTTAGGTATGGTCCCCGTCACGGGAGCCATGAAGGGGGGGGGGTCTGATCAAGGGGCTCCAGCGACCCCCCCTCCCCCTCGCACATCAAAAAATTTTCTTCCACCCTGACGCTCCGCAGCCACCCATTGCTCAAATGCATTTTTCGTCACTGAGTAGTCGAGGCATTCATCGACATCCGCCCTCGATTGTTGAAGATTTGCCGCACTTTTGTTCAAGGGAATCAGCTTCTCTAACTGTGACTTCCGTTTATTTGAAGTTGGGTCTGCCTCACTTTGCCATGTTAGTAAGTTGGATATTTGATTGTGCAATGTATGAACCGTTGACTCCATTTCCAACACACGAGCAACAAAATCTTTGAGAGCCAGGAATCCCACCACCAGAGCTTTGATATCATTTGTGTTTTCGTCTCCCATTATATCCAGCTGGCAGATCACTTTCAGGCATGAGCAGTGCCGCGTCCTTCTCCTTGCAGTCGACCGTTGCGCGCTCGGCAATTCCACACGGTAGACACCATGGCTTCTTTTGGTCGACTGCCGCCGGATGGGGCACTTGTCTGAGCCCTTTTGGGCATGTGTTCCGAAGGGTCAAAATGCTTACAACCTCTTATCTAGTGGGTCGCATCTCCGCAGAACACACATTGCTTGTTGCTGTGTCGTGAATTCGCACAGCACATCATAGCAAACCACACCACACCACATGACAGCCCTTCACACCCCACGAGACCACAACACACCACAACACTACATAGCATAGCGTGGCACACCTGCAACTTGAAATCTCTTTTTCCCGTTGGATTGTCATCTTATCCTTCATTGCATTTGTGGCTTTGAGACCTGTCAAGCAAAGAAAGCAAACACCCCCTAGAAGTTCTCAAGTTGCCCCCCCCTAGGTGAACAACACGTGGCATAGAATTGTTGTGTGCGCTCGGTGGCGGGGAAATCCATGGTTCACTTTTCGCCCACAACCTTGTATCTAAAAGCCAGCACCATGGAGTTTGGCCTCCCATTTTGAAGTGGCACATCGGACATCACTAAAGAGGAGATGGGTAAATAAATTGAACGGACTTTTGGTAGGGTTGTATTAATTGTGACATGCAAACGCAAAAGAAAAACCAATCCACACATGCACGTTGAAAAAAAATTGGTCAAAGCTCGCCAACGTTGTGGTGTGACGTGCAAGCACAAAGCAAAGCAACAATACACATATGCTTCGTCATCAAACCAAAAAGTGTTGAAAGTACAACCAGCGTTGTATTTTGACATGCAAACACAAGGCAAAACCACCAAAGTCTAGGTTGACGGTCTGTGGCAAAAAGTGTTCATCGGCCTGAAAGTTCAAATGTGATGAAATCACGGTCCACAATCAAATTCTGTTCATAGCACCAAAAAGCTTTCTGCCTATATTTTCATGTTTCTCGAATCACTCGACGCAATGGCAATTTTTTATGCATGACATACTACTTGCATCACTGCATGGAGCCACTCAAGGCATGACGATATGGAGGATCCATGTGTCTTTAGTTGCCACGGAGCCGGCCACATTTTGAGGAGCAGCCCGCAGCTTTGCAATCAATATCATGTTTACTTTTGTTGTGGTGGTTTTGCATTTTCCGGGGCTTAGTGTCTTATTCATGACCGTTTCTCACGGGACATTTGCAAAATCCATCCGTGGTGCAATTTGGCTTATGGTCGTTCCCCAACTGGCTAACGGCTTTAGGTGGCTCTTCATAGCACAAACAGCGTACTTGTGGCTAGCCCACGCAATGTTAGGACCCGTTGGAGAGAAGGAGACCACGCCAATCCTCGCAAAAGTCGGAGCTTGCACTGGTTCTGGCCCGGGTACCTGCTTACCAAGGCACACACCTGCACCACGACACAATCACAGATACAGCACGACAGAGAACTCGTCAGTGGATCATGACATGCTCTTCCCACTGCGTACTAGCTTTCCTACATATGGGCTGGTGGCCCTTTGGGTTCCCGCCCAGAATTTAATCTAAACAGAGAACAATCAGTAGGAGCTTCAACAATATGAGAACAATCAGTATGAGCTTGGACAATAGCATTGCTTATTATTATTTCATTCTTTGATGATTTGATAAAAAGGCATGCCAAAACAGGGTGTTGTAGCCGCAGGCGAATCGGTTCCCTACCTTCGCCGAACCATACTCAGCCTCTGCGGACTTCTTGTCAAACACATCTGTGTTCAACCGCCTGCGCAGTCGCAGTTGCTACCTGAGTAGCACTTAACTGAGTTAGTAACTTATTCCGGCAGGAAGTTGCGGTGCCGTATCTTACCTCCGCCAGTGCTGGCTGACAAATCTGGGGTATGTTGGTGGGCATCCGATCGGCTTCAGCTATGGGATCGGTTGCCCTGATCGCGAGATGTACCCAGGTTTTGACAAACTTTGGTGCATTTCGTGCTTTGAACTTTGTGCTTTGCCTTTGCTTTCACCGTTCCTGAACCATAAGAAAGTGGTGTAACACATGTCATCATGGAGCAAGAATCATTCATGCGCAAGGGGATATAACCCTACCCTGCAACACGGCAGCCTGGCACCCCTAGAGGGGGGGGGGGGGGGCTACACCCGCATATGGGGGTGGGCGCAAACAATACTTCACACATGCATCCTTATGAGAGAACATAGGCTCCCCCCCCCCTTGCCCCATGGTCGCGTAAGGTCCCCCCTGGTTAATTTTTTGTCAAGGTGCTACCGAGGTCAAAGACGAATGGTACTTGGTGCAAAGGAAGGTTATCGAGGGCCACCCAAGCCCTCACCAAAGAAGCACACAACGTTCACGCAACCTATGGCTCTTGCAACCTTTGGCAAGTGGCACCTCGAGATCTGTTGTGGGCCTCCCCATTGTGGTGGTATCTAAGCAAACCACACACCTTGCACCCAAGTTGTACCTCGTGCGTTGCACGAAACACCCACTTAGACCTTTGTCTTACATGGTTTGAAGCAAACAAACAAACAGCTGCACAAATGGACAAATGAAGCTTTCCAAATACCAAATACAAAAATGGTAGGAATGACAGATAACTGGGTACACAATGCTCGCCACCGAGACGTCAATTGTGTCTAAAATGTGACCTGAGAACAAGCAACACAAATCTTATTTTGAGAGAAACCGAAATCTAATAACAGATTCATCATTTTCAATATAATGCCAGAAATCAGAAATAGCATTGTGTGTAAAAAAATTTTAACACAGAAAGGATTCCCACCCGGCCATTTCTCAATCACCTCCCAGATTTTTTTTTGACCGAATTTAAATCCAACAACTGGCAGATTTGCTTCACATTCCTATATCGATACGAAATTTTGCTGAAGCATAGACTCACGATGTGTCCACTATACGAAGAGCTACCAACCTCGCGGTGCCTCTTGCATCCCTTAGTTGGAGGCCGATGAACAACTGGATGTCACACCATGGGAGGCTCGGTCGCTCCGCAACAATCCAAAGTGTTGTTGCTCCGCTCCCTTGCCTCCCCTCCTTCCCTCGTCTCGTTTGCTAGAGGGAGTAGGATGAGAATGTGTTTTGTGAATCTTTCTTCGGAACGCTTGATGACACATTGCGGCTCGGTGGTGCATGAGTGCCTGTTTGTGTTGCAATGACTTCTATTGGTGGGAAGAATGCGTCTTTGACCTCCCTTTGGATGTACCTCATTCCATTGGTAGGGAGGCACAGCTGAAGCTCAGTACGGCACAAAAAAAAAAGCGCTCTGTGTTGACATTCACCGCAAGCGCAAGGTTGTTGCCATGGAGCGGCAAGCTGAAGACGTCGCAAAGATCGAACGCATCGAGGCAAGGAAGGTCCAAAGGGGAACAAAAAGAGGACCAAAGGGTGGCTGAGAGGGTTGGAGGACGTGGGTGCACCTCAAGTGGTCGTGCACGGAAGCCCAACCCAAAGTATCTTGGGGACGAATTCTGTTTAGATGTTCCCGAACGTTGTCAGCATGTTGTTGCCTCTGCTTTCTGGTGTGGGCGGGTTGGTTGGTTGTGGATTTGTGCTGTCACCAATCCCACGGGCAGTGTGCCATGCTCTACAAAGCGTGCTCCATGGCATCGGCACGAAGGTGCTCACAAATAGTGGAAGCCACCCAAGGATTATGCTTAAAAAAACAATCTTTGTCTCTCCAAATCATATTTTGTGGTTATCACTACGGGCTGTAACCCATGTCCCGAAAACCAAGGACCAAACAGATGGGCACACATCAAGACTCGCTGTATGCCCACCCAAACCGAGCATCTCGAGGCCGCACTGGAGACTTTGGGAGTTGTTGTTTGCATTGAGTTTGGAGACCCTCTATGTAGAAGGGACAACCTTCGAAGCATTTTGGAGATTCGTTTTGGGGTTAAAGCATTAAGACTTGGTGTGAATTGGTGAGTCTTGGATAGGGGGGCTCGGGGGGTTTCGGAAATAGGCAACCGTCGCTTCAAAGCGGTTGGGGTGCATGGATGGGCTCCATAGGGTGCAGGAACTTCATGCTAGGTCCCTCTTTTGTTGGCCCGCCCCCCCATGGTCCCCCGTGATGGCCACCAGTCGCCCCCTAGGCAGTCCTGAGCTATGTCCCTCCCTCCAATTCATAACTTTGTCCCATTGGCTCCAGTTTTTCCAATCCAACCACCAATGTGTGGAGAGTTGACAAGGGGAGTGACATCTCCCCCTCCCTTCCCACCAAGGCGTGAAGGGGTGGGGTGCCTGTGCCTATGTCGAAGTGTGTGTGTGTGTGTGTATGTGTGTGTGTGTGTGTACATGTACGAAATTCGTTTGTTCCTATGTGTGTATGTGTCATGCAACCCCCCCCCCCCTTTGCCACATTGGTGTCCGTTATTTTCCAAACATGTGTGGATGTTTTTACCAAAATCTAGTTCTAATTTCGTTCTAGGCTAAATCTTCTAGACTGAAACATGTAGGCTAGAAGTTATAGGCTCGAACGAAATTGGGTCTTGTAGCGTGTACCAAGGGATGACATAAACTGACGCTCCCCCCATGGTGTATTCTCCATTGCCACCTGCCGTGATGTCAAGAGGCCATGGTTCATTATGGGTGCAAAGATCTACACACCGCACAAATAGGAGTAGTGCACCACCATCCCGGGTGGTCTTGATCCCATTCCTCCTCGCCTTGGTACCTCAAGGAGCAAGTGTGGCCAAAGCACATTGTGATGCAAGGGTATATGCAACCGCACGGCACTACATCCTTGAGCACAAAGCTACTCTCAACAGTGCACAATGGAAAGGCCACGCCGACAGATGTGATCGTATGGTGTGGACAAAGGTTTGGCTTTGCGTTGACTACTTCTTGCAGAGTTGCACGTCGCGGCAACACTAAATATGCACAACCACACACCCCTCTTCCCCTACGTGGAGACAATCGTGGGAGATTGCTTTCTTGTTAGCCCAACTGCTTTTGGATTCTGTGTATATTTTTTGAAGAGGGGACACGAAAGCTATTCCCATTACCGCGCAAATTGCCCTGTGGCATCGAGGATTTAGAATTGCAACTGCACGGGCAAATCCTCCCAAGCCCCACCACAAAACAATGTCCCAAGGTTGCAAGCGTGGAAGCAAATGTAAGTTCTGCCATTCGGGGGGGCTGGTATTGTAAATGTCCACTATGATGAGACACAATGCTTGGCATGTGAACATTGCACAACTTGTCTTATGGCAGCGTTATTTCAAGATTGCAGAATTTTTCCATGCCGTTTCTATGGCTACCCACAATCCCAAGCCCACGGGTGCACACTATGCACGGGTCCAGAGGCCCATTGGGTATGCAGCATGTGGAAAGCTAGAGCAGCAATCTACAGCTCTTTTTTTCGATAGATGTGCATGTTCTCCATATTTTGTGGACAGCCGGTGACGTTGCCATGTCGTCATATCGATACCTAGCTCAACTACAAAAAAAATGCCGGAACATACCTGCGGCGTGAAACCCTGCATGCACTAAACTACTCATGTACATGACCGGGGGTTTGGTTCTGAATTTCCTCTGGAGGCCAACTCCACCAGTGCAGCAACAAGCCATTTTTGGTCGCGTTACACTACAAATGACTGAGCGCCAGAGTGTGCCAGTTTCGTGGAGATTTAGGTTGCATCTGGAATTTCGGGACGTCAAATGTGGTAGCTACGTGTGCCAAACGTGGTCGAACTAATCATTCATTGGCCGGTGCGGTTGTTGGCAGTAAAGAAGGGTGCTGTGTTGTTAGAAATATTGGACTTGTTTCATGCCTAGAAAGTTGGTGACACGGACAGTGTCATGTACCACCCATGGTTATTGGACACTTGCACACTTGGGGCAAACCACCATTTTTGTGCATTTGCACCCTTTTGGCATGCCCTCCATGGGTGGTATGTCGGGCTACGAAGAATGGCTGAATCGTATGCTTGATTTGGGCAAAAAGTGGAACATGAGGAAAAAGCTTTGTATGGTAGATGTATCCCCTTGTCCATGACGTTTTGGGCAACATCTTTTTCAAGCTTCTTTGCCCACAAAAACTAGCCCACAAAGTACTGGAGGAGTCACAACATTGCAATTGCAATGTGGTTAGAACCGCCACAAGTCTAGGGCTAGGCCTCTTACGCGAGGACCTCATGCAAGTATTTCTTAATGCATTATCGGGACGCAGCGGGTGCCCGACACGGAGCTTATGAGCATGCTGCGGAGAGTTGGCTACCCCTCCCGACAAAGCGATGGTGCTTACCACCAACGGTTTTCTCTTTGTAGCAGCCAAAAAGATCGAGATGATGCCGGCTGCGCGTGTCAAGCATGGCATTCCCAAATGACGTACCCTTGCATTTCACCTTTTGCATACATTTAAGTCACAAGCATGCACAAAGAAGCTCATAGCGTGCCCTTTGACACCATAGGGGAATAACCGATGACGTGGCACCTTTTCTGAAAGGAGTGGGGATCATGATGCTGGAATTCAAAGTCGCCCCATGGGGTTTGAGCCAACCTCCATTTACAAGTGCCACAACCCCCACACAAGAAGTTAGTTGTTGTCCCGATGCTCGGACTTGTTGCTTTGTGAACGACCAAGCCTGCCTTGCCGCCGCAAAGCCAGCCCGCGCATGATATGCAATAAATGGTTGCCTAGGGGTTTACAATGTTTAGCCAAGGGATTCCAATGATTGGTTTGGCGGTTCCAATAGTTGGACAGGGGGTTGAAATGGTTCGTGCACGGGTGGAAATGGTTGGCTCAGGGGCTTAAATGGCTTGGTCAGGGGTAAAAATGCTTGGCCACCCGGTTTAAATGTGCGAAGTAGGGATTCTAGTTGTTTCTAGAGATTTAAATGGTTGTGCCAGAGGCTCAATAGCTAGGCCAAGGGGTTCGAATGGTTGGCTGAGGGGTTTATATAGTTGACCCAAGGACTCTTTCAAATGTCGAAAAGCCATTGTGTTGGAGCATCGAGTGGTGTGCATTTGCGGTAGGAATGAGCGACTCCATGTCTTTGGAGCCTATTTGACTTTTGCAGACGACCTCAATTCCCATCACACAGAGTGGTGCTTTTCAAGTTGGCTTTTTTGTAAACACATCATTCTCTTTGCTGCTTAAGCACAGAAGTGTAGCAGCCCTCTCACAAATCCGTGGCCCTGTGGCATTGGTGCAAGCATTATGTGTGAAGCCATTGTGCGGAAATTTCTTATTGGAAATTGACCTCGATTCTTTTTCACAGAAGGATTCCGAGCAAAATTTACGGTGTTTTTTTTGGGGTTTTCTCATCGTTTGGTCTCATCCAAGGATGGTCATCCTCAATGTAATCCGCTTCTTGATAAGTATCACCACACGGACGTCCCCCGTTTGAGCTGGAGGCTACCACAAGACATCCTGGTAGGTCATTGTTTCCAAGAGGTGGGCCATGATCATACCAACCCTGCTTGCCCCACCATCTCGCCCGGGGATCCCCCTTTCACGCCCAGTAGGCAAGAGAGCCAGCCACGACCCCGGTGCAAGCCTCCACCCCGGGATTCACCTCTTAACTAAACATGCAACATGCCGCATGCACACGTGCGCGCGCGCACACACACACAAAGACACACACATACACCACAAGTCCCCTTCTCCTCTCCATTGCTTTCACCGGTGTACTACAATGTTTGCTTTCCTGTCATGACCTAGAACGCCAAAATGCCTACTCTTGCGCAAGGCAAGTGATGGCCCCCAAAAGAGTGGCTCCCAAAGGAGCTACCTACTCAACCATACAGCCTCGCATTGTTGTAACCATTATAGGCTCGCCCTACCTCCTCTAAAGCCCTACGTTCAATTCGATTGATAACATTAAACCAATTCAGTTCGAACACTACATGTGAACAATTGTACCGGTTTCTTGTCACTACACTGGCAAGGCCACGGTGTAGGCGCCGAGTGTTGGCTGTGGCTGTGGCTCCGGGACTGGCTGTGGTATAAATTCGATTTCTGGGTTCCCATGCGATAAATGATGAACGTTGGTTTGCTCCTGTGCCGCCTAGTTTGATCCACTGACAATAGTGGCACCAAGCTAGGCAATAACGAAATCAACACCGTGGCGGCACTGAGGCGCTAACACTGGCAGCGGTACTGACACCCAGCTCTTCGTAGGGCAATGACACGGGCTTAGGTAGGCTCAGCACATACCAAGGGATTCGCCTATAGGCGAATCACAGGATTCACCCCATAATGCCACTCATATGCACTTTCACTATAGAATCTTTTAAATATTTTTGGGTTCTCGGGCCCGTCAGGCCAAGTAAAGAGATCCAGACCAAATGTCAGCCATCAACATGGAATCCCTCACCTTCAAAGATTTCGTCTCCAAGGGCCAGTTCGAGGTCTACAGGAGCACCCTCCCCGCAGACCACTTGGCGAGAGCGGCAGTGGAAATCATGCAGCGCATCAGAGATGCGGGGGTGGACCATAACAAATGGCTGCAGGACCTCAAGGTGGTTGGGACGAAGATCCACTCAAACTCCTCCACGCCATTGCTGGCTATGAGAGCTGCTGTCGATGCACAATTGAGGTCCAGACAGGGGAGTTCAAGGCGAAAAAGGAGACGGAGCTGGCGGTCAGCGACGAGATCAGGGCTCGCATCAAGTCGTTTTTGGAGTCGCAGTGGAGCACTTTTGTGAAGCTCTGCTCCAGTGCCGAAATCGCGAAGGCGGGAATGGAGGTGGCACAGCTGGCAGCCAAGCACCGCCTAACCATCCGAGAGTTTGCTGAGGACATCCCGGAGACCCTAAAGCCAGAAGACCCCGAATTTGTGCTAAAGGCAATGGGAGCGCTGGCCCTCTTCGACAACTTCAAGTGGATCATCACCCGGGAAGGCCACAAGCTGAATCTGGCAACGGCAGATGCATCGGATGTGGGAAAACCAAACACATCTGTAGACCCGGAGGAGCAGGAGATCTCAAAACAGATGGAGGCGCTCAAAGTGAGACTGGAGCACAAGCGGAGAGCAAAAATCGTGAGACCCCTGACCCCTGCAGCGCTGGACGAGTTTGTTGATGCCCCGGGAAATGCAAAATGGATGCGTGAGACGACAGCTTCACTGAAGAAATTCCTGGAGTCCAACGAGGAGGAAAAAGGGGAGACGCTGGCAAAGGAGCTGTGGGAGGTGATGCTGGTCTCCAAGGACAACTATAAAGAGAAGTACCCCAGCGGGGGCCACAGTGTGACTGGTGGCTCACATAAGGGCACCGGGAAGCAACCACAATCCCGGTTTGCACCGAGGTCCACCAAAGAGTTGGAAAGACTAGGAGCACGCACATGGATTGAAGCGACCCGAAAAGGGAGATTCAGGTTCGCGGAGTTGGAGAACATCACCTACTACTGCACTGCCAGGGGCGACAACGCATATGAAGTGGCGAAGGGCCCCCCGGGGCCTTGTGGAGAATGTGGAGACAGCCACTGGATATGGGACTGCGAGAGTTGACTTCCCCCTGAAGGGGGGGGAGGGGGGGGCATGGCGGAGGACAGCCCAAACAGGTTCCTTTGGCATGAAGGAGAAGTGGAGGGGGAGAGCGAAGACGACGACATCCCCGGGGAATGGCCGGCATACCGACGGGCATATGCCGCATTGTGTCGAGCCCAGGCGGACAGCAGGGATGGGGTCCTGGAAAGCAACTGGCAAGTCCTCGCAAACTCCTGCAGCACGACATCGCTGGGCACGTACAAGACAGGAATGCGACGACTCCGACAGACACATATGGCCCGGCCGGAGTGGGGACCATACAAGGTCGTGGAGCAAGTCGTGTGTGATGCCATTCGAGAGGGAAAAGGCAGCAGTTCGGTCAAAACAATCCTCAATGCGGCGGCCATGGCATACACCATGGGGGTGGTCAGCGAGCCGGTCCCAAAACGACTGTGGAAGGCATTCAAGGCAGCGCAGCGGCTGGAAGAGAAGTCAACACAGGAGTGGGGCAGTTTTGAGGCAATGCAGACCATGGCACACCAAGCGGATTCAGAGCTGGAGTGGTGTGTGGTGGGACTCGCGATACTTTCAACGCTGCTGGGCCTCAGAGTCGGCGAGGCGGCCAGCATCAGCTTCCACAGGCTGGGGGTTCTGGCAGGGACGGCGGAGTTCTATGACCGCAAAGTCCACAAGGCTTGGATTACCCGTACGGTTTCAGGAGTGGCCCTCAAATGGTTGCAGTTCTGCGCCTGGATTGCACAAACCTGCTGGAACCTCGACAAGTTCCAGCGACTGGTCTCCGAGGACAAACTGCAGCGTGTCATGGCGACCCTTTTGCGTGGATCAAAGTGGAAGGACCTCAGGTGGCATGCATGGAGGCGCCTGGGCCCAGCGACCATGTACAAGGCTGGGGGCAAGATCCCTAGCATCAAGGCGTGGTTCAGGTGGAGGAGCACAAGAACGGCAATGGCCTACATCAACTGCCCGCACCCAGGGCGCATCCGGCACCCATTCACAACGCCTACCCCCCCCAGTTACCTCAAGGGGAGGCCATGGATTGCGGGAACGGCAACCAGATGGTGTACGGAGTTTCTGGGCCCCTGAGGCCTACGTTATCCCTGAGGGGAGCACCCCAGAGAGCGACTCTGGAGAGTCAACGTGCTCTGGATCATCCTCAGATAGCCCCTCACCTCGGAAGGCCGATGGCAGGAGGGGAAAGAGGAGACGCACTGCGTGAGGAGGCGAATGGCCGGACGGCCTGTGGGGTAGGGGGGGGGGAGGTAAATCGAGACGGGCGTCACCCGACAACGAGGTGGGCAGGCAGCACAAGCCGCGTAGGTTAAAGTGCCTCATGGGAGTTCGAGGAGGAAGTACTGCAGGAGCGTGGGTCACATATAGGCGGGCGCGGTCGTGTGCGTGGTCGGCTTCGAGACGGATCGAGCGGGTCTCGAATATCCCGCGAAATGAGCTTTTTCGGGCCGCGCTTGCGGTAATCCTCCGAGCGCGGGAGCGCCTCAGAGATGTGGACGGTGGGCAGGCACACCTGGAAACGATCCTGCGCCACATGGGGGATCTGCATGAGCTCAACTGGGACCTGCTGGGTCAGGACTACGACGGATATGACGGGGATGGCCCGTCGGGAGGTATCTCAGAAAGAATGATTGATGCGGGCCTTGGAGAGAAGGGCAGCCTGGACATCCCTTTAGATGTGTGGAACGCGAACAACCCAAAGCGCCTCATTTGGGATATACGGAGTTGGAAGTCGGGGCACGATTGTGGAGGATTCGATGTATGGCAGCCGCCGTTGCACACCAGACGCATGATTGGAGTGCTGGTGGACGATGGGTTCCGGTGCAGGGACCCCACGTGTTTGGGTGCCCTTGAGTGGGAGGACCTCACGGACAATGTGTCGGCTTTCGTTAAGCCCAAAAATGATGTGAAGTGCTCCTTCATCATTGACATGCGAAATCTGAACGACTGCTCGAAGGTGCCGCTGCGCAAGGTCAGGCTTCCATCTATTCACACGGTCTTTCAGACCATCCAACGGGAGATACACCGTGGAGCACCATTGTGGGGCATTACCTTGGACATATCCCACTTCTACTGGAGCCTGCAAATCCCGGCTGAACATAGGGGGCTGTTTCGCATACAGGGGGCGCACTTCCACTGCCTCCCGTTTGGGTGGAAGTTTTCCCCGGTACTGGCACAGGACACATTGGCAGCGCTGTTGAAGGAGTTCTTTGACAACCACGTGGAGGGGATCGATGTCTACCGTTTCCATTATTTGGATGATGTGCTGATCTTGTCACGTGACAGGGAGTGCATGAAAAGCCTGGGCCATCGGCTGGCGTGTTTCTTGACGGCAAAGGGCCGGCGCATCTCCATAAAATCCTGCCTCGAGCCACATCAGAATGTCCTGTGGCTGGGGAAGATGTTCGACCTGGCCAAAGGGGAGGTGCGGAACACAGACAAAATGCTCACAAAGTGCTTGGGGATTGCCATAAAAACGGCCTGCTCGCCTGTGTCTCCAAAGGTTGCCGAACGGGTCACCGGAAAAATGCAATGGGCATTTGGACCACGAAAAGGGGTCACCCTGTTTTTGCAGGGGTGGCACAGGTTCCGTTGGGGACATCATCGGTTTCAGCACCGCCCGAGCCCGGCCCTGATATCGGCACTGTTCGATGCGCTGGCGATATCGTACGTGCCAGCCACGGTTGACCCAAGGCCTGGGCATTTTGGCTTTGCGCCGTTCCTGGCAGTGGATGCAGCAGAGACTGCTGGTGGCTACCGCCTGGGTATCTCTGGACGCAATGGAGTCATGTGAACGCGAAAGATCCCGGCGCAGAACCAGCAACAGGCGGAGCTCAGTGGTGTCCTACATGCCTGTAGGTTTGCGGTGACCCAGAAGTGGCACAGGGTCTCATTGTTTGTGGACAATACAGCGGCCTGCTACAGTGCAACCAATATGAGGGCGTCGACGAGGGCATGTACGCAAGTGAAGATACTCCGTGCTCTTTGGAATTTGTTGTGGCACACGGGCTTGGTCTTGAATGTTGTCTGGGTTGATACTGCGCGCATGCCTGCTGATGTTGTGTCCCGTTTGCCAGACCTGACGCCAGCAAGCATCACCAAGGCAAAGGTTGAGGCGGCACATAAGTGGGGTACGTTGTGCGGAGAGCTGCACCTTGTGCAGAGTTTTGGATCGGTCCGACTGTAGCGGGGGGGGGGGGGGTTTCCTCGCATGAGCGATGGCTGGAGTGCCCCCTCTTTTTTGCTGTAGCAGGCCCCTGCAACATGTCTGAGTGGGGCGACCGACATGAGGAGGAGTCCCATGACAAGGAAGGAGCAAGCATCAGTGTTGGTTTTGTGTACTGTGTATGTGTGAGCTGTACCTGTCAGGAGGTTGATGGCTTTTAATGTCCTGGCCGCTCTTTGTACCTGTACCTGTCAGGAGGTTAGGGGGGAATCTAGTTTAAAGAGTTCGCTGGTTCCCCCGTTTCACCCTCTTAAAATTAGCGTCCCCCTCCATATACTATTTTTCTCTCCGACTTTTGGCTGCTCCCGTGTCCCAAGATGTCCTTGTTGCCCTCCGAGATAAGAAATCATCCTTCTAACGTTCCTTTGCTCGTACTACGTCCCCAAATCTGGCCGCTATCTCCGCCTTTCGCTCTTTACAAGTATGTCTGTTGTTTACTGCTACTATCGTTGTCGTTTACTGCTACTATCGTTGTCGTTTACGGCGCTTCAGCTGTTAAATTTTTTAGGGCGGTACCGCCATAGATATTTTACGGCTAAAGCGCCGTAAAATGTGTTTGTCGTCGTTTTCCCGTTTCCACTGGATTCTAGATCGGCGTCCGGATGTTGTGTGTCACCAGGGGGCCCAGAAGGGGACTCCTGTTCGGTGTGACTGTCAGGGACGCCGCGTCCAGTGTTGTACCAAAGTCTGAGGCCCTTCCGTCACCAGCATACTGTTTTCTTCATTCCGAGGTTGTTCTTCTCTGCTGGCGGGGCTCGTTTGCCACCACGTGGTGCCATTTTGTGCTAGTTTTGTGTCTACGACAAGGTGGAGGGTGCAATTTCACCCCGGACGTACCAAGTTGCAGCACCTCTGTAACCCCTTGTGGCAGGTGGCAGTGCACACCCTATGCGGGGAAAGAAACTGGCATGCATGGTGGTTTGCAGCCTGTCTAGCACTGTGGCCATACTCGCATCTGCACAGCGTGGCATACTGCCAATGAACAAACCCCTGTTTCAAGGTCGTGGGAACACAGTGTAACTACAAACGGTGGTATTATCCTACAAAATAGTGCATACCTGTAACAAATAAAATTTGGCAAGAATGCACACAGCTAAAATGCGACACGAACAAGGCCGCAATTCTCTGTGTTCCATGTTGGTGAGCCAAGATGGTATCTGGCGCTAGTGTCAAACCGCCAATAACTGCCAGGTTAGTGTGTGTTGTAAATGCGAATGAAACACATTTCATGTCCCAGATGGGGTTATGGCATACCGCATGAAAAATGGGGTTTTCGACTATCTAATGGTAACTGTTTATACCCTTCTACAGGTGTCTGTGACACATTTGCATTGCTGCCACTACGGACGTCAATGCCTGATGATGGGCTCAAAGACAAAACACCGGGCTATGACCAGATTTACGGCGCTTCGGCCGTAAATTTTTACGGCGGAGGCGTCGTAAAACAGCGACGGACGACAAGCGCTACCACTCTAAGTGGTGCTAGTTGGCTAAACCCCTGTAAGCACAGGCCTTTGCACATCAATGCTTAGCAAGAATCTTTGTCACCCCCTTTTCACGTATGTATTTTTTGTTGCATTGTGACGTACCTTGGGGCACGTTTCTTTTGCAGTGCAATTTTTTTTCGCGCCGGCGCCGTACGTTTTCCCAAAGAAGGGAATTTGCTGCAAACCCCCATGTTTGAACGATGTGCTCGCGTTTTGGTACGTTTTTTTGAGGTTTACGGCACCTGCATTTTGGGAGGGACTCCCGGCAACCTTGCGAATAGTGCACCCCAAGAATGTGGTTCACTAGCCGGACTCCTTGGTGACTTATGTGACTCGGCGGCCTAACACCCACGAGTTTTAGCCCCTACGTGGTTTGCTGCCTCTCTCTCTGGTGACATGTGTGGCTTAGTGGCCCGACCGCCAGAATTTTTAGCGCCACTGTGGCTCTTTGACCCAGCTCCTTAGCACCGTGTGTAGCTCACTGGCCTTTGTCCCAAGATTTTCACCACCACTCTTGACTCCCCGGATGACCAAAGCCACACACCTGTAAACAATGCTGGCGCCTCCAAAAGAATTGCGCCGTTGGGACTAGGAAGATAGCCGGTACCATGTTGCTGAACTAGACCTCAACCAGATATCCCAATAATTAGGGAGCCTTGGAAAGGACACCCATTTCCTTTGTCTCCACACAAGCTCAGCCAAGAATGGAAACCCTGCCAACGCCGCCAACAGCTCTGCAGACATTTGCCGTTTGTCCGCCGGCGGCGCCGGCGCCCCAGGCGACCACGCATTAGGGGGGCGACTCGTTGGGTAAGCGCCCGCAGCCACGGCTGCGAATTGATGCACTGACCGGGGAGTGGCGAAACGGGGAAGCCGGGGAGGGACGGGGCTCCGAGCCCTGTGAACCCGGGGGACTCCGCCACCAGGCAGGAGGTGCGTCTTGGAGGGCCCCCCACTAGGACCCGGTGGGGAGGATATCACCTGGCCCGACCAGGTGGCCCCCCGGGGCCGAAAGGCGTCTAGTACCCGCAAAATCAAACCTCAAACCTCAAACCTCAAGCACAGCTACCCTGACGACAAGTGGGTCCTAGTACCTGTGGGCCACTGGAACTGGAAGTGGAACCAGGCCAGGGGGAATCACTCCACCTATGAGCAGGAATTGCTCGCGGGTATGCTAGTGCTATCCTCACAAGCACGACTGTTGGGGAGTAACCCTGTGGTCTGGCTGTGCGACCAAGAGCCGGTCCGCACTTTCCAGAAGGGTCCCCCACCTGAGAAGGCCAAGCTACGGTGCTGGTGGACCTACCTCAGTCAACTACAACCACACCCACGCAAGAAACAAACCCAACAGGGCGGCAGAACAGGACACCACGGCACCACGCGGCAGCGCAGCACCACGAGGCACAGCACAAGGGAGCAGGGCACCGAGGGAGAGCGGGCCACACAGCAACACCGCACAGGGCGGAGACGACAGGAAACACACAACACGACACCCCAGGGCGCACACGGCACAAAGCACAACAACGAACAACACCACGCGGCGACACACCACAACAAAACACACACAGCGCGGGGGGACAAGACAAAACACGGCGCCAGAAGCACAGGACCCCAAGACGACGGACAACGCCCCAGGGCACAACACAGCGCGCGGCAGCACCAAACGGAGCAAGACGAAACAACACAGCGCACAACAACGCAACGCCAGGCGGCACAACGCGCAGCAACACGGCGCAGCACAGCACCCAGGGACACACCACAGCACGCCACCAAGACACGACACCAGGAGCCGCCAGGACCCACCAGGAGGCAACAGAGGACAGCCAGGCCCAACAGCAAACACACAAACACAACCCGCAACAACACAAAGCACCAGCCAGCCCCGCGAGGGCAAGGGAGCACCGAACAGAGAGCAACGACGCAGGCGCACCAGCACAGCACCGCACAGGCAGAGCACAGAAACAGAAACGACCCGGAACCGGCCCGGAGCCCAGAACCAACGGGGAACAACAAGAAACCAGCGCCACCAGCAGGAAAAAAAAAAACAGGGCACCACAGGGCAGCAAAAAAAAAAGCGGGGGGGGGTTGGGGGGGGCAACAAGACCCAAAGGCCCAGGGCACCCCAGGCCGAAAACACGCAAAGCAGGAGACAACAGGGCGGGGCGAGGGGGGGAAAAAAAAGGGGGGGGGGGGATGGGGGGGGGCAACAAGACGCAAAGGGCCAAGGCACCCGGGGCCGGAAAACACGCAAAGCAGGAGACAACAGGGCAGAGGGAGGGTGGCCGGAAGAAAAAAAAAGGGGGGGGGGACAAGACGCCAAGGCCCAAGGCACCCGGGGCCGGAAAACACGCAAAGCAGGACACAACGGTGGCGGAACGAGGGGGAGAAGGGAAAAAGAAAGAAAAAAAAAACCCAACAACCGGCACAAACAGGGCAACCCCAGCCCAGAGGGGGCCGAACAAGCTATGAGCGAACCAAGAACGGCCAAAGGGAAGGTGAGGCGCAGCACAACGCGCCCGGGAGGCCGGCCCGCCCGACCCGGCCAAGCAGGGCACGCACACGCACACACGAACCGCGGCACAGGCCAAGGTGCCAAGGACCACAGCCCAACACCCCAGCCAGGAGTGGCGGGGCGCAGCCGAAACCCGAGCCCAAACACACACACCCACACCGCGCACCCGTGCCAGGAGTGGCTGGGTGCAAGCGGAGCACGCACACAGCCCAACACCCCAGCCAGGAGTGGAGGGGCGCAGCCGAAACCCGAGCCCAAACACACACACCCACACCGCGCACCCGTGGCCAGGAGTGGCTGGGTGCAAGCGGAGCACGCACACAGCCCAACACCCCAGCCAAGAGTGGCGGGGCGCAGCCGAAACCCGAGCCCACACACACAAACCCACACCGCGCACCCGTGGCCAGGAGTGGCTGGGTGCAAGCGGAGCACACACACAGCCCAACACCCCAGCCGGGAGTGGCGGGGCGCAGCCGAAACCCGAGCCCAAACACACACACCCACACCGCACACCCGTGGCCAGGAGTGGCTGGGTGCAAGCGGAGCACACACACAGCCCAACACCCCAGCCAGGAGTGGCGGGGCGCAGCCGAAACCCGAGCCCAAACACACGCACCCACACCGCGCACCCGTGCCAGGAGTGGCTGGGTGCAAGCGGAGCACGCACACAGCCCAACACACCAGCCAGGAGTGGCGGGGCGCAGCCGAAACCCGTGCCCAAACACACACCAAGACCAAGGAGAAGGGCACCAAGGGACAAACACACACGGCGAGGGACCAACCACACCACACACCAGCCACAACCCCACCAACACACCACCGCCACACACCACACACCACACACCACACACCACCGCCGCCAGCGGACCCCAGCCAGGAGTGGCGGGGACCGCCCACCACCACCGGCAGCGAAACCCAGCCAGGAGTTGCGGGGAGTAGCACACAGGAACCTCCGCCAGGAGTGGCGAGGGACCAACCACACCACACACCAGCCGCAAACCCACCCACACACCACCGCCACACACCACACACCACACACCACCGCCGCCAGCGGACCCCAGCCAGGAGTGGCGGGGACCGCCCACCACCACCGGCGGCGAAACCCAGCCAGGATTGGCGGGGAGTAGCACACAGGAACCTCCGCAGGAGTGGCGAGGGACCAACCACACCACACACCAGCCACAACCCCACCAACACACCACCGCCACACACCACACACCACCGCCGCCACCGGACCCCAGCCAGGAGTGGCGGGGACCGCCCACAACCACCGGCAGTGAAACCCAGCCAGGAGTGGCGGGGCGAAGCACACAGGAACCTCCGCCAGGAGTGGCGAGGGACCAACCACACCACACACCAGCCACAACCCCACCAACACACCACCGCCACACACCGCACACCACACACCACACACCACCGCCGCCAGCGGACCCCAGCCAGGAGTGGCGGGGACCGCCCACCACCACCGGCAGCGAAACCCAGCGAGGAGTGGCGGGGAGTAGCACACAAAGAAGAAAAAAAAAAAAAAAAAGAGCCAACAACCCAGCCCGAAAGAAAGGGGATGGGGGGACGGGGACCAGAAGGCCCGGGACAAGGACCCCCCCCAAAAAAAAAAAACACTAAAGCGCAAAAAACACAACCCCGACAACCCAGCCAAGAAGGGCTGGGCACAGCCGAGACCCGGGCCCAGCACACACGCCCACACCGCACGCCAGAACCGGAAACGGCGGGGGGCAAGCGGAGCGCGCACGAAACCACACACGACCCAAAAGCAGGCCGAAACCGAACCCCAACCACGAACACCACAGACAGCCGACACAAGAGGGACAACACTACAAACCGTGCCCAAACACGCCCACCCAAGACCCCAGCCAGGACTGGCGGGGTTAACAAAACCCACACCCAACCGCGAACCGGACCCAAACACAAACGCCGCACAACAGTAGGAAACCCAGTGCCCACAGCCCGGGCACTGAGGCAGCCTGTGCCATGCAGGTGACCCGGCCAAACGAGATCCGGAGACCGGGGGTAAGGCTGCATCCTAAGGCCTGCGCTGCTTTGGGACTCGAGGCGGAGCGTGCGACACCCAAGCGCCTCGGAACCCTAGTACCAAGAACATGCATGCATGCCTTGGGAACGGGATACGCCAGGAAGTCCGGTGAACCCCTAGGGTTCCGCCCAAAGGAGGGGACGTGCGCAAGCACGGGGGCACACCCTCCCGGCGAGACAAGCACGTCACGCTGGCGGCGATCAGCCCTCCCGGTGTAGCCCGGGGCCGCTTTGTTGGGGGCCAACAGTCAGGTCTAGCGGGATGTAAGCCGCCTCCCCTCTTCACGCGCGGAGCCTCTTCCTGTTCGTCACAGGGGCGACGCCAGGGGGAACCATGGGGCGCCTCTCCACGACCGAGTGCACCTACCTACCTACCTACCCGGGGGAGACACTATTCATATATGCCCTGTACACTCATGTGTCTACTATTCTTCATGCATGCAAGGGTTCGTTCATAATTATGCACATCATGAGACACACAAGCGATTCGAATTGCCCTCGTAAATAGACACATCCTGAGACACACAAGCGATTCGAATTGCCCTTGGAGTTATACATGACCAGCTTGTCTACTCATCAAAAATAACCATCAATGACGATCATGACCATCAGAGAAATACTATTTAAATTCGTCCATCAACCACATCAACATTGAAGTTAAAACCTCTCATGGAGTCGACAACATGCATTCAATGCACCATAAGTTCAATTACGCACGTCCATCCAAGCTCCGAATTCAAAGTTCATGACATCGGCTGGGGCATTCTTCATTCGATCCATTCAGTCTTCAAAGCGTTCTATTTAGCAGTCTTTCTGCAATCTGTCCCTCGTAATTGTCTGTGAACTCTTCAATACGTGGACTGTTCAAGTCGCGCACGATGTCCTGGCAGCTGACGGCTGAGTGATAACAGAAACCACGGATTATTCACCAAAAAGGGTCAGATAATGACAGACTGGTGTGATTTTATGACAGACAGACACAGGATATGGCCTGGCCAGGATGGCCAAGCAACTGAATTCAGAATCAGTCAAAACGTAGAACCACATTAAGCGATGGGGACAATTGAGTATAGGGGTCCTGAGACGGCTGACTGATAACAGAAACCTCGGATTATTCACCAAAAAGGGTCAGATAATGAAAGACTGGTGTGATTTTATGACACTCCCTGCCTAAGCTACGACCCAAGGGGGAGTTGCTAGTCCTGTGGGTGTGAAGCAGCCCACTGTATGAAAGGTGCAGCAGTCAGACATTCTGTCACCTGTACTCCGTGGTACAGCCAAGCCCAATAAGTGGAGGGGAGGAAAGGCAAAGAGCAAAGGATCCCACAGACTCCAGGAGTCCTGCAGGCTTGCGGCAGGACGTATCTGTGATTGGCTGGGTGCTCCTGTGTGTGTCCTGTGAAGGCTGGTAGCCCATGGCTGTCCCTGTGCAACGTCATATCTACCTAGTCTAAGCCAGCGCACCACAGCCAACCAATGATAAAGCTGTCATGCCAGTAGTCCCAGTCAAGTAATCCTGAACTGAAAACAGTGCGCCTGGTATCCATATACTACAATCGCAGCAACGCAACAACCACAAACACGAATGCAGGCCTGTCTGATTCAGAAAAATTGATTAATTAACCCTGGTCAGTCTGGGATTCCGGTCTCCACTTCATTTCTCGCGTGGATTCCGGTTTCCACTTCATTTTGACTGGAATGAATTCTGAACGTGATGCCTGTGACTAATACAACAAAAACAAAAGGGAGAGATGACACAGACAGCGCGGAGGTGTCACACCGAACTTCGACGAGTCATGAGAAACCACGGTGTAAAATGGCTTCCCCTCCGAAAAACTTTGAAGGGTCAACCCGCCAACAGTTGGTAAAAAAATTGAAACGTTAATGACACCTGTCGCACAACGTTCTGTCACAGGGGTGGAAACCTCAGACAAACAAAAGCTAAATACCACCCTGCACTGTACCTCTCAATCAGCACCCTACCTCTCAATGACTCCAAAATGCCTCCTTGATCCTGAATCTGTTGAAGCCCGCAAAGCAGCAAGGCGTGGATATGACACATCTCCACTCCTGACGCCTGCAGAGGGGGGGGGGGGGGCTATTCAGGTCTGGAGTCCCTCTCCAAACACTTCAAGGAGCGCCGTGCAGCCCTCTCCTCCCTGTACAGCTGATGCAGTGTGTCATGCTGCATGCAAGGACAAGTCTCCTGTGCTCGCAGCACCCTCAAGTCCTTGATACTGATGTCTATATCGTGTTTTCGATTGTGTTTCAGCCAGACGTCTGTCACATTGTTTATGAAGGCAGACGCCGGCTGCCATTCAGTTTCACGGAAGCCTCTATATTTGACTTCCCACAGTATCTCCTTGTTTTTCCGTCTCCCTGATGTTTTATGTCCCCGTATGTCGTCTACAATATATTGGTCTGTTTCGACCCAAAATTCTTGCTCTGTGTAATAATGTAGAGGGGCCTGCTCATCTGGTGAGGGGGGGATGTACGGTTTTATCCGCATTGAATCCAAAACCACCTCCCCCTTTTCTGTGGCACCCAGATACTGATTGGTACCGACTCTCCCCAACTCCTCACCGGGGCCTTGCCACAGCCTGTCCAGTTTCTGCTTGTTGCTGTTCTTCTTGTTGTTTTGGTAACACACTCTCTCACCGTCCTGATATACATGGTGGGGGTGCTGTTGCAAAAATTTTCTGGACTCTCTACCATGTATGTCCTGTAGTTTTTGCTGGACATATTTGCGATCCGTAACAAACCTCTGAAAAAACTGGATGGCATCCTGTGACCATTGTTCAGGGATCACTGCGGGACAGTCGCCGAAGCCATTAGGCTGGCGTCCAACGACCAATAAATGGGGGGAATATCCTGACACTGGCCCTGGGATGTCATTGGCAATCCACAGGGCCAGTGGCAATAAATGTACCCAATTCTTCTTTCCAGTTTGGGCACAAAACTTCTGCAGACTGTCGAGTGCGACCTGTACCGCCCTTTCTGCCCTTCCATTGGACCGGGGGCGATACACCGGGGACTGCTTTTGCTGGACACCACTTATATAAATCGCAAAGGGTAGTGAAAAATTACTTGGTGATAATGTGGTCTTGATCCGAAAAAGTTTCGTGCGGGAGTCCCATAACACCCACTACCCGCTCATAGTATAACTCAGCTCATTTGGGGGCTGTGATGGTCTTTGAACATGGCACTTCCATGACATATCCGGTGAGTCGACATACAGCAACGAAAAGGTTGTCATATGTGAGTCCTCCCGATTCCACCGAGGTTGACCCCATATCACAGAAGTCCAAGGCCTCACTGGTAAAGGGGTATTCAGGAATGGGGTACGAGTGACAGCTCTGAGGCTGCACTCCTTTCCGTGCCTTCACTGTCTGGCACACTGGACAAGACCCCACCACCTGAGCAATGATCTCGGTCAAATCACCATCTTTGATGCCTGCCTGATAGCGACGCCAGAACATTTCGTGTGTCTTGCCGGTTCCAGGATGCGCATAACTGTGCTGTGCCTCGACCACCTGCTTGGTAAGAGCCACAGGCACATAAATGCGTCCACCCACTCGGATTTTTCCCTGGTATAACACATACTCCTTATCCCTGATGGAAACAACTTTCTCCCTTGTCACCACCTCCCAGTGCGGCGCTATGAGAGGATCATTCTCATAATGAGGCTCCCGATCTTCACTAAGAACCTTAATGGCTGGCGGCACTTTTACTGATTTGATATTCTGAAAGCATGTCTGTAGCCCTGACATGTGCCAGCTCATCTCAGTGAAGCCTTGAAGCAAGGTGTCACCGTTCTGTACGGGTCTGAGGTGACGTCGTATGTGTCTGGGAAGGCGCATTGCCTCCTCTTGATGAAGATCAGACTGCGGCACAGGGCACTCAGCCTGATCCTGAGAACAGTCAAAAACATGGCAAAACAAAGCCTCCTGAGACTCAAACTCACAACCGTCAGAGGCCACACAGAGCTCAGAATTATCCTGCAATGAGGCCACAGTACGGTATACATCCTGTAAGAGCTGCACCATGGCATGCTCTTCCTGAAATGCCTCAGGATGGTCCGCCTTCAACTGTGCCCTCACTCGTTCCCACTCAGCTCTCTCAGCCTGGCCCCAGCCCTCCATATCGGCAGTGCTGCCGTGAAAATTTGTATCATGGGTCACCCCGGCTGGGTAGGCCCGCCGACTAAGGGCATCTGCCCCGTCGCTTTCATCCCCCGGTCAATATTCAATCGTAAGATTGAATCGACTCAAAAATTCATGCCAACACGCCCGCCGACCCAAAGGCCCTGAAATGGTACAAAGATCTTCTTTGTACCATTTCACTATGGAGCTGTGATCTGTTTGCACCAGAACCTCCTGGCTCCCAATTCAGGACTGGAACCTGAGCAAACAGGCCACAACTGCATAGGTTTCCTTTTCCTGGGGGGTCCAGGCATACTGCCCAGTGTTTCTGGTACTGCCCCCCTGCCCTGCTCACTGGCCTTGGAGCTTGCGACCAAAAAATGCGACAGCATGGTACCCTACATCTGCCTGTTCCTGCTCCAAGGCATCCCAAATGGCATAATCCGACGCATCACAGCGTATGCGCCAGGGCCTCCAAGGTTTGGGCAGATACAAACCTGTAGCAGCATTTAATGCGCTTTTTAAACCCTCAAACGTTTTCTTCATCTCATCACTCCAATAGATGTGCGCTTCTTTGGGACTCCATTTGATGTGTTTGCGTTTCTTAGGGCCATTTGTATCAGTCTTTCCATCTGTTGCTTCAGGGGGGGCGTACTGATACTTGCCTCTAAGGGCGTCCATGAAGGGGGCGGCCATTTCTGCAAATTTTGGGATGTACACTTGGTGCCATCCCACCAGCCCCAAAAATCCCTGGAGCTGTTTGGCAGTGGTGATGACGTCGTGCTGCCACTGCCACACTCCTTCAGTCTTGGCCGGACTGGGAAATCTCTGGCCGTTCTGTAAAACGTGCCCAACGTACTGCACCCGTTTTTTTAAATAAATGACATTTCTCGGGTTTCACAGTAAGTTGGGCTCCCGTCAACGCATCAAATAAGGCATAAGGCTTTTCTGCATGCGCCTGGAAGTATCCCTCCCCTGTCGCTTCCCCCTCGCTTTCCTGCCCCCCTCCGGTCGCTATCCTGTCGCTTCCTGTCGCTTCCTGTTGTTTCCTGTCGCCATGCTAATTTTTGCCTGGCGCCTTCCTGTCGCTCTCCTGTCGCTCTCCTGTCGTTCTCTCCTGTCGCTCTCCTGTCGCTATTTCTTCTTGCCTCCCTGTCGCCCTCCTGTCGCTTGCGTGTTGTCTTCCTGCCACCTCCCTGTCGCCTCCCTGTCGCCTCCCTGTCGCCCAATGTGGTAACCTGTCGCTCTCCTGTTGCTTGCCTATCGCTTGCTTGTCGCTTGCCTGTCGTCTTCCTGCTGCCTCCCTGTCGCCTCCCTGTCGCCTCCCTGTCGCCTCCCTGTCGCCCAACGTGGTAACCTGTCGCTCTCCTGTCGCTAGGCTGTCGCTTCCCTGTCGCTTGCCTGCCGCCTTCTCGTCGCCTCCCTGTCGCCTCCCTGTCGCCTCCCTGTCGCCCAATGTGTTACCCTATCGATGGAAAGCCACAAACACCTCAAACAGGCAGTTCGATAGTAACAAAAATGTTCTTTGTTCATGCCAAATTGTCAGATCTCGCCTTAGCAAACCACCCCAAAGGCGTGCAAAGCAATGATGCAAATCGCAGATCGATGGTCCAATCATTTGCATTGTTTGACAATCATAAATTCCTAACACCCTTGGTGATCTACTATGCACATTTGCATGGCCGCTCAGCTGTAGGCTCGCAACCATTTTGCAAATCAAAGTGAATCTCACAATTATGTAGTACACAGGGCGCCAAGAAAAAGTAGGTCAACTCATTATATTTGTATGATCCACCTCGGCTCTTAACTCGATGAAAAAGGCCAAACTTCTTGATGTGAGAGAATGCACGTACTCGTCCAAGAATGCGAAGGAGTAGGGATGTGCCCAGGTCGCCGTGCACTTCCAACGGAATGGCATACCATTGGATTGCTCAAGCACTCTGGCATTGCATGACCAACAGCCAGAGCGTTGGAAACTACCAACAGGGCCACCCCAAGCCCACGGCAACAAGTGGCACACAAATTTTTGGAGCAGTCAACCGGCACTCGCGAGTTGCACAACCTCCAAGGATTGGTACACACTTTGTTGCGGTAGGCATTGGTGGTCAGGCTATTGCCATCCTCGTGGGCGTTCGGTGCCGCCAACTCCCTGCGTAGGAGGGTTGCAACCGTCCCTTCTCGGTTTCGTCGACCCGTTGCCTCAGTACCATGCTTGCCTGTCGCTTCCCTGTCGCCGCTAGCCCTGTTGCCCTCCTGTCGTCTTCCTGTCGCTTTCCTGTCGCTTATCCTGTCGCTGGGTCTTGTTTCCTGTCGCTTCCCTGTCGTCTCCCTGTCGCCACCCTGTCGCCGCCCTGTCGCCCTCCTGTCGCCCTCCTGTCGCACCTCCCCTGTCGCCTTCCTGTCGCCTGCCTGTCGCTTCCTTTCGCTTCCCTGCCGCTTTCCTGCCGCTGGCCTGTCGTCTTTCTGTCGCCACCCTGTCGTCTTCCTGTCGCCACCCTGTCGCCTTCCTGTCGCTCCCTGCCGCATTTCACCGTCGCCTGCCTCGCGTGGCCCGAATCTACTCTTTAGCACCACGCCTACGTTATCCCGAAAATCGCAGTCAATAACACCCGCCCCAACCCTCAGTTGGTGTTTCACTGCATTCCGTGAGCGATCATGTATCTTGCCATAGGTTCCCACAGGCAACTAAAACTCCAGATCAAGAGTTGACATAAAGTGCCATGTGGTACAAAAGAGGGTTGGCATAAAGTGCCATGTGGTATCAAAAGGGGTGGCATGATTTGTGTTGTGGTACTAAAGGGGGAGCTTCTGTGCAATCCACCGCCCCTCCCTCCATATTCCTTTCCTGTGTGCCCCCAGTACATCTAAGAGACGCCGCATGGACACGTTTTATTGTTCTCCAACAAACTCCAACTACCCCAGGCAACTGCCCTCAAATCATGGGACTGCATGAGTGTGGCACCGGCAGTGGAGCGCCCTGAGGCGAGAGAGTGGGTGTGGGTCCATTTAGATGGATCATGGGACGCACCTCCAGCTGGGATCACCGCAATTATGGTATGGCTAGACGGCGCACTTCTGATTTGGGTGACCTCGTGCCCGTCCAACGGGAGCAGGGACGCGGAGTTCTGGTCCTTTCCCCACTGAGCCTGGTACTAGGCAAAGAATGTCCTGCCCTCCTGCATCACCGTCATGTCATACACGACCTTCTTTCATGACTCCCTTTTGACTGTGGGTGTGGGAGCAGAGGGTGGAACAAATCCCATGTGGGATTTGAGGGGAACCAACTTCCAAATCTCTTTGTCAAGTACTCCCCTTATGCGTTCATCCTGTCTCCTGCCCATTGCCAACCCCACAAATACACTCCATGGAGGCACAAAGAAATCTCAGAAAGGTCAGCTCACGCTTCATTTGCAACCTTGTGCGAGTGCACCGGCTGGAACAATAGACATAGGTGGAGATTTTGCCCGGTGTGCTCCTTTTGCCTTAACTGTTCTGACGTTACCCTCCCTGTTTTTACCCTCCCCTAGAAAAGGCCCCGCCAGCAAAATGCACCGTCAACCTTTCCCACAGAGCACATTGCATAAGACAGAAGATGCAAATTCCACATCAACAAAAATGACAAGGGTGTCATCGGTGCACGACATGAATGCACCGGTATCAAAAGAAAGTTTGTGCTTCATCCCGAGTAAAAACAGAGGGAGGGAATCACAAGAGGGAACACAACCCTTGCCTTCTCGGGTCCATGACTGGTCCTGAGTCGGAGATAGGCCCAAAAAGATGCCCAGCGCGCGCTCAGTGCGCTCCTATGTTTCAACAAAATGCCTTCCAGGTACCACATGCCCTCCTCCGCTGGCAAACGTGCCTGCCTGATTTTTCTTTCTTCTCATTTTTTTGGCTTGGCATATGGATGGTGGCGTGTGTGCTTTGTTGGTTTTTTAGACCCATTTCGTTTTGTTGTCGTTAGTTTACACACAGAGACAGTTAACTATGCCCATACCGGTACTGACCAACCCATTTGGGTCCTCCAACTACAGGCGCATTAATGTCAAGACACAGGACTAGGACCACTGATTCTGACAATCACCCCCGCCCAGCCCCCAGCCCTAAGGCGAGAAGAAAATTGCTCTGCAGGGAGGGGGGGGGGCACAGGCACGGAAGGCCATTTCGCCGACCCTCTCCTTGGCCGCCGTGCCGCGGTGGGGGGTGCCCTACCTGCCGTGCCGGGAGGGGGGGGGGTCGACCCCAACATCTATGACTCAAAATGATCCTCACGTCGTGCTGATGATTTTGACTACACATATGGATGGAAGAAACCTTTGGTGGAAACCACTTTTTGGGGCCACAATTCGTGTTCCAGCGCCTTCAGCAACAACATTCGTTTCTTACACAAAACAAAGGGCCTGGCACGGAAGCCCCCATACACCACCACTGCTCACATATGTGTGCCTGGATGCTGCCGAGCCTCACCCTGCGACAACCAGGCAGTGGCGCTAGCTGGTGTGCCCTACACAAATCCAGGTGGCTGCTTTGAATGTTTTGGCCTATGGTAGTGTGGGGGCGCCTGTGTGTAGCGCTTCATGCCCAGGCCCCATGGCTGAGTTCCACAACCATTCCCTCATTAATGTGCCAGTAGCCCCTGTTGACATGCAGCTCCCTTCGCAGACTGCTGAGGAGGCAATTACATGCAGCTGCAGGTCCGCCTTGCCATGAGTTCCATATATGGGATGGGGTATGTGCCTGTACATTCGGCTGACCGTCCCGTTGGACATCTTGACACTGGACTCTGGAATTGTGTTTCAAAAAGAAAAACGCAAGGTGGCATCAGCCACAAGCCCACATTCAAAAAGCTGCCGGGCACCAAACAAGGGACATTCAGCTCATTTGTAATATCAGCCTGCCATATCTTCCACATCATGCATCAAACGTCTCACCCAGAAGGCGTTTTGGGTGGCCACTGGTCACACCGGTATATCCAAGTGCCAGAATAGGCATGGGTAGTGGCATGGATTGAAGACGTTTTGGCAGAACCAATGACAAAGCACCACGCAGGAGTCACAGCCCTGTGGTTCTGGTCCCATAGATGTGTCACACTCACGAACTTGTACATTGAAACACCAGGGCCCCCACACCATATCTCATCCCACAACACTACGTTGCACAGTGTTGCCCCTTGGTCAAGGTGCCGCTGGGGACATTGCGTTGGCACAGCAGTGCCCGCACGGCGTTGATGAACAGATCCGCATCCGTCGCAGTGTTCTGGGGCCCAAATGACACGCGCGCTGTGCCACTAAAGGTCTGGTGTGTTCCGAGCATTTCATGGGCCTCCGGGGCGCACTGCAAGCCACCATTGATTATGATGCCGTGTTCTGCCGCCAGTGTTGAGCCTACCTGCTGGGCCCTGAGGCCTTGAATGTTAAAGGAAATCAGTGACAGCATGCTGGCATCAGTATTAGCACATTCTGGGGGGCCGTACAGGCCGACATGGTACGCACCAGCAGCGCCGTAGATGACAAGCGCAGCACCACCCTCCTCGCCGTCGCGCAGCTCACGCAGCGCATGTGCGACATGCTGGGCGAGGGCCTGCCCGTGAGCATTGAAATCACCATCCAGATGGTCACCGAGCTGTGCACGCACGGCCGCTGCGAGCCCCGCAAGACCGGCCACGTTTGCAGAGCGAACCTCACACCAGCCAAGCTCGACAGCGCCCCCTTCCCTGCGGGTGCCTGGCGTGCACACTGGCGCCTCTTGGAGCCAACTGTCCTTGGTAGGGACGTCGCCCAAGGATATGACTGGTGCGACGGAGGGTGGTGGTGCGGTGGCGCAGGATGAGAGGCCATGGGCACGCATGATCGAGCCACCCATTCCCGCGGGGCCACGCAGGCCCTTCTGGCCGCCAAAGCAGTAGTAATCAACGTCCAGCGAGGCAACGTCGTGGCGGGGCACATTGCCCACAACATGCGCAGCGTCGACGAGCACGCGAACGCCCTCAACGTGTGCCGCATCGTAATATGCAAAATGAGTCTTGCACATGCAAAACCACTGCATGTCAGCATAACACCAACAACTCACGCACGGTGCAGAAGTGGAGGGCAACACGAAGCAGGTGAAGAATGCCCGTAGGTGGAAGGTCATCGAAATCAGGCCCATGCCCAAAGTCAACTCGAAGTATACCGTGCACAGAAGTGGAAAACTAGGAGTGACACAAAACAGGCAGCAGCAGCATGCCGTTCACCGGCAGTACACATCCAGTTCCTTACAGCAGTTCTCAACCATTCAAGACAGCTTGAACCACCACTGCACCACAAACCGAGTTCTCAGTTACCCACTCACCTCAATTCTCAACTTAATTTCAAAAACCTGGGCCAACCTTTGTGACACGAAGTTCTTTAGCGCCTTGTACGCTGCGACCAGTTCAAACCGAGTTCTCAGTTAACCACACACCTTAGTTCTCAGTGTCATTTCAAAAACCTTTGTGACGCGAAGTTCTTTAGCGCCTCGTACGGTGCGACCAGTTCAAAACGAGTTCTCAGTTAACCACACACCTCAGTTCTCATCGTCATTTCAAAAGCCTGTGGCAACCTTTGTGAAGCGAAGTTCTTTGGAGCCTCGTACGCTGCAACCAGTTCAAGCCGAGTTCTGAGTTGCCTGCACACCTCGGTTCTCAAAGTCAGTTCAAAAACCTGTGCCAACCTTTGTGAAGCAAAGTTCTTTTGAGCATCGTAGGGTGGGACCAGTTCAAACTGACTTCTCAGTTAACCACACAGCTCAGTTCTCAATGTCACTTCAAACACCTACCAACCTTTGTGAAGCCTAGTTCTTTTGAGCATTGTGCGGTGCAAAGGGCCCGTGCCTGCAAGTTTGAGACTATTTGCCAAAGATGAGCTACAAAGCCTGACCGTTGGAATGGGTATTTCTGCACCACAGGAGATCCCTTTTCAGGGAGAGTCAAGGGGTGCAGAACAGGCTTTGCAACAGATCAGGCAAATAGTAAACTCACAGAGCCAAGACTGGGCAAAGAAGGCACAACACAAGCAAGTGCACAGCACGTCAACTGTCAACTGTTCCGAAACCTTTATCAGCAACACAAATCAAGTCCGAGGGACCTCAGTTCTCAACAGTTCTCACCAGTTCAACGTTGTGTTTGCAAGCAAGGCAAAACAAAGGCAATTGCAAAGCATTAGTCAGAAATGTTGTGTCAAAATTTAGCAGTCAATGGCCGGAAATGTCCGGAGCGATCTGCACTACAGCTGAGCAGCACAAAAACAGCAGAACAACAATATTAAAACGACTTTTGGCAGGCATCTTTAGATTCAACCACAGCATTGCAATGTTCTGACACATCCATACTTTTGTGCCAAGGAATCAAATGTGTTCAAGCAATGGATTTTGCAAAAATTCATGTTTGAACGACAATTTTTTGGCACCGCGGCCGTTTCACATCCAGTCCGCCGTTTCAGATCCAGTGCGGTAGCGTAAATGCGGTTTTGGCCGCAGAATGCCCCACAAAATCATAGGTGCCGCTCCCCCAGACGCCACCAAGCGCGCCACCGCCGCCCCACGTCCACCTCCCCCTCCCGTTCCCCCCTCCGCCCGTACCCGTCCTCCACCCCCAGCCCCCGCCACCGCCGCTCCCTCTCCCCCAGGCACCGCCACCCCCACCACCACCACAGGTCCACGTCCTCCCCCCGCCGCTCCAGGACCCCGGGCACGGATCCCTCCCCCCCCCAGGACCCCGCCCACCTCGCCTGGTGGTCTGCCCCCGCTTTGCAGGAGCTCCGCCGCTGGGTGAAGTGGGCCGGGGGAGCGGGAAGGCACGATGGATTGCACATGGTGCATACCTTCGAGGAGATGCGCTCCCGCACCCCCGCCGACCCCAAGGAGGCCGCCCCGGAGGCCATCATGCCGCAAGCGGCATGGGAGGCCCTCCTCCGCGATGCGGTCCAGGGCCTCCGCCCCCCCTACACCCCCCAAGCCCTCCGCCAATGGCTCCAGGCCACCCACCCCCTGACCTGGGTCAACGGCGCCCCCTCCCAACCCCGCCCTTCCTGCCACCACCACACCAGGAAGGGGAAGGACAAGGGCAAGGGGAGGGCAAGGGACACCAAGGGGCACTCAGGCAAGGGGCCCCAAGTGAAGGCAGGCACCCATAGGGA
Source organism: Eutreptiella sp. 'Long Island Sound 2002' (assembly GCA_964036045.1). Lineage (NCBI taxonomy): Eukaryota > Euglenozoa > Euglenophyceae > Eutreptiales > Eutreptiaceae > Eutreptiella > Eutreptiella sp. 'Long Island Sound 2002'. The sequence goes on from OZ038381.1 coordinate 4,914,832, forward strand.
CAGGGCGCCGGAAGAGACACCACATGGGGGCAGGAAACCACCCAAGAACCAGGAAGGGGCAGGAGCGGGGACCAAGGCACCGAGGAAAAGGGCACCACGGCAAACGCCACGACCCACACCCAGGAAGGGCATACCACGACGGGGGGACCAGCGCCGCCCCACCCCACCGAACGCCGCACGACTCCCGGGGGCGCACACCCCAACACGCACCGCCGAAGCAAGCATCGGACGCCGTACGGATCACACCAGCGCACACCCACCAGCCACCGGAAACCACACGGGGAATGGAGGGCACACCTACACGGGGAGAACGGGCCACACCCACAGAGGAAGCCGCAGGGAACGCCGCCGCACGGCGCACCACCACGCCCTCACCGCCAGGCGACGACCCCGGCCGCCACAAGAGCCACCTCACAGGCACCGGAAGAGGACAAAGGCACGGCCACAGCGACCAGGACTAGGGACCGGGACCCCCAGAGGACACGGGACCAAGGCACAGGCCCCCAGGGAGGGCAACCCCACGGACGCCTACCCGGCCCACCAGCCCGAGCGGCACGCCCAGGCCCTCACAGCACCGACCCAGCGAGACACCCACACCTAACCGCACCCCCCGGCCACCAGCCAGCCACACTCCGGCCCGCACTCCGCACCACGACATAGGCCAGGCTGACCTCCACTGACCCACCACGGCACAACGCGACACCACGGCACACCGCACCACAGCGCGCCACAGTGCAACGCGCCACAGCACGACGCGACGCAACGCGGCACAGAGCGACACAACACGGCACGACTGACCCTAACCTGAAGGACTAACCGAAGCAAGCAACCGCACACCCCGGAAGGCGCCGCACCAGCACGCCACACACCAGCACCGCAGGCCACACACGGGGCCACCGCGCGCCCGGCAACAACGGTGGCGGACCACGCAGAAGGTTAAAACTGGCACCGCAGAGGAGAAAGGACACGAACAACCCCAGCCCCCTAACCCAGAGCCACACGCAGCCGCCTGGCGCAGCCGCCCAGCCGGCAGAGCCAGGACCTAACCCGGCAGGAAGGGGCGCCGAGCCCAACGTGTACATAGCCCACCCGACCCATGGGGCCAGAACACGGCCAAACAGAACGCAACCGCCAACAGCAGCCCGGAAGACCACACTGAATGCGGGCCAGTGCGTGCGCCAGCCCAGGGAAGGCAGAGGGAGGAACAGGCAGGCCCCCCCCCCAAAAAGAAAACAGCGGGGGGAGGGGGGGGGGGCGCGAAAACAGCCCGCAGCCACCAAACCGCCCGCCAACACCACAAGAGGCGACCAAACCCCCCAGCCAGAAGGCACCGAAGACAGGACCCCCAAAGAGGCACAGGGGGACAACCCAGCCAAAACCGGCAACACCAAGCCAGGAACAGCGGCCCACCGGGAAAAGGGACACCGAAACATGCAGACACACACCAAAAAAAAAAAAGCCAGCAGCCCAGCCCGAAAGAAAGGGGATGGGGGGACAGGGACCGCAAGGCCCGGGACAAGGACACCCAGCAACGCACACCACAAAGCCAAAAAAAAAAGCGCAAAAAACACACCCCGACAACCCAGCCAAGAAGGGCGGGGCACAGCCGAGACCCGGGCCCAGCACGCACGCCCACACCGCACACCGGAACCGGAAACGGCGGGGGGCAAGCGGAGCGCGCACGAAACCACACACGACCCAAAAGCAGGCCGAAACCTAAGCCCAACCACGAACACCACAAACAGCCGGCAAAAGAGGGACAACACCACAAACCGTGCCCAAACACACCCACCCAAGACCCCAGCCAGGACTGGCGGGGTTAACAAAACCCACACCCAACCGCAACCCGGACCCAAACACAAACGCCGCACAACAGTAGGAAACCCAGTGCCCACAGCCCGGGCACTGAGGCAGCCCGTGCCATACAGGTGACCCGGCCAAACGAGATCCAGAGACCGGGGGTAAGGCTGCATCCTAAGGCCTGCGCTGCTTTGGGACAGGAGGCGGAGCGTGCGACACCCAAGCGCCTCGGAACCCTAGTACCAGGAACATGCATGAATGCCTTGGGAACGGGATACACCAGGAAGTCCGGTGAACCTCTAGGGTTCCGCCCAAAGGAGGGGACGTGCGCAAGCACGGGGGCACACCCTCCCGGCGAGACAAGCACGTCACGCCGGCGGCAATCAGCCTTCCCGGTGTTGCCCGGGGCCGCTTTGTTGGGGGCCAACAGTCAGGTCTAGCGGGATGTAACCCGCCTCCCCTCTTCACGCGTGGAGCCTCTTCCTGTTCATCACAGGGGCGACGCCAGGGGGAACCAAGGGGCGCCTCTCCACGACCGAGTGCACCTACCTACCTACCTACACTTTTGCAGTGGTTGGTAGGTAGGTAATACTGACAGGCAAAATACAGTTACGTGTAGTACAGCTACCTATACTGTATTACCTATGTTTGGGGCACGAGGGGAAGGAAGGGATTCGAACCCGCGACTGCCACTCAGCAACTCATGGGGTTGACCACTCGACCACCCGGCCAGCAGTGTAATGGGGCGGGTTGGGGGGGGAAGGGGGGGAGTGCAGCCGTGGGATCGCCCACCGGCGCTGCAGGGTAAGAGAGGGGGAAGGAGTGCACTTGTGGGATCGCCCACAGGCGCCGCAGGAGAGGGGGGAAGGTGGAGCGCAGCCGTGGGATCGCCCACTGGCGCTCCCGGGGGAGGGCTTTGGGTAGGAGGGCAGCCGTGGGACGGCCCACTGGCGCTGCCAAGGAAGGGAGGTGTGTGAGGGGCAGGGGCAGGGGGGCAGGGGGCAGGGGGGAGGACCACCTGTGCGGGGCACCTTGAGGGTTCCCGCTCCTCTTGTTACGTGAGGTGACGCACCTGCAGACGTGCAACAGAAGGTGGGAGGGGAGGGGACACGGGGATACAGTACTGGCCATGCAATACACACCATTGTGCAGGTAGACGGGTAGGTAATACTAGCAGGCAAATAATAAAAAGTCAGTAGTCCCTTGGTTCAGGGGGGTGAGTGAGGGCACCGCCAGATCGCTGGCTGCCTAGCCCGGGGTGAGTGAGGGCTCCGCCAGACTGCTAGCTGCCGAGCCTGGGGGTAGGGGCAGGGGCAGGGGCAGGGGGGAGGGAGGTCCACCTGTGCGGGGCACCGTCGGGGCTCCCGCTCCCCTGGTTCTGTGAGTGGAAGTACCTGCAGATGTGCAGCGGGGGTAGGAGGGGAGGGGTCACGGAGATACAGTACTGCCAATACAATATACACTTTTGCACTTGTTGGTAGGTAGGTAATACTAGCAGGCAAATTACATTTACGTGTAGTACAGCTACCCATACTGTAGTACCTGTGTTGGGGGCACGAGGGGAAGGAGGGGATTTGAACCCGCGACTGCCACTCAGCAGCTCATGGGGTTGACCGCTCGACCACTCGGCCGGCAGTGTAACGGGGCGGGTTGGGGGGGGGAGGGGGGGATTGCAGCCGTGGGATCGCCCACCGGCGCTGCAGGGGGAGAGAGGGGGATGGAGTGCAACCGTGAGATCGCCCACAGGCGCTGCTTGGGAAGGGGGGGGGGTGGATTGCAGCTGTGGGATCGCCCACAGGCGCCGCAGGAGAGGGGGGAAGGTGGAGCGCAGCCGTGGGATCGCCCACTGGCGCTCCCGGGGGAGAGTGGAGGGTAGGAGGGCAGCCGTGGGACGGCCCACTGGCGCTGCCAAGGAAGGGAGGTGTGTGAGGGGCAGGGGCAGGGGGGCAGGGGGCAGGGGGGAGGACCACCTGTGCGGGGCATCTTTAGGGTTCCCGCTCCTCTTGTCACGTGAGGTGACGCACATGCAGACGTGCAGCAGAAGGTGGGAGGGGAGGGGACACGGGGATACAGTACTGGCCATGCAATACACACCATTGTGCAGGTAGACAGGTAGGTAATAGTAGCAGGCAAATAATAAAAAGTCAGTAGTCCCTTGGTTCAGGGGGGTGAGTGAGGCCCCGCCAGATCGCTGGCTGCCTAGCCCGGGGTGAGTGAGGGCTCCGCCAGACTGCTAGCTGCCGAGCCTGGGGGTAGGGGCAGGGGCAGGGGCAGGGAAGAGGGAGGTCCACCTGTGCGGGGCACCGTCGGGGCTTTCGCTCCCCTGGTTCTGTGAGTGGAAGTACCTGCAGATGTGCAGCGGGGGTAGGAGGGGAGGGGTCACGGAGATACAGTACCAGCAATACAATATACACTATTGCACTGATAGGCAGGTACGTAATACTAGCAGGCAAAATACATTTACGTGTAGTACAGCTACCTATACTGTATTACCTATATTTGGGACACGAGGGGAAGGAAGGGATTCGAACCTGCGACTGCCACTCAGCAGCTCATGGGGTTGACCACTCGACCACTCGGCCGGCGGTGTAATGGGGCGGGTTGTGGGGGGGGAGGGGGGGATTGCAGCCGTGGGATCGCCCACCGGCGCTGCAGGGGAAGAGAGGGGGAAGGAGTGCAGCCGTGTGATTGCCCACAGGCGCTGCTTGGGAAGGGAAGGGGTGGATTGCAGCCGTGGGATCGCCCACAGGCGCCGCAGGAGAGGGGGGAAGGTGGCGCGCAGCTGTGGGATCGCCCACTGGCGCTCCCGGGGGAGGGCTTTGGGTAGGAGGGCAGCCGTGGGACGGGCCACTGGCACTGCCAAGGAAGGGAGGTGTGTGAGGGGCAGGGGAAGGCGGTAGGCGGCAGAGGGGAGGACCACCTGTGCGGGGAACCTTTAGGGTTCCCGCTCCCTTTGACACATGAAGTGACGCACCTGCAGACGTGCGGCAGACGGCGGGAGGGGAGGGGACACGCGGATACAGTACTGGCTATGCAATACACACCATTGTGCAGGTAGACAGGTAGGTAATACTAGCGGGCAAATAATAAAAAGTCAGTAGTCACTTGGTTGAGGGGGGTGAGTGAGGACCCCGCTAGATCGCTGGCTGCCCGGCCTAGGGTGAGTGAGGGCTCCGCCAGACTGCTAGCTGCCGAGCCTGGGGGAGAGTGCGGGCTTCGCCAGATCGCTGGCTGTCGAGCATGAGAGAGCGGGAGATCTCTGGCTGCCGCGCCTGTAAGGGTGCATCGCGCAGAGTTGGGGGGGGGGGGAGGGCGGCCACAGCGGCCGTGGCTTGTGTTTGTACACCCCTTCCACCCAGGATCGCCTGAGCTTGCCACGCCATCTCAGAGGCGACAGGGCACTGCCGAGCGGGACAAGCTTCTGCAGACAGGGGAGCAGCGTAGGGGCCCCTGCCCCGTTCACGGCGCGGATGGCCGGGAGGGCGGCCTTGCTGAGGAAAGCCCTCGCGCTACCCGCCGGGTCGTGCTGGGCGGCAGCGTGCGCCTCGTGGGCCTCCGTTACCGCGTCCGCCACCAGGCCCCGGACGGCCGCCTCATGCGCTCGGCGGCGGGCTCTGGCGTGCTCCGGCCCGTCTGCCCATCGAGGCATAGTGCTGCGAGCTCTGCAAAGTGCGGCGGCGGGTGGGGGTCAGGGCGCGAACAAGTGCGACAGGTGCGCGACGGACGTGGGGTCCCGCAGGTGCACGTGGATCCACAGGAGGGCGGCGCCCGCGGGGCCCGCGCGTTTGTGTGAGGGGGCGTGTGCGCCCCCGATGCGCCGGTGCAAAGCCTCCTCTTCTGTGCGTCTGTGCGGGCCCGCGAGAGGTTCGGGCCAGGGGCACGCGGCCACCCGGGAGCACTGCGCGCACCTGTTGGCGCCCGTCGGCGCTGCGGAGGATACCGTGTCGCATTCCCCGCAAAGGTGGCAGGTGTGTGGGAGGTGGGAGGGCGGCGACCAGGGGCCGAGACGGCGGAGCCAGAGGTCATCCCACCGCTGGCGAATGGGGTCCCGGAGCTCCAGCAGGCGGGCGCGGACGCGGCGCCGGTAGTCCCTGCCGGGCGTCTTCTGCCGGACCTCCTGCCACGTGTCGTCGTGGAGAATCCCGTGGTCGTGGAAGGCGGCGATGAGGTCATCCCACGCCGGGCGGGGGTGCCTCCGGGGGTGGGTTGCCATATACGTGTGGCGCTCGGTCAGGTGGCGCACCACAGCGCCCCACTGGCACTCGTCCGCGGCGTCCCGGTGGAGGAGGGCCAGTAGGTTGCCGTCTGGGACCGCCTCCCACCCTACCTGCAGCCCTTCGCAGCTCTCTAGCTCCTGGCGCAGCGCGGCTGCAAGGTCGGTCCAGAGCATGAGGAGCAGGGGCCCCAGAATGTGGCCCAGCTGGGACAGGGCGTCGTCGTACACTGGCCCCGCAGTTTTGAAGTGCGCCAAGGTGAGCCGGGCGGCTCCGCCCTCCGGGGGGAGCCACCGGATGGTGGACGTGTCGCGTCCCCATGTGTGTATCTGGGTGGCCCGGAGCACGTTGGCGGTGTGGAGGACGATGCGGGGGGGGAAGGGCGCTCGGATGAGCGAGGACACGTCCCCACTCAACCCCACTTGTGGCTCCGGGGCCGCCTGTAGCCATTCCTCTGCCGCCGCGTCCAACGGCTGGTCGGGGCCCACCCCGCGGATCATGGTGGGCCGTGGCCGGGTGTGCGGCCCCCACCCCTCAAGCGGGACGGCGGCGTACCGTTGTGCGGGGGTCTCCGGGGCGCGCGTGGCGGCGCACCACCGGACCCATTCACGCGCCCACTCCTCGCCCACTATACGGGTCTCCCATGCGGTCATGGAGCCGCGCCTGATGATCCAGCGTGGGAAGAGGGCGTATTGTAGGTCCTTCGAGAAACCCCCCGGCAGGTCCTGGTATGGGTGGGGGTCCTCTTGTGGCGGGCACTCCAGGGTGCCATTCACGACACGGAGGGAGGCCACAAAGTCCTTGCCAGGGCGTTGGGGAGGGGGGGGGCAGCTGCCCTCTGCCGCGGTGAGCCATCGGTGCACCTGGGCCGCCGCGCTCAGGGGCTCGCGGAGGAGTTGCTACAGCCGGTGATTGGGAAGCTCCCACGCGAAATCCCCCAGCCCGAGCATTGTGGTGGAGGAAATCGTGTACGGAGGTCCCTCCTGGCGGGTCGTAGCGGGCTACGGCGCGGAGCTGCGCCTCCGCCGCCTCAAGCACCAGCCCAGAGCAGAAGACTTCTGTCCATGCGCCGCCCGCGGAGCGCCACGAGGGCACGCATAAAGCCTTGTCCCCGGGCGGGAAGTGGCGGGCTGCCTCTTGCACCGCCTGGCGGTAGTGGGGCCAGAGGAGCCGCGAGTGGGCGCATCCCACGTGCAGCTGCACCAGGGTCTCCTCCGGGACGCCGCAGAGGAGGCACGGCTGCGGGAGGACGGCAACGCCGGAGAGCTGCTCCTTTCGGACGCGGAGCCTACGTTGCACCGGCGTGTGGCCGTCCCTGGCTCGCAGTGCCCGGTGGTTGGTGGCTGTCGCGCTGAGGTCCCGGGCGTGGACATAGGCTGTCGCGTGGGCCGCGCCCAGGGGTGTGTGTCCTCGATGCGTCAGCGCATGGTCCGTCTGTGCCCGCTGCGCGACCGCACCGAGCGTCCGCATTGTGCGGGGCCGTAGGTCGCGGTGCCCGTCATGACCGGCGACTATGAGCTTGGCGTGGCTGGGGCCCGGGGGCGTGTTCTGTAGGACGGTGTCCTGGGACGCCGCCCAGTCTGGCTTGTGCAGTAGGGCGTCGCTGTGGTGGGAGGTGGCTGGGGCATACCAAAAAGGGTGCTCGGTGTGTTGCCCTCGCGCGCGCAAGCCGTCCCTGAGCCATTGCAGGGGCATCTGGTTGACTACCGTTGCCGCGCCCGCGGGGACCCCCGTGGCCCGCTCGCGATCCGCGTGTCGCAGGAGGAGGAGGATGACTTCGGCGTCCACCGTATGGACCCATGGCCGGTGGGCACCGTATTGCAGGGGGAGGGAGGCGGCCACCCCCTTCCCGTCGGGCACCGTGCCCGAGATGGCCACTGCCCACGTGCGGGTGAGGTCGGTGGCGAGAGCGACGCTGGTGGCGTGCTTGCAAGGCCCGCCCCCCGACGCATCGGAGGAGGTGTGGCCCGAGGCCTCCGGGATCCAGTAGTACCCGGTGGGGCTGAGCCACCCCGCGCTGAGGTCGGCGGAGTGCCACCGGACGTCGGGGCGGCTGGGGGTCAGTTGGTCCACGCTCAGCGCCCTGGTGACGCCGGGGCGGACCGCTGGGTGGTCGTGTAGTCGGACCTCTGCTCCAGCGATCGTCCTTGCCCAGGATCGGAGCGCCGTTACATGTTCCCTGAGCCACGCCGGGCCTCCGCGCTGGTGTACCACCAGGTGTCCCGTGTCCTCCGGCTGGTCCTCCAGCGCGTGCACTGCCAGGTGTTGGTCGTGCGGCACCTCCGTAACTACCAGCAGGGCGGTGCCGCGGGGGAGCCCACGGGGCCTGGGCTGGCCTGCCCCCACCTGCACTATCACCCACTCGGCCTGGAGCTTCGCTTGTTCCATCGCTCGGGCGCACTGGTTGTCCGTAGTCACCAACGATACCGGCGTCGGCGCGTGGGGCCGTGGGCACAGAGGCTCGGGCCACACCACATCCGCGTTAGGTTCTTGGTGCTCACCGTCCTCGAGTACGTCGCAGAGGATGTACAGGAGGGCCGCCGGTGGGTGGTATGCCGCCCCCTGCGTGGGGGGGGATAGGCTGCCCCGACGGCAGTAGCCCCCAACGTGAAGGTGCAGGCCGTCCGGGGTCACCCGTGGGCCAGTGTGGGCGTCCTGCCTAGCCCTCGTGGGGTGAACGAGTCTCAGGCGGGGGTCCCGCGTGCCGGTTGTGTGGAAGAGGTGGGCCAAAGCGTCGCGCCACCCGGGGTGGTTGGTGGGCTCCTGCTCGCGGCGGCAATAGTGGAGGTGTTCATCGGCGCACTGGCTGAGGCATTCCCTTACCGCTGCTGGCCACGGGTAGTCGTTGTCGGGGAAGGGGTGGTGCGGCCCGTGGTGCCCATGCCACGGCGTCGTGTGTGGCGCTGTCAGGCGGCACGTTTCGCGGTGCCGCAGCTTGGTGGTGCGCAGCATGACGATGTTGCCCGGGGGGGACTGTCGTTGGACGTGGGCTGCCCTGGGGCACGCGACGGGGTTGTAGAGGTGCACTCCCAGGGCGGCCAGGGCACGGGGTATGCGGGGAACCCAGTCGCCTCCTGCCAGGGTTGCGAATTCCGGGACGGGGTAGTGCACCTCGGGGCATGTGCCGTGCGCACCGGCGACTTCGCAGAACATCCTGGTGACCTCGGCGCGCACGGAGGTTGAGCGATGGTGGAGGAGTGTGCCCACCAGGGCCACCGCTGCCTGCTGGCACCGCGTTGGCACTCGCGTAAGCCCCAGGGTCCTGTCATCCTGCAGGCTGTCCCGCGAGGCGTCGAAGGCGTATCGCGCCCTGTACTTTGCGACCTGGACCGTCATGTGGTCCAGGTGGCGCGCCGTATCGGAGTCGTCGGCGATGAAGGGGGCGACGTATTGCGTCACTCCCCCTAGGATCGCCAGGATGACGTCCTGTACCACGTTCGGCGGCGCGAGGGTGTTGAGGCACCAGTGGTGCACCGCCGCCAGGCGCAGGCGGTGTTTGCGCTGCAGGGAGAACTCCCCTTCCGGCTGTAGCTGGAGTCCTAGGTAGGGGACGGAGTCCGCCGCCGGCACCCAGTGCCCTGGGTTTTTCAGGTGGGGACAGAGGCGCAGCTGCAGGCCCAGGACCCCCTCCGTGGTGGCCATGGCGCACTTGCGGGGGTTGAGCTCCATGCTCATCCTCCCTAGGTACGCGGCCACTGCTTCCACGCCCTCGATGAAGTGCTGCAGCGTGTGGGCCACTACAAACAGGTCGTCTATGTAGGCCTGGATGAGGCCCCTTTCGGCCTCTCCGGGCGGACGCAGGCGGTGCCCCTGGGCCCTGAGCAGGGGCTCCAGGAGGAGCGCATACAGCAGGGGGCTTTCGGGGTTGCCCTGCCGGACGCCGCGCAGCATGTGGACGGGCTGTGTCAGCCCGTGCGCGGTGACGATGCGCAGCCTGGCGCACGTGTGGAGGAAGAGCAGGAGGTTGATGACCTCCTGCGGCATGGAGAGGTGGCGTAGGATGAGGTGGAGGGCGCCGTGCGGGGCGGTGTCAAAGGCCTTGGGGGCGTCAAAGGAGAAGACGTAGTTGGGCCTTCCCCGTTGGAGCTGCCGCTGCGCCATGAACAGGGGAGGGGAGGGCCGGTGTTGGAGCCGGGGAGGGCCCCTTGTTGCCAGTCGCTGACCACTCCGTGCTGTGTGAGCACCTCCGTGATGCGCTGGGTGAGGGGGCCCGTGAGCAGCTTCATGTCCAGCTGGACCAGTGCTATGGGCCTGTAGTCGTCCAGTCTGGCAGAGCCCGGTACCTTGGGGCTGAGCCAGATGTGCGCGTCCCTCCAGTGCATCGGCGGCGGGGCGCAGCGGAGGATGACCCGGTAGGAGTGGACCAGGAGCCACTGGACGGGTGCCGGGAGGGCCTTGATGAAACGGGCCTCCACGCGGTTGGGACCTGGGGCCTTGCTATCGGCCTTGTCCAGGGCGGACTGCAGGTCCTGCATGGAGTACTGTTGGACCTGGGCCCAGGCCCCCTCAGGGACCCGGGGCACGTGGCCGCTGAGGACCTCCTGGAAGCCGGGGAGGTGCACCGGGCGTTTGTCATATAGTTCCCGCCAGAAGGCGCGAACCGCGAACATCACGTCGTGGGCCTCTGTGAGGAGCGTTTGACAACAACACGCTCCACGACGCCACGCACAAGTACGAGGCCAAGAACATCAAGAACGACGGGTAACACGTAAGGCACTGCAGCGTACATGGTCTTGCTGCACGCGAGTGTGTTGGGTCGTGTATAATTTTATTTTATCTTCAAAAGCAAAAAAAATAAATATTTTACGAAATTTTGCAGCGGTTTTTCAAGTGCGCACCCCGCCGACCTAGAGCTCCAGCTGGCGGTCCCGACCACAGTGTACCACTGGCTAAAGTCCTTCCACGACCTGCGATGGAGGGGCAAGCCCGACCGCCAAATCGGCGCCACGCACTGGCAAGAGTGGCTGCAGGCAGACGCGCAGCGCGACGCCGTCCAGAGTCTCGGGACCACGCCCGCGACACGAGCCCTCGATGCGGCGTCCCCGAGCCGCGCGTTGGCGCCACACACGTTTCTGCTGGCCAACCTGCCCTTCCACCCAGCGCCGAAGGGCGCCATCCGGAAGTCGGTGCCGCTCCCACCGGCACCGGGGGCCACGGAGTTAACAAAATGCCCCCTGTGTGCAGACAAGTACTACACAAGCGGGGGATGCTGGAACACCTGACGTGGCACCCGGTGCACGCCGCCGCCCCGGTGGACAACAAGGAGGCGGCCTCCCATATCCTCCAGGGGAGGGCACGGAGGTCCCCGTGGCATGCCCCGTACGCCCGGCGCCCCCCGCCCCAGGCGGTTGGCCACGCGGAGGGCGAGGAGGAGGCGCCCAGAGCGGCCCCGGGGGCTGGCGGTGCAGGCCAACAAGGATCCATCCCCGCGGGACTGGCCCCCCTGGCCCCCCTGTGGGCCCCGCTGGGAGCGGGCTCCCCACACCCCATGGCCCCAGCACACCCAGGAGACCTGGCCGCTCCAGCGGACCCAGCGGCAATGCCGATGCGGGACAGCTGACTCCAGGAGGACGCGGCGGAGGACGCCCTATGGCTCCTCTCATGGAACCTGCGCAACGGCCTCGTCCCACCAGCCGGTCCCTTCGGGACACGCTCCGACGGCGCCGGTGGCCGGCGGCCTGTACCGACAAGGAGCACCTCATCACCGGCATGCTACCCCAGGAGGGGGGCTTTGCCATCATGCTCCAGGAAACAGGGATTGCCACCCAGGCGCAGGAGATGCACGTGGCTGCGGCGCCCCGGGACAAGGGGTACACCCCCTTCTTCAGCAGCCGGCTGGCGGAGACAGGGGCCACCTCCACCTCGAGAGGGGGAGGCCTCCTCACCGCGGTCAGCAGCAAGTACGTGGCAGAGCACGAGGTGCTCAGTTTCACGGAGATCGTCCCCGGGGAGGCCGCGGCCCTGGAGATCCGCACGGACGGAGGAGGCCTCACCCCCATCAACGTCCACGGACCGCAGGCAGGCTGCTCTGCATGGGCGGGAAGGGCGGCGTTCTGGGCCGACATACAAATGTATGCCACGGCGCGCAGGCTCGGTGGGAGACGCCCAGTGGTCATCGCCGGCGACACCAACATCTACATGGATGCCACCACCAACCCGGCCACGGAGCATTTCCGAGCGGGCTGGGAGGCCTGCGGTTTCCGAAGGGCCACGGCAAGCGCGTGGAGGACATGACCCCCACGCTCCACCCGTCCCGGCACAGGGTGGACACCTTCCTGGTCAACGAGCCCCTCCTGCCGTGGTCCCTGCGTGAGAGCGTCTGGGCCCGCGGCATGGCACACCCCCAGGTGGTCAGGTCGGACCACCTACCGGTCCGCCTGGCCCTGCCAGGCCTCCTGAACGCGGCAGGGCACGCGGCGATGCCCACCCCCTACAGCAGAGTTGGAAAAGACGGCGTATATATACGCGTAACGTATATATACGCGTACTGTATCGCGAGAATACAATACAGTACGCTTCCGCTGGGGGGGCCACCGACTGGCGCCAGACGCGCGTGCCGCCGCAGAGAATGAGGTTAAAAACTAACAAAACGCGAGATTTTCATGTTTCTGCAGGCTGCCGACATTTTGCATGCACCAAAATTTTAACTGTTGATCCCCGACATATTGCTTTAAAGGAGTTGTGACATAAAAACCGAGTTGCAATTTAAGACGTGTTTTTCATAACCAATAGCACCGCTGTGTCCTCACTGCCATTGCGCATCGTGTGGTATAATTGTCGTCGTTTGAAAACACTTGCGCGCTGAGAAAAAGCCGTCGCGAACTTTGCGTGCAGAGATGTAGAATGCCACAAACAACATCTGCGTGCAGTGAAGGAAACGCTACGAGCAGCATACAAGAGTCAGAAGGTATCCAAACAAACCACACGAAAGCCAACTGTCTCGCTCAGAACGCTGACGCAGATGAGACAGGCTCTGATGAGTGCTATGAATGGGATGAATGGGACCACGTGTTTGCAGAGCAATAGCAGAGACACCAGTACGAGTCGTATTGTTGGAGACAACAAAGAGAGAGCCGGCAGCCCATGTCCTACGCTGACTGGTCGCGACTGAAGATGCTATGGGATAGCGAGCAGGAGCTGAAGAACTGGTGGATCACAGAGCAGGAGATACAGTGCGCCTGAACAGGTTGGAGTTCCTATTCCTCCTCGTCCTCATCTTTGTCAAACATATGGTCAGGCAACACACAGGGCTCTCTGAAAGCTGGGTCCCTAATCTTTCGCAGTAGCCTCATGTTCTGATAAATATAAACAAGCTTCTCCACCTTGTGGCCATACAGACGGTTCCTACTTTTTGAGTGCACAAAACCAAACACACTCCAGTTGCGCTCTGCAGCAGAGGCCACTGTAGGGGTTGAATGTACGCGCAGCGCAATGTCCCTCAGCACTCAATTTTCATAGCAGAAAGCTTGGAACCAATTGAGGCCGCCAAGGGCAAGACTTTCTTTGGTCCAAAGGCGTTCATCTGCGAACTCTCCACACCTCATAAGGAACTGTTGCAGTTGCAGTTTGGCTGTTTGAGCATGCTCCTTACCACCAAAGGATTCAAAAACCTGAGCAACATCATTCCTGATCTCACTGTCCTTCAGTGGGTCTTCCTCACGAGTCATCAAAGCAGGATTAAGCACATAGCTGGCTGAATGCACAGGGTGGTGCAAGAACTTCCACCTTTCGAGTACAAGACTCTGTGCCTGTTTGTGTTCAGGTTTGGGAAGTCCCTGATGCTCAGCAACGTGCTGTTGGAACAAAAGCATCTCGTAGTACACCAGACTATTATAAGTGGACCCTTCTGTGTCAGCTTTCCTGATCATACGCGCCAGTGGCTGCAGCAATGTTTGACAACTCGACAACAGCTTCCAGAAGGTTGTGGAAAGGATGATCTCAGCTATGACTTCGGCTTGGGTGCTGTCGCTGGTGGCGTACGACCACTTGGTGTTGGACCAGTCCGGTGAGACAACCGAACTCTGAAGTGGCCCCTTGTTCTTCGCCATGAACTTAAGACATGGGTAATTGGTTGCGAACCGTGTGTCGCCAGGCAGTGGAGGCTCCGTCATATCCTGCTGTGCAGCTTTTTCCTTGTGTTTCTTCTGCTCGTCCTTCAGAATCCCGGAGGCTCTGAATCTGTTTCGGAAAAAACTGAGAACTGTCCGGCACTTGGTGATGACATCTTTAACAGTGGGGAGTGCATAACAGTGAGTCTCCACCGAGATCTTCTTCAAAAATCAATGACCCTTGCCCTGGGAAGACTGCCAAACAATACCGAGCCCATAAGGGATACCCCACGATGGCTCTGGGCCCAATGTCAGCGATGTACAGAGTTGCATCAGGACATCGGGCTCGGACGTATTTCCCTTTGTGTGATATGGGGAGTAAGAGGGCCCCATGTATACAATGGGTGCCTCCCTTCAGGGAATTGGATCCAGCCCCAATCAGCCGTATTGGACTGTCAGCCTTGGTACGGACCAGATCTGGTACCAACTCATATCCGATGACCCCTAGGGCTTCCCAACCCGTGTCGATAATGCACTGAAAATCCAGAGCCGACGACAGGGGCTCCAGGGACTTCAAAAAAAGACTCCCTGGCAGATCTTCAGAGATATGAAATGGTATACCAGCGTGGTACATGAACTCAGCAAAGCAAACATCAAGCTCTGTCTTCAGAATTTCCTGCAAGTTGTCTAGTGTTGCCTGCTTCTTTGGAGCTGGTTCTGCAGCGGCATCAGGATTTTGCTGGCTCAGGAAAATCCTCTTTTTGTTTTGTTGATCTTCTTTTTGCTTCAGCTTTTCCTCAGCCTCCTTCAACAGTTTCTCTTTGACATCCTTCGGCACATTGGGGCAGGCAGCAACACCATGTCCCTTTTCCCCAGACAAATGAGCACGAGCTCTTGCAGGTCCTTGCCAGCCCTTGCCCAAATAACCACAATATTTGCAGTTGTAGTCCTGCCCAGTTTTACTGGTTTTTGTAGCAAGGTTGAGTGTGAAATGCTGCTCAAGCAGGCCAGTGCCACGTGGTGCCATTTTTAAAATCTGCAAAAGTTCAGGAGGAGAATAACATCTGAGGGGTGTCCAGAAAACCCGACTGGACCTCCCCTGGTGGCATGCCACCTACAGGTGAGTTTGCCAAGCCACCAAGTGTCGACAGCAGTCTGGATCTGGGTG
Organism: Eutreptiella sp. 'Long Island Sound 2002'; assembly: GCA_964036045.1. Lineage (NCBI taxonomy): Eukaryota > Euglenozoa > Euglenophyceae > Eutreptiales > Eutreptiaceae > Eutreptiella > Eutreptiella sp. 'Long Island Sound 2002'. The sequence continues at coordinate 4,930,062 of OZ038381.1, forward strand.
GCCTGGCCCTGAGGACTTGGATGTGAAATGTTTGTTTTTGGTGCTGTGTGATGGGACACATCACTGATGACGTCATGCATGATGACATCATCAGTGATGTCACTGATGACATCATCATTGACATCACTGATGATGTCATCAACCAGGTTAAACAAATATAGAACACAAGGTATGCAGAAAAAAAACAAGAAATTAAGACAAAAGATTATTTTTGCAAACAATTGCAGGTTGTACACTAAAACAGAATAGCTGAAAATTCTAGGAACATAACTTCTGTGAACAAACAGTACTTTGTCAGGAAAATTTGGGATACAATACATTACATTACAGTACTGTATCGGAACGATACAATACATTACACGTACTGTATTGTACCAACCCTGCCCTACAGCCACACCGAGGGCCGCCTCGTCCCGTACGACGCCGAGGCCGCGCCCGTCCAACGCTGCCTGTGGGCAGCGGTCACCGCCGCGCAGGATGAGCCCTCCCTGGCGCCCTGGCTGGGCCCCGCAGAGCAGCAAGCCTACGGGTCCATGCCCGCGGCCGTAGTGGACAAGGTGTTCGAACACCTCCACGCGGCGCATGACGCCCTGGCGCACGTGGTGAGACACCGGCAGCCGTCCCCGGCGGGAGGGGACCCCCCTGAGAGTGGCAAACGGCTCCAGGCGGCGATCCTCCACTACGACACCCTGGCAGCGTGCGCGCCGGCAGCATACCAGGCGGACGCAGCACGGCATGGCATCCAGTCCGAGGTGGCGCTCCGGCTCACGGAGGAGCTGCGAGGTGCGTCGCCCGGATTCGGCCCGGCCACGCAGGGCCAGCTACAGGAGGAGCTGGAAAGGCAAGCGGCCGCCCTCAAAGAGGACATCCGCCACTTGCGCGCACTCCTGGCGGCTGACGGCAAACGCGCCATCAAAGATTTCTGGCGCCGCCACACTTAGGACATCGCCCAGCGGTGGAAAGCCGTGCGGGAGGCCATAGATGTAGAGGCCCGGGGCCCATCGGGCCTCTGGAACGTGCCGGTCCCCAACACCCGGTGCGCAGTCACCTGCGTCCCTGACGCGGGTGCGCTCGCGGAGTGTGGCGTGCCACGGGTAGTGACTTTTTCTTACTCGAAGCAACAAGAATCTGTATGTTTATACCTTGTTCTGCGAATCTTTTTTCGAATTCTTGAATTCTTTCATCTTGAGTTTTCCTGGAAGCATGCGTGGAACCTCTACGTTTATTTTTTAATGTGTGTTTCGTCATTTCTTTATTATTACGTGACATATTGAGAAAGATGTCCTTGATTAGTGCCCTAATGATTTTGATGAAATCCTGCAGGTTTTGATGTTGAAAACCCAAACCAAAGCAGCAAGTAGAGCAAGAACAGGATGTGGATCGAATCAATGAATAGTTTTGAAATCCAGTGTATCACAGAAGGGCTGCAGATAGACAAAGCAGGCTTAAGTACAAAGATTCAATCACAAATGGATAAAACAAACGATTTTAAGTGAAAACTGGCCTGACTCTAGCCTCCAAGTTAGCATCTAGCACTTCATGTGCACTCTTTTGGATGAAATGGAGCTGGTTAGGAATATGGGGCAAAGGAGTTAGGCCAGACACAGAATATGACTTGGCCAAGCAACTGAATTCAGAAACGGTGAAAAATCAGAAGCGCAATAAGTGCTAGAAACAGTTGAGTATAGGGGTCTAGGGGTGGGGGACCACAAGGCTTAACCGCCAAAGCCTTAGGCATGAAATGCCTATTTTATTTCTGTATAACCTCCATGAAGGAAGATACCTCCGCTCAGTAGAGTGGTAGGGGCGAACTTCATGGGGGGCTAGGGTTATAACCCTAGTTACCTTGAGAAAGTGCACTTAAAGCTTCAAAAGAGTGATACAAATACTTAAGTGAGTCTTAGCATCAACAAAAGGGTTTTAAGGAGGGCTTGGCCTGGATCAAGCCCTCCAAGAAAGACATGGCTGTGACTTTTTCCTACTCTCCCCTGGAGTACTAGTTGATCAAGCGAGTAGGACCAAGGAGAAAGGGTCAAATATTCCCAAAATTACCTCAGAAAATGCATTAAACCTACCAAAAACATTCTCATCAGTTCATAGAGGCCTATCACACTGTAGGTACCCTTGAAAAACACTGGTGTGGAGCCCCGACCAGGAGGAGCATCTACGGGCCGCATTGCAGGGAGACGCCATCAGGGCCACGGACGTCCCGGACCTCCACGCGGGGCCAATCACGCACGCCCGCCCGGCGGCTACCCTCGCGGTGGCCCAACGGGGACAGCAGAACCCGCAGTGGGTAGTTTGCATGTTCAGCCCGGCGGACGCGCACATCGCCGTCTGCGACCCCGAGCGCCTGCCGGGGCCCGAGGCCGTAATCCGCGTGGCAGACTGCGCTCGCGTGATCATCAAGGCGCTGCGGGAGGGCGAACACCACGCCCTCCTGCTCGAAGTCCGCCTGAAGGACAACGCCAAGGCAGCGAAGCCGGGGGTGTGGCCGATAGATCTCGCCTTCTTCCGGCATGCGGCCCCCGGCCCAGGACCAAAAGCCTGTGTAGCAAACAAAAGATGCGCAATGCACATGATCCCACGTGCACGCACACTACGCAGCGAGGGGGGGGGGGGGTGCATTCAGTCCCTCCCTCGGAGTGGGTGGGAGGTGGGCGGCTCTTACCCGTTCCCCTCCCACTCCTCCTTGTAGCAAGGGACCCTCAACCGGACCCGAAAAAGAAATTGCACCACCACCGTAGCTCACTTGCGAATTCGGGTGCCACAATCCCCGCCCCCCCCCTTGGAAATCGGCAGCCCACCCACTTGGTGCTGCTGCCGGTTGGCCCACCACCTCCCAAATCTACTTGGGGGTGGGCGGACTGCATTGCGTAACAACCCCCCCCCCCATTTCTACTACCCATAAGACGGGCAGGACGGCTGGGACGCCTACAGTGGTAACCGTGACACACATACACACGCACGCACGCACACACACACACACACACACACACTATTGGTGCACCGCTGCTCGACGTTTGTATTTGGCCACCGCCAACATACAATAGGAGGTCATATGCAACGTCACGATGAGCGCCATCGATGTCCCTCTCTTGCTATGCTAGGGAAAGTTTCCCATCTTCATCTTCAAAGTGGCCTCTCCCATTTGCACAACCCACGTAGCATGTGGAGGGCGGAGGGACATCATCACAACCATCCTATTCTGGCTGTTCTCCCAACTCGATCTCGGGTCTACAAGTTTTGTTCGTTGCTGACAAGACATTGCTGAAGTTAGTTGCTGATGAATACTGCAAGTAATGGTACATGAATACCCTGATATAGAACTCCTCACAAGCAACCTAAGCAGTGGTCAGTAGGAACGGCCAATGTGTCAAGAAGTTGCAAACCAATGCTTCTGACTTGATGTTGTCCCATTTGTTGTATTGGGACCCATTGTCCCGCCCGTTCGCAATTTTCACATGGTAAAGACCTTTGACAAACGATCACCTGCAACATCTTGGGATTGAGCCGAATGCTGCAGTCCTTGCCAAATAGAAAATCCTACTGTACTTGGCGCACTTTGTGCTTACCGAGTTGGTCTCCCATCGTTTGGCCAATGTCTACATCATGCCGAGACCTAACAATTTTTGGTTGTGCTTGTGGCACTTCTTCTTACGCGGATGATCTTCATCGACATCAAGCAAGTTGCGGTTCCGAACTACTACTCCTGTGGTCTTGCTCCATGGTTGACTTTCCAGTCCCATCATGGTCATCAGTCATGCGCGGCTTGACCGGGCGGGGGGGGGGTAGTAATACTGCCACGAGGGGGGGTCCATGCATGCACCCCCCCCCCCCCCCTGCAATCCGCCCCCCCCCCTCGGTTTTGAGAGATATTGGTCTAGGGGCCATGGTACCGACGATGCCGAATTTTATATTGGCATGCTCAGTTGAAGAAGGTATTTTGTTTTTTGTCTTTGTTGTGCTCTCTTTGGAGGGGGTATCATGCCTTCGGACCTTATTCTGCTCCACTTGTACAGCATATTCACACACCATGGCAACACTTGACCTTGAGAAGTTGCTCAAGCGAGGGAATTGCGTGGTGTTCAAGAAGCCCCCACTCCGACCCCCCCCCCCCCCCCCGAGGTTACCTCCGATCCCCCACCCCTCCATCCTCTCCCCAACCCCCGGCGGCGACATTGCGACCCCCTCGCCCCAATAGCCCGCCCCCCCCCTCCAAATTTTTGACAGCTAGCGGGGGGTTGGGGGGTGGGTGGGTCGCATCCGAACTGGTTGTACCCCCCTCCCCCACTCACCACGTGAGTACTGCCCCCACTGTACCATCTTGTGCATAGGACATAGGAACCCATCCGCACCGCTAGGCTATCATATGAGGCCGTGAGTGTCATTACGATTTCCAGCACATGTGGAATAGCGCATGCCCCGATCCTACCTACATCGTATTTCTGTGTCTTGTTGAACGAGAGCTTGTATTTTCCCAAGAACTTCGGAAGTTTGCATCCCCAATCACACTTAGGACTTGTTGTTGCCGATGTGTTGTGCGACATAGCGAAGGACACATGCATGGGACTGAGGGGGGGGCGCGTCACCCGGCACCTGATGCAAGAAGTCAAGATGTTGGTTGTAGGCACCCGCCGAGGGAAACCATCAAAAAAATGAAGGAACCGTTGAACGGAAACGCAAAATCTAGCAACAACGGCGCCAATAAACACAACAATTTTGCTTGAATGGAATGCAATTAATGTCAAAATTGCGTGCAAGGAGCAACACTCGCTCATGACAAACAGATGCTTTGCAATGTATCCAATGGTGCAATTTGCTCCCAAGACCGCAGAGCTTGGGTCTCAAAAAAACCACAAGTGTGGGGAGTTCTTCTCAGGGTTTCCCATGGCGGCTAGTGCCACAAGACATCATGATTTTGATGCGGAGTGCAGGGATATGGGCACAGAGGCAAATTGGAGGCCTAATAGTCTTCAGCCGTCATGCTGGAAGCATCCATGAACACTAGCCTGTGGTTGTAGAGCCAAAGGGACTACGTCTGCCTCCACATTGACACTAGTTGTTCCCCCTTGCGCTAGAGCATGCGGTCGAAGACAGCCGAACAGCCCTAGTTGTGCATGTGGGTGTAGGATCTTTTGTGTGTCTTAGGCCCGCCGCTTGCTGGTTCTTGTTGTACATCTGCTTGCTGATGATTCGCTGCAGCTGTCTTCTTTCGTTTGCCGCGCCTTCTTGGGCTTGCTTGGTTCGTTGGTGGCAAAGCGCCTGCATGAACTTCCCGTGCGTCCGACCCGTCGCCCATCCTTGTCCACCGTTTCTTCACGACGCAACTCCACTCAGCTTTAGATACCAAGCTATGCATTTAGGATAGGGCACGCCATCCGGTCATATCAACAGCTCTTTCACATGCTCTTTCGTCAATGGGCTTCCCCTCGGCATGCTCCTGCTACACGGCGAACCACATGGTCTTCCCCGCACGGAACGGGCCTCAATCCTAGGCTGCCATGTAGACAGATTGTTGGTGTGATTCCCGGAACGATGGCTGTTGATGAAATCAGAGAAACATGGGATTGCCATCTTACGAGCTCCTCCTTGTTGCTGCACTGCTACGTACAATGGCGGTAGTGGCCGGGGCTCATCATGTTCAACTTGTGCAGCAAGGCCTCTTACGGAGCAGGTGCTAATGGTGCCAGTTTGCTGAAAAAAATGAGTATCCCATGGGCCACGCAAGCAAGCCATGAACATTTTTGCTGGGTCCACATGTCTAGGAATAGAAAGGCACATAGGGACACAATATATGCTAATTTTGTGCTTCGAGTGTCACTCTCACCATGCATGATTGTTCAAAGCCTTTGCTGGGCGTAGCCCGGGTGACTGCAGCGCTGGCTGCCGCCATGCAGGCGACAAAAGAGCCCCCCCCTGCGCCTCATTGTCGCAGTCCGGGGACGGTGCTGTTGGGGCCTTGCACAGAAGGCGCAGCCTGCCCTGGCGCATAGAACAACGTACATGCCCCATCACAGGGGCTGCCACTGGCACCATCAAAAACTTTGGGATACCTATTTGCTCATCCCCAAACCCTTTGTAATGCCGCCACAAAAACTTGCTCTCATCATGTCGCATCTATGTACATATGTTTGCAGCATGTGTTCCTTCCTGGCACTGTTGTTGGAGTCCCGTGCAGTTCCTGTGGGTCCGACCCGTCGCCCATCCTTGTCCACCGTTTCTTCACGAGGCAACTCCACTCAGCTTTAGATACCAAGCCATGCACTTAGGATAGGGCAGGCCATCCGGTCATATCAACAGCTCGTTCACATGCTATTTTGTCGATGGGCTTCCCCTCGGCATGCTCCTGCTACACGGCACACCACATGGTCTTCCCCGCATGGAACGGGCCTCAATCCTAGGCTGCCATGTATACGGATTGTTGGTGTGATTCCCACAACGATGGCTGTTGTTGAAATCGGGGAAACCTGGGATTGCCATCTTATGAGCTCCTCCTTGTTGCTGCACTGCTACGTACACCTCGAAAGGGCGGTTTTGGCGGGGGCTAATCATGTTCAATTTGTGCCGCAAGGCCTCTTACGGAGCCGGTGCTGATGGTGCCACTTTGCTGAAAGAAATGGGTGTCCCATGGGCCACACAAGCGAGCCATGAATATTTTTGCTAGGTCCACATTACTAGGAATAGAAAGACACACAGGGACACAATATGTGCCAATTTTGTGCTTCGAGTGTCGCTCTCACCGTGCATGATTGTTTAAAGTTCTTGCTGTGTGTAGCCCGGTTGGCTGCAGCGGTGGCTGCCGCCATGCAACCGACAAAAGAGCCCCCCCCCTCGCGCGCCTCATTGTCGCAGTCCGGGGACGGTGCTGTTGGGGCCTTACACAAAAGGTGCAGTTTGCCCTAGCGCATAGAACGACGTACAGGCCCCATCATAGGGGTTGCAAATGGCGCCATCAAAAACTTTGGGATATCCATTTGCTCATCCCCAAACCCTTTGTAATGCCGCCACAAAAACTTGCTCTTATCATCTCGCATCTATGTACATATGTTTGCAGCATGTGTTCCTTCCTTGCACTGTTGTTGGAGTCTAAAAGTTAACCTAGAGGGTGTTGCTGGAAGCACCTCTCACCCTAGCCCTTCCCTTGGCCCCCACTATCCGTCCCTCAATATGTGGGGTAGTCGGGTTGTCGTGCCGCTGACAGATGTCATACAAGTCGCGGGTATTCCTTATGACGCAACACCGTACTATGCATCATGGTTTGGTTTCTTGCTGGCTTTGCACTATTTGCCTGCGATAAACCAGTGGTCAATGAGTCTTGTTGCTCCCAAAGTTGAGTATCTTTGGCTGCCCCATGGTGCTTAGGCAACTAGACACCGCCCACTTCACTACGCTGAGAACCTTTGCGCTCGGGATTTCCCAAAACATGTCTGCCATAACCATCTCATTAAGGAATAGCCCCTGCAAGGGGTCGCGCATTCGGTCGACAACCCATACCATGTCCCTCACGCCCACTAGCTTAGCAAAGCCCAGGCTCCCCGGTGGCATAGTAAGTTCCTTGGTGAGTAGCTGTAAGCAGCTCCCCACTAGCTGACTCCATCCTTTCCGCAGATGGCACACAGAAGAAACTACGTCCCTCGACTTTAGGACTTGGAGTTCGATGTGTGCATCGCTCTTCCATTTCAAAAGGGCAAAGATGGATTGGGGGGGGGGGCAAACTTCGGGATATGATTGTGCCGTTGCACATCACAATGGCGCGACACCAAACCATCTACCTCCAACGAAAAGCCATTGGGCTCTTCCACTTCGTCCAGAGGTTAGGGTCAGGGATAGGGTTTGGAATCATGCTCTTCTTCGAGGTACAGGGATAGCACCCACTCCAGCAAGTTATCCATTTTTCAGGCCAAGAGGTAGCCTTTCATATGCAGAAGCATCCCCGAAGACTCCTCGCTCTTTAGCACGCCCAAGTAGTTTGCACATAACACTTATGGGGGCCTCATGCACCGAAGGGGCCCAGCCACGAATAACGAAACATTGCCCAAACAGTTCAAAGTCACGGCACCGCATCTCGTCAACGATCCTACAGACTTCAAAATTGCTGGTTGGTTGCTTACTCTAGATCCCCCGACACATTTGAAGCCACCACAAATCGTCTTGCGCGCTAGAAGTTAGCGACTCACCCAAATACCCCACCCTCGGTCATTTTGCGGAATTTTTTCTTGTCCACGTTTTGCACTCGGATCAGTAACTTTTCCTTGGATGAACTTCACATCCGAAGCTTGCCTGCGGTGATCGGCCGTGGAATGTGTAGCTGCACGTTGGTCCTTGCCCATAGACAAACCAATTGTACAGCCATTGTTGGTCACAGCGTTCACCTTGGTACCAAATCCCTTGGAATCTTGAGCTTTTTGCCTCTCTAGATTGGGAAGTTTTTCCAACTAATCCCAGACTTGATCCACAGGATAGGAAAAAATCCAAGGGAAAACTTGAAGTAAAATACTCTTGTACTTATTCTCGCTCTTGACTATCTTGGTGAAGAACTCAGCTCCTTCGCTGTCGTGAAATTCAACCTTTTAGCGACCTTCTCGTAGAATAATCTCCTTCATTCCCAGGGAACTCAAAGAACTCAATACTTCTCTTACCTCCATCTTGGTGATTGCTTTAGGTTATTCACCTACTTTTGTGCAATGACCATTGACCTTGTTGTCAGCCTGACTGTCACGCATCTTAGCCTTTATCTAAGGAGCCAATTTGCTCTACAATAGCCTTTTCAATTCGTCTTGACGCCTTGACGAATTGTCGCCTGCTGATGGACCTCCTTGGGGACTTTGAGAAGAATGGTGTGGGTTAGGTACCGACAGAGTGTATGACATGGTTGTGGACAACACCGAAACAACCTATAGTAGCACTCAGCCTTGGCTTTAGGTGGTTTGGCTGACCCGCGTTGTGAGCCCTCCCCTTGTGGCGGAAGAAGATTAGGCACAAGCATATGCCGTTAAGGCACTGTAGCCACCGAGTAAGCGGGCGTGAACGTGGAAGACCTTTTGTGTCTTCTCCACGTAGTGTTTTGCACGCGGGAATGTATAGAGATGCACCCCCGAGGTAGTGGGATGGCATCCCTCCACACAACGTTGGGCCGCACAGCAAGCATCTACGGGTGTGGTGGCGGGCTCTCGCAATGATTATTGGGCCCCTGGGTGTCGTTTTCGATTCCATGCCATGCATCATTCCCTTTATGTACCATGTTCCAAATCAAATTTTGTAAAATCGTACACCCGTTATAGACAATGGGATGACGGTAAATGCCACTCAAAATGAGATCATTGACGTCGAATGGCAGCATGTTGTGAGTACGAACGAGGTTGAGGACATCCTCCGCCGGTGTGTTTAGCGTGTGTGGTGTCTCCAATTCGCGTAGTTTGTGTGCCATTTGGAGTATGTTGCTACCCAGACCTTTTGGTGACTTGTGGTTACCAGCGCTCCCATGCAGGTATGCCGTTTGCTGCTTGTCCTTGATGTCTTTCGCAATCGTTTGCCTTTGTTACCCCTCCTGCGTTGATTCTCCGTGCCCCGGTACACTGGTCATGCACTGCAGTCGCTCGCTGATGATATGTGTATGGCGATTGCGTTCAGCTGTGTGAGAACACGGACCCTCTCCTCACAACACAAACGATTCTTGGTCTAGTGCATTCTTCATGGCACCGGACTTGGGCTTTGCACGAGGATTGGGGGTAAGCTGCCAAGCCTGCGAGAGCGTCCTCAACCAATCGGCCCAAAATATCCGGAGAGCCCTCCTCCTCCACATCGATGACATTCGGGCTCTCCTCCCTTTCCGGTCTGTGTAGAATTGCCCACCGCCATTACCACATCCACTCGTCTTGCAACTTGGCCTCCCGGATGTGAGAAACGCCATAATGGGTGGCCCCACACGTTGCAGCCGTGGTTGCACGTTGAGTGTTTGGATGGCAACGATGGTACTTGCACTGGTAGCATTATGAAGTGCAACCCGTCTCGATCTGTAGTGTGGGTCTCGGTGCTTGTGTCTCCATGTGTCCAATGTCACCGACGATAGTGCTTCGAATGACATGGTCAACAATTTTTGCAGTGGGCGTATCAAGAAATGGCTTCTTCAAAATACCTCCGATCTTCAAGGTGGGTGTTACATGGTCGACGCACATGCCTCCCCCGTCGTCCTCCGTTGTTAACGCATGAGATGGCTCAACCGTTCTGCGCTTGCTGTGCGAAGGAAATGGACGTCACATTATCCGACAAGAAACCTAGGCATTATGCGCATTATTGTTCGAAAGTGGAGCATGTGGACCGTCATTGAAAATTTTGCCGTGAATGACAACACCATTCCCATCTAACACCTCAATCACGTACTCTTCTCTGAGAAGCAAGGGGTGTTACGAGCAATTGTTTGGTATATGATTTCGTATGACAGTGAGCCAAATCACCCCACCCTACTTAATGTCTCGCCCCAATGTGGCTCTGGGTGTTGTGATTGTTGCCTCCTCTTCTTGCTTCAACGTTCGTCCATTTTTTTTGCAATAAAAGGCGCCCCTTTCAATTCAATTGATGTACCTTGGCAACAATTGGCGTGATGGGGACCGTAATGTGACAATGTGCAGAATGATCAAATGCTTTTGTATCTCCTTCTGCTGTCTTGCATGCAACACCTGACGATTTTAGTTGACCTCACGCACAATGAAGGGATCAAGCTTTAGGGGCCAGAACACCTTCTTCACAGCCCACAATGGATAGTGGCGCGAGAGTTCAAAATAGCACTGGCCGGAAAATGTTCGTGCATGCCTTATTGTTTCGGCTCTCACTCAACCTTGTTTTACATGCCTAGGCTAGTGAGCAAGCAAGGGCAGATACGCAGCACTATGACTTGGCCTCCCCTACGCTGAAATGTATAGGGGAATTGGGCGTAGGATATAGATGTCAAGGAACGGGACCTTCCCCTCGACATACAGGACCTCCATGTTAAACGGTAGGTGTGGTGCGTATGTCCTGTGGAAGTGTGCTTGGATCTCTTGGGCAGCGATTGTGTTGACCAACCCATCATCCAGATATCTCATTAGTTTTAGTGGTATGCTGTGCGGCGTTCGTACATGCGTAGAACAAACTGTGCCCATGGTGGTGCCCGGTTAGTCCCCATAGGGAAACCGAGTCGCTCGTGGTAGATACCCACCCCTAGATTCACTCACAAGGCATGATGAAATATAATATTGATCAGCAACAATGCACCACAGTCCCTCAGGGGCTGGGTCCTGCAGAAGAAAGGGAAAGCACCCCCCTTACACAAATACCTAAACGTTTCCATGCATGTGAAAAGAAACTCCAGCAGCATCCTCTCATCTTCACAGATATGGCTTAATACCACTGGACCCCAGGTCAGAAATTCGGTCCACCAGTAAATCAACCCTTCATGCACATCAAACCATCTGAATCCGGTATAGAGTGCATCAAAATCAACCTTAGATATAACCAGATTTTTCTTCGTGTCCGGGAAGTATCGGTCGGGACCCCCCAGATTGTCCAACACGTGGTTGGTGTTCAAAACCGGCGCATGCCATGGCTTCATCGTTTTGTCCACCTTCAGCACGATAGTCCACAGTGTCGTACTCAGGATTGAAGAAGGGGTGGTGCCCTATCGGCATTGTGACCAGTGGCCGGCTCCGGAAACAGTCATGGTGTCTACCTAAGTTCTCCTTATGAGTCTTAGCCAAAAACGAGAATGTTGGGAGTTTTGGGGCATGTTGGCCTTCCAAGAAAGTCCGCATGAAGGACTGTATGCACTTTAGAATGTAGACGGTGACCATGGCCCGAAGCATTTTCTGTCACATGAAGCCCAGGGTGTACCAAAACTCAACGTCCGACCCCTCGGTCGATGCACATTTGGTATACACAACGGAACCATGTAGGACAGCCGCCGTGTGTGACTCCACCTCCTTGATATAACTCGTCTTATGCATGAGCACATTGCCACCGTCCTTATCCAAACGGATCACGCCGTAGCGTTTTAGGAAATCATTCGCCACCAAGGGTTTCAAAGTCGTGCCTCGGTATTGTGTGTAGTTCCTCAACAGGTAATTGATATAGGACCGGATTTGATCTGTTGCACAGTCCGGTGCCATATCCATTTTCTTCGTTTGGGATGGAGTCTTGTCCAACACATTGTGGGGTGGATGTGTCTCCTTTCTCACATAGAAGCGTTTGTACGGGAAATTGGCGTACTCTGGTTGGTAGGTTTTCGATTTTTCACCGAATCCCTCGAAGTAAACGTTCCACAGTAACGCACGGTGTAGGTCCTTCAAGCGTGACCGTAGTGACATTGAAATTGAACGTAAGAAGCAAGGGTCCTTTGACATCTTGGTGGTCCCAACATGCGCGACAAGTCCTTCATAATAAGGCCCACTGCTGATTTCCTTCCGCGAAGGCGAAGAAGTCGCTGCGCACCCAAATATCTCAGGTTGTCCAATCGTTGATGAACAACTCCTACACCCACCTCTTTGCGCGCTCCACAACGGGGGGCGATAATAGTTGGTGCATCAAAGTCCTAATAGGTCATCCCGCAACGTAAGAATCTTTTTGGGTATAGGTGCGGAAGGCATGCAAGACGTAGACGTATATGTAGTTGCAGCAACTTGTTATCACAAGGGTAGCAAATTAAACAACACAGCACAACGCAAAATGGCACAACACAACCACGCGGATCACAATCGACCACAACACGCCAATAGAGATCAAACTGCAACAAAACATGCTGGAGTGTGGCACATCACAAAATAGCAACCAAGAGCACAACATAGCGCACCACACCGGGACACACCACAACACAGCACAACACACCGCAGCAGAGATGGCACGTCACGTCACAGGGCACGAAACAACCTTGCATCAGATCATGGCGCGTTAAAGCAAAAGATAGCACTACACGTCACATCGTGCCGGATGAGAACGCAGCAAAAAATAGCAAGGCACGGCAATGCAGGGTACAGCATAGCAAGTGGATCACATTGCAACATAGCACATCAGAATACGTTGTACTAGAGCAAAGCATTACACATCACAACACAGGAGACCACCGCACATCACGGCAAAGATGCTTCCCTGCTGCCCACCTGGCAAAGAGGTCATGCAATGCAAGCGACACCTGCCCACTGCCGCCAGGCAATATGGCACTATACTGAAGGAGCAACCTACCTGCCCACTGCCGCAATGGCACTATCGCCTGTACTGATGGACCCTCACACCCACGGCACCCTGGGAGCGTGGCAAAGTATGGCAACCTATTCCTGCCAACAGCCATTTTGCAAAGCGGCGGTGTAATGACAGCATTGTCCCCTTGGCAGAGAGCGGTGCAATGGAGATTCTGCCCGCCCACTACCCCCTGGGCAAAACAGGGGAGCGATGCAGGAGGCGAAAGCCCGTTGCCCCTGCGCCCCCCGGCCTGCATGTGCGATGTCATACTGCACTGGATGGCTGCATACTACCCGCTAGAGGAGGAGCAGCGCCATGGAAAGAACACCTAACCACTACCTCATGATAGAATGGCGGTGCACTTCTAGTCCTCTGGCTTGCTGCCCCCTTGGCAATATGGTGGGAATCAGAGGAAGCCAACTGCCCGCTGCCCCCGTGGCGGCAATGTCGTAGCCGCCTACTCGCTGCCCCTCTAGTAGAATGACGCGTTGTTGATGCAGCTGCTTGCCCAGTGCCCCGTGGCAAAGTACCGGTGCAACGACACAGCTGTCTACTGGCTGTGTGGCAAAGTAGAAAAGGAGCCAGTCATCACCTCCTGGCAATGTGGCAATATTTAGATGGAGTCTTGCCCACTGTCCCCAAGGCAAGCGTGGAAAAGTAAGACGAGCGCCATTTGCCCGCTGCCCCCGTGCCAATGAGGCGGAAAATAGCAGAAGGTTTTCGGCCATTGCCTCCCTGGTAGTGTGACACGATGCGAGGCACAGTGTCACAGTGTGGCACAGCCAACCACATCGCTAATCACCATTGATCAATATTCGCAATCAGAGTTTAGTTTAGTGTCGGGGTTCAAGCCCCATCTACTACACGAGGTCTCGTGGCATCGGCGGCGGCGGCGCCGGCAGAGCAATGTGGAAGGAGTAGATGAAGAAGGTAGGGAGGACATGGGAGTCGTAGATGCAGATTCAATTGCAGCAAACTGCGACCACACGGGCAGCACGCTGTACAGCAAAGCACGGTACAACACATAACAACACGGCACATCATGGCACGGCGCTTCACAACATGATGGTGCAAATAGGGCAGCGGAAGCGGGGAGTGCGGCAGCGGCGGGGCCGCAGGGGCTTTCACGGAGTAGACTAGTGGGCCGTTAGGACGGACGAAGAGGGTGTGATGGCAACCTTGGAAATGCGCTGCCGCTGCAGCGGCGCTAGTGCAGAGACGGTACGAGGAGGCTTTTGCGGCGTCCAAGGCCGCGTCCTTCAGCTACAGGCGCCTTCAGCACAGCACAGCACAACCGAGCACAAAAAAGAAGGGCACACCACAGCACAACACACCAACCGTAGAACTGGCAAGGACACACCGAGGCATGTGCTCTCTCGTCCGCAGGCGGGGTTGGCTGCCCGGTTGGCGTGGGCTGCTCCCGGCCTCGGACCTTGATACCAAGAATCTTCTCGGTCTCCTTCATCTTCTAGTCAATCTGTGGTGCCAAATCCTGATCACGGTCACCTTGAAGGCTCAGGATCTTGTGCACCACATGGCAGCTCTCACAAGGGCTGCCTCCTAGACTCAGCGCCACCATCAAGCTTTGGCTCAAAGCATTGTCCAAGGCTGTGATCCCACTACGCTCCGCAAGGGCGATTCTCTCCTTTTGTTCTTGCAATGTGGTTGAAGGCTGCAACGTGCAGATCAAGGTAAGAGTAAGGTTACACTAGTCAAATGGCCGGCATGCTGCCTGCGTTGGGAAGCCAAGAACCTCTCGGTGGCAAGCATTGTCTCAACAGTAGTAGAGATCGTGAAAGGAGCGCTGCGGCTGCCGTGGGAAACACCGTGGGCGTTCATATTCTGCGGGCCGGCCGCCTAGCATATCCGATACATACTTCAATCCATTTCTTAACGTCGTCGTGTTTTGTTGTGGGATCTCCTCTAGATTCATCTTCCCCACCACAAGAACACCTTGTACTAAACTTACGGATGTGGATCGTTTCATCGTCCTCCGTTGCGCCTTCGTTGCTTTTTCTTTGTCGTACCGGCTTTTTGTGGAGTATTGCGAGGTCTCTGGCGGTCATGGCCATTCGCATTGGGCGTTCTCACCCGTGTGGAATTTCCTCCGATGCACGACATTCCCATCGTCAGATTGGTTTGGGACGACGTCAAACTTGGGAGATAGAGCATCAGCGAATGAGTCGGAAGTGGTAGGGTCCATTGTGAGGTCAATCATGGCTGATTTTGATGGATGTTCATGGGAATCGGGCGTGGCCAAGGGTGGAACGGTAGATTCACTGGGCGATTGCGTAGATGCTGGCTCAACATTGAAGTTTATGGGAGCCGAAAAGGCTACATCATGTCCCGGGCACTCAATGACCGTGCCCAGTGAATAGCGTCTCCAGAACTGCAAGGGAGTCATCAAAGTGTCAAGTGCCCGGGTAAGGATGCACACGGTGAATACATGGACCCTTGGAGTCGTAGAAAGATAGGATCTCTTCTATGCGTTGGGAGGATTCAGAGCGATACAGCAGGTCATCCCGTGATAGCCTTCAGACTGGGAACAGCCTCATCTATAAGCCGTGGCAGCTGCCAGTGCCTCAACAAGGGCAGCAGAATGAGGTCTCCTCCTTTTGGCGACAAGCTTCCACATAGCAATTACAATGAAGCAGTGGTGATCTATGCAGACCACAAGAGAGCTGAAAACTCTGCACCACAGTCAACAAAGGGTACCCTCAACCAGAGGAAGTGGCTCAGGATAGGGCGGGCTCCAGCCGCTTGACAGTGCCTTAGGAAGGGCAGCAGCCATTGAAACAGGCCCGCCACGTGCCCTGTTGGAGTGCACCACTACAAAAAAAGTGCAACTGCGCCAAAGACATAGGCGTGGGCGAGCTCCGGGCGAGGAATCAGCGTTAGGGCGGTGCCCAGCAAACAGTGCATTGTGCCACTGTGACTGGGGACAGAGTTGTTGAGGATGGTGTTGAGCATTCATCAGAAGGTCACGTCGAATTGCTGACCCGTCAGACGCATGGCTGGCGTGCATTTCAGAGTGGACGGTTGTCCAAACCGCTCCTCTTCATCCCTTTGGGTGCTCCCTCACTTTTCATCCCTTTTGGTGCTCCCTCACTTTTGATCTTTTTTGGTGCTCCCTCACTTTTGATCCCTTTTGGTGCTCCCTCACTTTTGATCTTCTTTGGTGCTGGCTCGCCCAATGAAGCAGCTGCTGCACCTCGTTTGGCATCGGAAATCACCAGCTCAAGATCTTTGGAATCCTTTTTGAAGGCAAACGTGAACCTTTTCATGTACTTATGGTTTAGTGATCGGATCATATGCGCCTGGAAATCGTCCTCCTTGGTTAATCTTCTTTGCTTCTCAGACAGCTCTCGGGTCAAGAAAAGAGAGCGCTCGTCAATTTTCTCGGCAACAACGTCCATAATTCGTTTTTCGGTTGAGGCCTGCGGATTGGACATTGTGTGAGTCTCAGAGCTCGAAAAAAAATAGACACTCACAAAGTGAGGGAGGAATCCCCATCTGCTGCTGCTCAGCATATATTAACCGTGCAGTCTCCAAGAAACGGTTTGTGGTAAAAACAACTGACATGAAGGGGGTGAGGCGATACTCCAACAAGATCACCTCGTCGGGAGAGTCACTACTTCTTGGCCATGCGTCTAGCGTTTCCGTAAACTCCCCTATTGTCATATTCACACACACCCCCATAGTTTTTTCGGCGAGTGGCACCGTATTTTCTCCTGTAGGCGGTTGCGGGTGTAATCAGTGCACGTTTGCTTCTTCAATTGCAGTGTATCAGCGATTTCCATGGGGGTTTTTCGATGTTCAAAATACTCTGTTTGAACGATTTCAACACCCCCGTGCAACCAGGCCCCTCGTACCTTGAAATCCGTATGATGGGGGCAATCGTCCGTATGCGGTGTAATAACATCCACATACCATTGCCCCTCAGAAGAAGGGGCTGTGGCCTAGGATAGTTCTATAGGAGCTAAATGAGTTCCCGCAACCGAGGGAAGTCAGACAGCGGTAGTGTGGATGCTTCGTAACAGGCCGTGAAGGTGGACGGGTCGTTGACATTCAATATCAGGGGTTGACGGGGGACCGTGGAAGCGATACCAATGCAGACGGAGGAGGATGACCAAGAGAGTAGATGATACCAAAGATCCACCAAAGGGCTGTGATAGGATGTGGGTACTGTAACAAAAGCTTCTTGTGGTAGATGCCACAACATCTGTAGTGCATCGGAAGACTAGACGGAATCCCACAGACGCCGGACGAATGTCTGTGTGATGAGATTGCTAATGGGCTTCATGAGTTGCTTCTCAATAAGTGTGCCATCACAGGTTGAAGCAAAGGCAACGTCGCGTTGCAACACGTGAGCGATGGAACTGTGCGGGGTGATGGTGTCCATGGCTTTATGCACGGGCGACCAAGCAAAGATAAGGGATGTCGCCAACGGGTTCTCGTGGTCGTGGAGATGCTGGAAGAGCCTGGGGCCAGCTGCCATGTGTAAAGGAACAAAGTGTGAGTTGACCCGCGCACCATCAAAATCACAGTAGGTCGCCGTGCACATATCGTGCATACTCGTGTATAAGAGGGGTTGCTCAAATTAAAGTACATGTGAAGGTTTTGCCTATGATTATACCATGGCCTTGAGATGGGGGATCGATCAGTCGGCAAAGCCACAAGTTTGCTGACCAGAGAAGCGTGCATGCTGCACGATCAATAATCAATGGGCCAAGTGTGACATGGTGTCACAGCGGTGTGGAGTGGCATGAGGTCAAATCATGGGGGTAGCTCGTTCGGAGAGCCGGTCTCCGCCCTGTTGGGTACACATCCCGTGTAGCGAGTGAGATTTCAAGTTGCCTCTTTGTGAGTGGGCATAACTGAAAGGTATAATGAGTGGTGTGGGAAGCGAAAGATCATACATGTGTGGACAGAGAGCGTAGGTGTGCATGGGAGGGACCTAGGGGCACGGTCTTTTGGGGTAGGCAAGCATCTAAGGCGATTGAGTGCTGACAGGAGTGCACAACAAAACTGGGGTATATGGGGGGTTGCAGTGTGGGAGACACAGTGGTACAAAGCACAACTCATGGCAGTATGAAGCGCGTGAGCAGGATCCGAAGGTTCCTAAGATTGGTCAAAGCAAACGCGACAGAGGCGATGGTCTTCGCGGTAGACTACATTGTCAAACACCGCGAATTGGAATGTGTGATCATGCGTTGTTTCTCCATCGGAAAGCACAAAGAGAGCTCGCACCCGATCCAACCCTAGGAGCAGCTCACATAGGGCAGCAGCGGCGGACTGTCATCAGGAGGATCCTCCTCGTCATGCGACCTCCATTGAGGGGCTGCAACAAGGTCATTGTAGTCAAGGACCGGGAACAACACGTCACGCACCCGTTGCAACAGATGAGCTGCCTCCTAGAAATGGAATTGTTGGTTCCCTTGATGAGACGTAAACCGAAATATGAGGCCGCTGGAGGATTGATTGATCGTACCACAATACCCATCGTTGGTCCTGCAAGTGCGTCTCGGCTGCTTTAGAGGAATGCGATTCCAGGCGCACGTTGGGCCACAACGGACGCATAGTGCCGACAAGCCAGCCCTTGAAACGGTCAAATGCGGCGGGAGCGTTAGCGATCGTCACAAGAGGCCTGGGTCCTGTTTCGAGGACACGCACGTCTAAACGTAGATGTACATATTGTGGGTGCTGCAACGTCCAGGCGCAGGATTTCTTATACTTGGATCGCCTCCCGCTACGGCACATTTTGTTGTAGTGCCCGTCGCTACCGCGCTTTCCTGTTGTGAAGATCTAAGGGATGTTCGAGGGATGGGGAGTAACGAAAAGAACATACCATAGGAGAGAGGGGTGAGAATCAGACCTACCACAAAGTGCTCCGCGCGGAAATTGTGCAAAAACGAGGAATTTTAATGACACACCCGTGGGGGCAGCCGGGCCCGGTCCTTGTACGCAACACCCCCCCCTGCCCCCCCCCCCCCCCCCGGGTTTCGAAAGATAGTGGTGCCGGATCGGCCGCCCACAAGAGTCCCTAGAGAAACCTGTCCGGCGCCGAAGTCGCCAATTTTTTTTTCATAGTATGTGTTTATACTCAAAATACTCCAAATTTTGTCGAGAATTCATATTTGTGTTCAAACAACAAGGAAAACATTTGACCTGAAGGAGGGCCACATGAGGGTTGCAGGCCCTAACAGCAACCCTAGCCCTAATCAAGACCGAATATTGGGACCGAGCTGGTGGGGGAGGGAACATTAGCTATGACTGGTGAAGGACATCAAGAATGATTCACACATTAATGGCTCTTAACAAAGTGAAATCAGCTTGCAAGTCAACCCCATCACCACGAGGCCCACTTTCAAGGCTTTTGTTGGACTTCTGAGGGGCCAAAATGCCCCAAAATGGGCTCAAAATGGGCTCATTTCACCCGTTTGTGCACCCCAAATGGTCTAGGATGATTTTTGGAAAAACGCGTTTTTGACCCATTCTTGACCCATTTCTGGTCCCAAAACAGCCTTTTTTCAAGGCATTTTGGGATTTTCGGAGGACCAAAATGGGCCACCACAAGCTCAAAATGGTCCAAAAACACTTGTTTTAGCGTCGCACATGGTCTAGGATCATTTTTGAGAAAAGTCATCTTTTTGCCCCTACTGGACCCTAATGACCCATTTGGGCACCCACCTGTTTGGGCTTGAGGTTGCAGCTTGCCGCAGCCTAGTGGGCCTAAGTACGAGGGTGTACGCGTCCGTTTGGGCAATTCTAAGGGGTGGAAACCACAAAAAGTGGGGGGTTGCGGGTGGAGTAGGTGCCCTCGGAATCGCATTTTGAGCCATGTAGCCAAAGATATGGCCTATTCTTGGTTTGTGGCTGTCGGCATTTGAAGCTTCTGGGGGCCTTTTTGGGCCGTTTCCGGGACATGTCATGGAGTTAGAGGGCGGCAAAGAGCTCGTTGACACAGGGAAGTCAAGCCGCACGTGCAGAGTAGCCACCGTTTCCCTTCGTTTGGCCGTTTTGAATGTGTTCTAGGGCTTTTTAAGCCCAAAAATGGCTGTTTTTGGCCCTAAAGTGCAGTTTTTGAAAGTGAGGTCCGCCACTTGCAAATCCCGTTCCCGGCCGCCACCGTTGAGTTTCTTGCTCAAACTTTGTGTGATTGTACTTCACACCCATAGGTATCATCCACCAAAATTTCACCCGAATCTGAACCCCCACGACGGAGTTCTGATTTTTACTCATTTCGCGCGTGCTGCTGCTTGCTGCTTGCTGCTGCTGCTTGCTGCTGCTGCTTGCTGCTGCTTGCTGCTGCTGCTGCTAAACCTGGTAGGTCCACCCTAGACACTAAAAAGGGTTATAGAACCAAGACTGGTTCCACCAGCTCGGTGACCCTAGCCCTAACCCTGACCCTAACCCTAACCCCAACCCCAATCAAGACTGCATATTGGGACCGAGCTGGTTGGGGAGGGAACAGTAGCTATGACTGGTGAGGGACATCAAGAATGATTCACACATTGATGGCTCTTGACAAAGTGAAATCAGCTTGCAAGTGAACCCCATCACCACGAGGCCCACTTTCAAGGCTTTTTGGACTTCCGAGGGGCCAAAATGCCCCAAAATGGGCTCAAAATGGGCTCATTTCACCCGCTAGTGCACCCGAAATGGTCTAGGATGAGGTTTGAAAAAATGCGTTCTTGACCCATGTTTGACCCACTTTTGGTCCCAAAACAGCCCATTGTCAAGGCTTGTGGGTTTTTTGGAGGACCAAAATGGGCCACCACAAGCTCAAGACGGTCCAAAAACACTTGTTTTTGCGTCGCACATGGTCTAGGATCATTTTTGAGAAAAGTCAATTTTTTGCCCCTATTGGACATTGGACCCTGTTGACCCATTTGGGCAGCCAGTTGTTTGGGCTTGAGCGTGCAGCTTGCCGCGGCCTAGTGGGCCTAGGTATTGGGGTGTAGGCGTCCGTTTGGGCAATTCTGAGGGGTGGAACCCACAAAAAGTGGCGGGTAGCGGGTGGAGTAGATGCCTTCGGAATCGCATTTTGAGCCATGTAGCCAAAGATATGGCCTATTCTTGGTTTGTGGCTGTCGGCATTTGGGGCTTCTGGGGGCCTTTTTGGGCCGTTTCCGGGACATATCATGGAATTAGAGGGCCGCAAAGAGCTCGTTGACATGGGGAAGTCAAGCCGCACGTGGGATGTACCCACCGTTTCCCTTCGTTTGGCCGTTTTGAATCTGTTCAAGGGCTTTTTTAGCCCAAAAATGGCTGTTTTTGGCCTGAAACTGCAGATTTTGAAATTGCGGTCCGCCACTTGCGAATCCCGTTCCCGGCCACCACCGTTGAGTTCTGAGAGTTTTGAGAAACTGAAGCACCACGACCGAGTTCTGATTTTTACCCATTTCGCGCGTGCTGCTTGCTTGCTTCATGCTTGCTTGCTTGCTGCTGTTGCTGCTGCTAAACCTGGTAGGTCCACCCTAGACACTAAAAAGGGTTATAAAACCAAGACAGGTTCACCAGCTCGGTGACCCTAACCCTAACCTCAGGGCTAAACCTAACCCTAACCTTAATCAAGACTGAATATTGGGATCAAGCTGAATCAAGCTGGATAAAGCATTTTTCCAAAACTCGTCGTACACCATTTGGGGTGCACCAACGAGTGAATTGAGCCCACTTTGAGCCCATCTTGGGGGCATTTTGGCCCCTCACAAGTCCAACAAAAGCCTTGAAAGTGGGCCTTGTGGTGAAGGGGATCACTTACAAGCTGATTCCACTCTGTCAACGGGCTTCATTGTGTGAGTCATAGGTGTCCCTCACCATTCATAGCTGATCTTCCCTCCCCCACGACCCATTTTTGGTCCCAAAACAGCCCATTTTCAAGGCATTTTGGGATTTTCAAAAGACCAAAATGGGCCACCACAACCTCAAAACAGTCCAAAACACTTGTTTTAGCATCAAACATGGTCTAGGATCATTTTTAAGAAAAGTCAGTTTTTTGCCCCTGTTGGACCCTCATGCCCCATTTGGGCGGGCACCCACCTGTTTCGGTTTGAGCTAGCAACTTGCTGCAGCCTACCAGGCCTAGGTACGGGGGTCTAGTCATCCGTTTGGGGAATTCGGAGGGGTGGAAACCACAAAAAGTGGGGGATTGCGGGTGTATTAGGTGCCCTTGGAATCGCGTTTTGAGCCATGTGCCGTTTGTGCACCTCAAATGGTCTGGGATGATTTTTGGAAAAATGTGTTTTTGACCCATTTTTGACCCATTTTTGGTCCCAAAACAGCCCATTTTCAAGGCGTTTTGGCATTTTCGGAGGACCAAAATGGGCCACCACAAGCTCAAAACAGTCCAAAGGCACTTGCCTTAGCATCACACATAGTCTAGGATCATTTTTGAGAAAATTCAGTTTTCTGGCCCTATTGGACCCTGTTAACCCATTTGGGCACCCACCTGTTTCGGTTTGAGCTTGCAGCTTGCCGCAGTCTAGAGGGCCTAGGTACGGGGGTCTAGTTGTCCGTTTAGGCAATTCTGAGGGGTGGAAACCACAAAAAGTGGGGGATTGCGGGTGGATTAGGTGCCCTCCGAATCGCGTTTTGAGCCATTTAGCCAAAGATATGGCCTGTTCTTGGTTTGTGGCTGTCGCCAGCCAGTGTACACAAAATTTGGGGCTTCTGGGGGCCCTTTTGGGCCGTTTCCGGGACATATGGTGGAGTTAGAGGGCCGCAAAGGGCTCGTTGACACGGGAAAATCAAGCCGCACATAGAGTGTACCCACCCTTTCCCTTTCTTTGGCCGTTTTGAATGGGTTCTAGGGCTGTTTTGGCCGAAAAATGGCTGTTTTTGGCCCTAAATTGCCGCTTTTGAAACCGAGGTCCGCCACCTGCGATAGCTGTTCTTGGCTGCCACCGTTGACTTTCTTGCTCAAACTTTGTGTGGTTGTCCCTCACACCCATAGGTATCATCCACCAAAATTTCAACCAAATCCGAAGCACCACGGCGGAGTTCTGATTTTTGTCCATTTCGTGCGTGCTGCTGCTTGCTTGCTGCTTGCTGCTGCCCTTGGTGCGCGTTTGAACCCCAAGGTTGTTCCAGCCAAATCGTTCCAGTGTTCTAGGCTATTTGGCGGGAACAAAAAAAGTTCGAAACTTGTTTGCCCCCCAACCAAGCCTACCCGTACATGGTGGCAAAATATGTTGTTTGCTAGCCTTGGGGGTCCCCGCTGGTATGCTTATATTTGTTGCCCGGCGCGTTGCCACGTGAAAAAAACTTGTTTTCAAAAACAGTTTTTGTTAGAACACCATTGGAACACCGTTGGAACAAGTTATTTGAACGTCGCCGGAACAAGCAATCTACAATAAGAGCAAAGCACAAGGAAGGGTAAAATGGTAACATAGATTGTTGTGTAAGGTGCCCCCAGGGGGCCCATCGGGTTAGTCTCTTTGTGTGTCCCTCACCTAAAAGTCCTGCGTGGTCGGGAGCCCGGCGGGCGCCCCCGAACTCTTGTCACCCGCCCCACTATCCCCCCCATCTCCCTCACCGACCACCACCCCTTCACCCTCCACCCCTTCACCTTCCACCCCTTCACCCACCACCCCTTCACCCTCCACCCCTTCTCCCTCCACCCCTTCACCCTCCACCCCTTCGACCTCCATCCTTTCCCCCTCCACCCCTTCGACCTCTTCCCCGACGCCCCCATCCCGGTTAGCCCCGGTAGCACCCAAACCTGCCCTTGGTCCATCCCCTTCGTCTCCCCCGTCCCCGTCCCCGCCGTTGCCCTCGTCCCCGTCGTTCTCCTCGTCCGCGTCCGCGTCGTCCTCCTTGTCCTTCTCCTCTGCCGCCATCATCTTGCCGAGGAACTTCTTTGCCTGCTTGGTCTTCCAAACTGACGATCTCGGGATGGCGAAGAGTTCGGGGTCTTTGGGGAAGGAGATCCACGTCTCCCCGACCCCGGGGGGGCCACCCGCGGCAAGGGCCTCTTTGCCCTGCTCCATCCCCCGCTCCCCATTGTCGCAAAAAACGACATACACTTGCTCCCCCGCTTTGTATTTGCACCCCCCCCCCTCTTGCCTTTGGCTTGGCCTTCGACTTGGGTTGGGGTTGGGGGGAGGGGTGGCGGCTCTCTTGGGAGCTTTGTGAGGGGGTTTGGGGGGGGTGGGCTCCTTGGCCGGGGGGCGGGGCTGGGACTTCTCGAACACCGAGGAGTCGGTGGTGGACCCCGAGGACGAGTCCGTTGAGGAGTCGCTGGACGGCTTCTCGCTGGAGGACTCCCCCGGGAGCCTCTTCCTTTTTTGGGGGGGTGGTTTGGGGGCGCTCTTGGGTTGCCGCTTGGGGGGGGTGTTGGGGTTTGGGTTTGGGTTTGGGTGCTGTTTGGGGGGCTGGGCGGGGGTTCGGGGGTTGGGGTTGCACGGGCGGTGCACACGCGGGCGCGGGGGGGGGGGGGCTCTGCGGCCACTTGTTGGCAGTGCGGCGGCGCTGGGGTCGGGTCGCCAATGCTGACCCACCCCTCGATGCGCATGTCGAGAACGCCGCCGCGGCCTACCACGTAGTCCGTCATGGCCGTGAGGAACTCGAGCACGGCGACGGGCTGCAAGTGCAACTGCTGAAGCAAGGTACCCAAGTAGATGGGCCATGGATCGCTTCCTGGCCAACGAAGGATCACCTGAACGGCGCGCGGGTCCGACGGGTTCATCTGGATGTCCTCCACCTACATGGAGGATAGCCAAGATGAGTGTTCCAGCGACATTCCAATAAGCTGTTCCGGCGACGTTCATAAGATTTTTCAAACGTTTTTTGGTGACAGATTGGAACGTCGCCAGAACACGTTATTGGAACGTCGCCGGAACCATGCACCGGCACGCCAACCATCTGCATTTTTTGGGCCCTAGTGGCCATGTGGACATGCTTGGGGGGGGGCATACCCGCACGCGGGTGTCCACGTTCTCCTTGATCGCCGCCAACGCTTGCCGCAATTGCGAGGTCGGCGTGCGCTCACGCTCCGCCAGCACTGCCCGAACGGCGGGTTGTTTGTGCCGCTGCGCGTCGTCCTCACACTTGACACGTAGGGCACCAGGCCGCGACAGCGTTCGGCCAACGACGAAGCCATGGTATTCGCCTTCGTCCTCGACCACATAGACGCCGTCGCGGAGGATTCGGGTCCAATTGGCCCGAAAGATGACGGTGTCCTTGCGGGGCGTCGCCCTCACCTCGCCAAGGCCGTGATCGGCCCAACGCTCAAAACTGAGGTGCCAATGGCAACTCCCCGCACTAACAGGGCCCGCGGTTAGAAATTTGCCCATCTTCGCCTTACTGGGGAGCCAGTCGTTGGGGAGGGGTGCCGTGCGCCCTATCCCCGGCCCGGTCACCCAGGACACCAGGATCACCCCCGGCGCGGACCCGTCCTCCCGGCGCCAGCGGCAATCGCGCTGCTCCTTGCAGTGCAGCTGCTTGTGCAGGAAGCGCTGCAGTAGCCAACGGAGCGTGTCAATGGTGGGGTGGAGGGCTCGTAGGACACAGGCGTTTAGGGGGGGGGGGGGGACGGGGCCTACCATCTCCCTTGTCGGTGGAAAATTGGCGGCTTTTGCTGCCAAGGATGAGCCAAGTCGGTTGCACATCCATTCCGTAATGTGCAAGACGCCGCCGGCGTCATCCCCCTCCCCCTCCCCACCCCTCCCCCCCCCCCCCCTCTTCTTCCTCTCTGTTAACCCCCGGGTTAGCCCTCCGCTCTTCATCCTTCTCATCCACCACCACCTCACCCAGCTCCACAATCTCATCGTCGTTGCCCCCCCCCCTTCCTGTTTCACCTGCACCCCCCACCCATGCCCTGCAACTCCCTTTCAAGCACCTCCACCGCCTTCTGCGCCTCCCTTACCCGCTTGTTCCCCTCGAAAACCCTCTCGCTCGCGTTCCCCCCCCCCCGGTTAGGTCCCCACGCCCCCGGCACTCCGCCAATTTCCCTGCCCATTTTTTCACCCGGCGGCGGAGGCTTTCAACATTGCCCTTCGCCTCTTGCAGCTCCCACAAAACCACGGCTTGCTCCCGACCCCCCCCCTTACTCATTGAGCTCCCAGTCGAGGGCTCGGGCAACTGGGGGCGATGCGCTTGGAGAGGCGCGACTGGCGCGGCCCCTTGTGGGGCACGCCGTGGCGGCTCCAGTGGCCGGTGAGCGGGGGTTGCCCACGGAGGACGCTTGGGAGCGCCCTGAGGTGGGGGAGGGGCTGGCGAAGCCAGCGCAGAGCTGCTGCGTGGCTCGGAGCTCGTGGCCCCCTGTGCCCCCGGTGGGGCTGGCGGGGGTGGCGCAGACAGTGCTGCCCCCAGGGCCTCGGTCTCGGTCATCCCGTCCTGCAGATAAGGATGCGCGAGAGAGGCCAACCCTACCCACACACCTTGTTCCGGCGACGTTCCAACAACCTGTTCCGGCGACGTTCTGGCGACGTTCTAGTGGCCGCTGGAACGTCGCCATAACGTCGCCAGAACAGGTTGTTGGAACGTCGCCGGAACAGTGGAAAATAGACACAGTTCCGCGCGCACACAAGGCGCGCTGCGTGCACTACGGCCCCGTGGGGGGGGGGGGGGGCATCTACTACAAATGGCAGAATAACCTGGGGGTTCTCGGGTTCTCCCCTTCCCATCCACAACAGCTCGCAAGGGAACCTAGCCCCTTTATGGGCCTGGGGCAAGCACAATAACCGGGGGGTTCTCGGGTTTTCCCCTTCCCATCCACAACAAAGGATCCTAGCCCCTTTATGGGCATGGGGCAAGCACAATAACCGGGGGGTTCTCGGGTTTTCCCCTTCCCATCCACAACAAAGGATCCTAGCCTCTTTGTGGGCATGGGGCAAGCACAATAACCGGGGGGTTCTCGGGTTTTCCCCTTCTCATCCACACCAAAGGATCCTAGCCCCTTTATGGGCATGGGGCAAGCACAATAACCGGGGGGTTCTCAGGTTTTCCCCTTCCCATCCACAACAAAGGATCCTAGCCCCTTTACGGGCATGGGGCTGTGAAGGGAAGGCACACATACCTAAACTTTTTTTAAAAATTTTTCATGAAATCAAATGCAAATTGGTCCCAAGCGCGGAGTTTGAAGGTCGGTTCATCAAAATCCTAGGGGGGCAAAGAGCGAAAGGGACACAGGGGGGAGCAGGGGGAGCAGGGCAACACACAAGACACACAAACGCAACGCACTGATTTCCACTGCGCGCAAAGCGCGCCAAAGCATACACCCAAACCCAAACCCAAGCCTAGGCCCAAACCAAAACCCGCACCCAAACCCACAACCAACCCCCAGCCCAAACCCAAGCCCAAACCCACACCCAAGCCCAAGCCCAAACCCAAGCCCAAACCCCCACCCAAGCCCAAACCCGCACCCGAACCCAAACCCGCACCCAAGCCCGACCCCATTTGCAAACCTGAATATTCTTGGTGGCCTTCAGAAGCGCCAACATCATTTGCATCATATCTGCGCTGACGGGCGCCGCCATGGATAGGAGCAGAAGAAAGAAGAGAGATGAGGAACGGGGGTGGTGCAGAGGGGGTGGTCTCTAGTGCAGCCCTGGGAACACAAGGCACATTTCGAACAGCGTCATGTTGGTGGAGATGAATGTGAAAGTACAAGAAAACCCATTGCAATACTTGCCGCAGGGCGTCGGCGTCCGAGTCAATGGATGCCTGCGAGCGACCGCAGCTGGCGGTCCAGTAGCCGTTTGCCGGCCACCGCCCCGGGCACTGTGTTCGTTGAAAGCCTGCTTCGAGAAGCGGTTAAGGCTTTCGACAATGTCATTGGAGAACATTGCCAATCCGAACGGCCAAATGTCCTCCAATACCCGATCCGCATCCTCCTCCAGGGACAGGAGGTAATGGGACGCGGACCTAGGAGCACAATGCTCCGGGAAGGCAGCTGCCGCTGCCCGGCATTGGGGACGCGTACCCACCTCATAGGTGTGGTACAGGTCCTTCAAAAGCTTCGCCATCCCCATCACAGCCCTATAGAGCGGCTCCTCCGGCCCAACCGACAGCAACAACGCAACATCGGGCCAGGCCGCAAACAGGCGTGACGTCTCCTCACCATCCGGGGAACAATCCTTGCCATAGGCGGCACCCAGTGTGATGCTCATGCAATATCACCTGAATCGCCGCACGGGACACCTCATCGCCCCCGGCCAGCCGTTCGTCCGCCAACCGCTCAATGTTGGTCATTTGCAACCGGCCCATGGCCATGCAACAGTGCAGAATGCACATGACAACGCGGCACCGGGCAATGACCACCACTGGTTCCACACAACAACCTGCGGCCTTCGGCGATGGTGTTCCCAACAAGAAGGACGTCCGCTGTGCGTGGTCCGACTCGGTGGTCCGGACCACGTCTTTGCCCCGCCACACAGTGGCGTCGGAGTCCCAAATCCCCTCGTTGTATAGTGACCCCACTTGTGGGGCCGGTGTGATCCCGATAATGCGGCGCACCCACGGGGAATCACCACCGAGCCAGGCATCGGCCGCTTCCTCACGGGAATTGAAGACCACCCGGTGGGTGTCCACGACCTCCTGGATGGCCTAAGAAAAAAACATCAATTTTGTTGGAACCAGATTGTTCCGGTGGCGGTTCCAACGAAACACTTGAACGTCGCCGGAACGTCGCCGGAACAAGTTATCGGAACGTCGCCGGAACAACACGGTGTGTGCGCGGCACACCTTAATATTGTCTTCCCAAAGGGTTGCTAGGGTCGCCATCGCTTTGTCCCCGCAGATTGCGAGGCCGATGACCCACACGCAGGCGGGAATTCGTCCCCAAAGGCCCATGTTGGCGATGGACACAGACAATTGGGACCACTCCCCGCCTGCGCAGGGGTAGCCATCCCCCCTGACAATGAAAGTCGAGGGGAAACAACCATTCGATCATGCGGCACAACGGGAGTTGGCTAGCAATGTAGCGCAGCCATGATGCCCACGGCCAACTGATGCCCGTGGCCTTGGGATCCGAGGTGCTCACCGGGGGGGGCCAGCTCCAAGGGGGCCAGTAGATCTTGCCAGCGCTGCTGGAAAGCCCTCTCAGTGCAAATCGGATGGGCGAATAGAAGGCCCGTGGTCGCGGTGTACTTCAGCCCCCGGAGGCTGTACACTTCCGAGACCGTGCGCCAAGCGGGTTTGGGCGCACGCAGGTTGAGGATGAGCTCGCAACACTCATTCGGGGGGGGGGACCTCGGAGGCCTACTTGGCAATTGCCCCCTGCTGTATCTCTCGGACACAGCTTGGTTGGGCCAAGCGCATGGCCACCGCATATTGGCGGTGGGCGTGTGGAGAGGAGATGGCCCATTCCGCTATGAGCTCCCCAACAAGATCCCCGTCCTGAAGGCTAACAGCACTAGCCAAATGGACGAGGTGGGTGGTTAGTTGCCCAACGCGGGTTTGCGATCCGGTCATGATGAAGGTACAACAATCAACTACGCAGCGGAATTTGGCAATACGTACCACAAGGAGATGATGCCTGCGGACCCACCGAGCATTCGAGCAAGGAACAAATACCAAAATGGGACCCTTGGCAAATCAAACGGGAAAACGGGTACGCCACCGTTGAAAAGTCATACAACGATGCGTCTGAACTACAAGGAAAAGCAGGCTTGCAAATGGATACGAAAAGTTCGAAATGTGTACACCTAGTGGAAGGTGGCACCAACGGCCCACAATATGTCAACATGGCCCCGATGGGAAAGACAAGCCTTGGACGCGTTACACATGCAAGAAAGACACAAAAAACATCATTTACGAACTTGGAAACTCATGGTGATGGATGTGGTTATCTGGCCTGCGACAATTGTTCAAGTGGTGTTCCCAAAGAAATTTTTCCAGCGGGAATTGTTCCCATTGGGAACATTCTAGTCGGGAACAACCTTGGGGTTCAAACGCGCACCAAGGGTGCTTTGGGCTGCTCCTGAACCCGGTGGGTACACCATAGGCACTAAAAAGGGTTATAAAACCAAGACTGGCTCCACCAGCTCGGTGACCCTAACCCTAATCCCCCCTCCGCTCAGCCGTGGGTTGGACGCCCCCCTGACCCCCAGCCAGACCACCCCGACCCCTTGCAGGAACACCTCCCCCCCGCGACCCCCGGCACGACCCCCCCCCCCCCCAGGTCCCCGGCTGGACCCCCCCCCCCCCTAGTTTTGACAGATAGCCTGGGGCGGGTGTCGCGTCAGACCAGTTGTAGTCGCCCCCCAGGGATGACACAAGTAAATTTATGGGGAGCGGAGAATATTTATTTTCAAGGTTCGCTAGACATCTAGATTTGGAATAAGGTGTTGTGATTCATCTATGTGGAACTGTGGGGCTCGTACCCTAGCCCAAATGAGGAAGCGAGTCATATGAAGACGACATTTTGTCAGGTATCTGTGTGGTCTGGAGGTTGGCACGTGCCGGGGCTAGCACCCCATGAGAAAAGGAATGGGCGGTGAATGGTTCCGAGTGATACGTATGAGATCGACAGGCAACACTCAGAAGCGATGATTTAAGCAGCACATAAATGTACAAGGATGTTTCGAAAGGAAAGATTGTACAAAGAATGAAAAGAGTGGTTCATTTGAGAAAGGACGTTTCGAGTACTCGAAATCAATAGTTTGGTTCAACCGGGTTCAACGGCCAAAAATCACCTGGTTGAACCGGTTGAACCGCGGTTGAACCACTACGCGTGCATCGTGGAGCGTAGCATGCACGAAGGGCAAAAAACAACAGAAAATGTGCACTACATGAAGAAAATGTGTTCACAACAGAAAGATCAATTCATGCATATGGCGTTGCAAGACGGCGGGCACTTAGTCCCATGCCACACTCGTATACATCACATTGGCATACCGCGTTCCACGCCATGGAAGTGGACAATGAGGGCGCCACGCATTGAATATGACACCATCGCGCGGATCCACAACGTGACCCACTACACGACCCCTTCCATACAACACGCTGCCTTCTCGTGTCGGCCCGACAGCATGGATGAGCCCCCCCGTGAAACCCCCCCCCCCCCCCCTCAAGGTCCCCAACACACAACTCCTCACTAAGTGCGGAGTCATCCCCAAGGTGGACGTGCAATGTCATGGGGCGGTGGCCGTCCCCATGCACGATTGTGATTGCGGTCCATGAGATGCCGGGGAATATTCCCCTTAGATATGTGTCGGAGGACTTCACAAAACCGGCATTGCGTTCAGTGGCGGCGCAAAGGGTGACGGCAGTGCGGAATGTGGGATACCCACATAGCGAGCGCTAACAAAATCATGCATTTTGGCCCCAACAAACATACTCGTGCCAAGGTTTTTGATCTCCAACGACTTAAAGTTCAAGGATATTGTGAATGACTACGTTTTTTCTCTTTGTTTGGGCTTGCACCCACACACTATATCGTGTTTCTCATTATCCAAAAAAATGCTCGTGTGGTGTGTGGTTCAACCGGGCTCTTGAACTAGGCATACACTAGGGGGTTGAAAAACTCATCCAAATAGCACAATATTCAGGATTCCATGGGTTGCTAGTGTGGAGAGAAGTAGTAGGTGCACAACACAGAGGTGGCTCCCTATTTAAAACCCGAGGAAGGCTTAAATGCATCATATGATTGGAATAGGGTGGGGGTGCGGTTGAACCACTTGAGGAGGGGGTTGAGTAGGGTTCAACTAGGTGTGGTGTGCGATTTCCAGTATCCTCCTTTCTTGGTTTTCTTCCATGGCTTCTTGTGCTTTGGTTTCACCTTCGACTTCTCCGTTTGTGGTGGTTTGAGTGGGAGTGGGGCATCCTCACTATCGTCACTCCCCTCGATGAGGTTTGGGCTCGATTCATCACCACTATCATCTGGGTTCGGGACTTTCTTCCGCTTCTTGCTCTGGACACCACTACGCTTCAACTTGGGTTTTGGAGCTTGCTTCGCCTTGGGCTTTGCATCTTGCACTTGCGCTTGAACGGCCTTCACGAATTGCTTCGCACGTTGGGGTTGCTTTCCTACAGATTGGGGGATGGGTGGTGGTGGAGCACGAAGACCTTCTATGCACGCCTCGCAAGAGGTGCCTTCTTCCACTTTGTGCTTGTTCAAGCTCTCCCAAAACTCCTCAAACGACTCGTTGTGGCGGCCCAATGGACTCTCGGCGCTGGTGAAGTCCAACATTTGACGGTTATTCCCGGGTTGGGGTGTTTGCTCCCCAACCGTTGGCGCGTGTGCGCGGACTCGTTGTTGCGCCACACCCCCGCCACCACTAACTCCTTGGTGTTGTTTCGCGAACAGAATTGGGCTACCCGCCACACCCCGGTTGTCAATCTCCTTGAGCGCCCTATATAGCATGCGCTTCCAACGGTCGCACACTGCATTGACCACATCTCCGTTGTGGGGATTTGTGCCAAACCACTCATCAAGCGGTTGCGGTGGCCAACCGCCTTGTACCATAATGCTTGGCCCCCTTTTGTCAACCAGTAGCATATCATTCAGCACGTCCGGCGCTGTTAACAAGAAACAAGTGGTTGTAGGGTTGCAAGTTCAGGTCATGTGGGGAACCGAAACCGATGCTGGGAAATGGGTGCACCTGTAGTATAAACCGGGAGAACGGGCCGGTTGAACCGGTTATACCATCACAATTGCCGGTTGAACCACACGAAGCATACGAGCCACGCAATACATACTTGGAGCACCTCCTTCAGGATTGTTGGCGGCATGTTGTGTCCTACACTTGCGGAATCCGGAGCAAACACTTCCGCAAGCCCTGTGTCCTCTTTCTTTGCCCGCGTGCTTGGGGATTTCCCGCCACCAGAGATGGTCGCACCATGGTTGAGTAGGGAACGTGGTGTTGGGTTGTACTCACCAGAGCGCCTTGCATCCCACCAATTGAGTGGCAGATCATCCACTAGTTTGAACCAGAATTTGCATTCAGTGCCAGAGACATGCCCTCCGCTCCGTCCGTCCGTGGATCCCAACGTCCACGTTGATTCCTCCGCAACACCAAGATCCAATCTCTCTCAAATCTTGTATAATGCATGACGTCCTTCCTCATTCAATGTCATCGCCCCCGTCCTCCCCTTCTTCCCGATGCCCAACACCTTACAAAGAGACCAATTTGCCTTTGAGAGGCAGCGTGTTGCCCATGGCCACGAGGTCTCACCCGTAATATTCTGCTCACGATTCTTGTCCATCCATATTCGGAGCGCGCTTGTGGAGGTAGGCCGGCGTGATATCCTTAAGCCATGCCCATTGTGGCGTCGGTGGTGCAAGGCTAGCATCTGGGTGGGCATGTTGGTACTTCAGAACCTCCTCACGGATGGGGAAATCCACCGCCCATGCTTGCTCTACCGGTGCATCTTGCGGGACGTTGGGCGCACGGGGAGGCGGAAGTTGCGGCGCCGGAGAAGCTTGGCTTTGACTCGGCGAAGGTGCTCCGCTATCTACTTCCCCACTACGAGATTGAGAATGTGGGGCTTGTCCTGCCTCTCGTTGAGCGAGGAAGCGTTGAAATTGCTGGAATTGAAGAAATTAATCCTCGAACCCCGGCCCGCCATCACTAAAGGGAAACAATGTGGTGCGTAGAAGTGGTGAAACCTGGTGCAAGACACTGCGCAACCGGGGCAACCCGGTGGTTTCCATGTGTTTGAGCAGTTGAACCAACAGTTGAACTCCGTGATGAAAAACATTAGGGACCACGTCAACATTGCACGGCAAAATTGAAAAATTCAAGGCAAAGGAGGCAAGTGACATATGGAAGACGAACCATAGCAGCAAAATGATTGCACAATACAATTGTTCACACCTTTTAGTCCGATTGTGCGCCATCCGCTAATTGTTGGAGGTGGATTGCACTTGCACCATCCTTGTTTGGCCGTCCGTCCCAACACAGTAGTTCTTGATAAGGAAACGCTCGTTCATGAGCATGGTTGAGGAGACGTTCGTCGTTGCCATCTACATCTTGCCACCACCTCCGCGGGCACTCTTACCTAGGAAACCATCTTTGTGAATGTAGTTGATGGTCTCTACGATATCACCGCAAAACATTGCGGCACCCCACGGACGTATACTAGTGAGCACCCTTTTGGCATCTTTGCGAAACTAAAGTAAATATGGGGAGCGTATGGTGGGGCATATTATACGTTGAAAGCGCTTGGCAACACCAGCGCACTTCAACACTCCGGGGTGGAATTCCCAGCGGAACATATGGGTTAGTAAGAGGGACATTTGCTCAACGACGGCACGCGCTTGTGATGGTAGTTTCATTACTTTCGCGATCACACTCCAATTCGTAAGCAACCGCCACACCTCCTCACCATCCGGTTGGCTCTTGCCTTTCAACGCTATGTTGGTTTTAGCCTTGGTAAGCACCTCTTGTGCCTTATCCCTTTGGTGTGAGGTTAGGCGTGTTGCGACCTATAGATGTTCTTATTTTCCGGGGTGACAGTTTTCCATGTGGTTCACGCTTGTGGGTGCAAACCACAACCACGTTTGCGAACCACGTGGCAAAAGCGCGCACACTTAGGTACACATGGACACTCAATCTTGCCCTTTGCAAAAAGAGCGATGGTGATGTACTAGGTGCGTTACTTCATGGCACCTTGCGCACGTACTATGTTCGTGCTCGTGTTATTATAGGAGGTGACACCCCATGGCCCCGCCATTTATTGGATTTGAGCACCTATTTTGGTGTAGGTAGTGTGTATTTGTTTGCCACATGGTGCCGTGAGCTCCAAAAATGGTGTGACACGGACGTTCCACGTACCACGAAGGCCGAAAAAAATTGCGGTGTTTGTACACTCGTGGTGCAACTGCGAGTGTACAACCACTGTGTGGCTGCACGAGGTTGCATGAAGAAGCCACTCTTGCACCTCGATGACCGTTATCACTTTGTTGTCACCGACTTGAGTAGAAATGTAGGGGGAAAAATCATCCAAATCCCACCGCACCACAATGGTGCCATGTGCCTTAGTTGGCGTTAGACGTTAGACGCCAATTCTTGCCATGCTTTCTCCATCACCTCGTTTGATGGAAAGCAATGATTCCAAGTCGGATGTCCCCTTGTCAAAAATATATTCAGAGAAAAATAAAGGGTTTTCAGTTCTGTCAAAATTTGATGGTGGATGCGCGTGCGCAATGTGGGCAGCTCAAAAATCGAAATCCGAAACTGATTTTTTTGATACTTTGACCATCCAAAATGATCAAATGTCCTATGTAAAGCATGTTTTAGCCCCTTTTTATGTGTTTTTCATCCTATTTGGGTATTGGGGGGGGGGACGGCTCCCAAGGGGTCTAGGGCACAACCTGCTAATGCAGTTTTCCAGCCTCGGCAACTCAAGAATGGTTGTCCCTCTCCCCTCTTCGAGGTGCCATACCGAAGGCAATAGAATTCTCTTTGTACTTCAGCTGAAGGGTCGGGGGGTCCGGGTCGCCTCCGGGGGGTCCTCAGGGGGTCTTTACGGGGGTGTGCTCAACACAGCCTCTTCTAGAGAGGGGGGGGCAGGGGTGGGGTCCGGTCTATGGGCTCTGTTGCCCCCCCCCCCCCCCCTCCGGAATTGCAAGCCCCCATCGGCCCTCGCTGGGAGCGAGGGGGCCCCTCAAAACATCATTCGCGGACCCGCCACTGCCCTCCGGTCGTGCCCGCCTTCACATCGCGCAGACCATCACGCGGTTGCCGGGTACCGGCCTCAAAAGGCGCGCACGTGCGCGGCTCCAGTACTCCCCCGGTGCACATGCGGCGTGCCGGTCTGGGTGTGGGTGTGGGTGTGCGATGCCATGCGCTTGTCCGTAGGGTACGGCATCGAAGTGGGCGGGCAGGCGAAGTCGTGGAAGGGGGACCAGGACCCGCAAATGTACTTCACGGACTACGGCCTGTCGGTGTGCTCGACCGACGGTCGCTTCGTCGCGGTCCTCCTGACCGCCAACGCGCTGGTGCGGTGGCAGGTCTGTGAAGGGCCGCCCCAGCGCCCCTCTTCCGCGGGAGGGCTGCTGCCGGGGGGTCGAAGGGCGGCGTTTGGTCGGCCTTTTGTTTGGGAAGACAAAGTGGTATTGCACCGGCAACCGTTGTCCATTCCCAAAGTTGTGTGCGGCGGTTCTGTGCTACCGACACCCGATTCGCAATGTGCACTGTTACGATTCGGACCGGAAGCGTTGGGTCCTTTACGCCGCTGTTTTACAAGATTTGGATGTGGGCTACCGGAGGGCTGATGCCATCAGCCCTACGACCGGGGGGTCGTAGGGCTGATGGGGGGGAGTTGTAGGGCTGAGGGGGGGGGGTCGTAGGGCTGATGGGGGGGGTTCGCAGGGCTGAGGGGGGGGGAGTGGGTTGGGTTGGGCTGGATCGTGGCTCGCACCGGAGGCGGGTCCCCACGGCCGGTGCGTCCTTCCCTCGCCAGCACGACTGGGCCCCACCCCGGCTGTCTGGTCTCACAGCCCCTCGCCTCCGAACCCCCACCAAAGGCGCTGGTGGGAGGGAGATGCCGCCGTTCCGCTGTGTAGCTTGCGCATGCCTCGAGGAGGCCTGTGGGGGAGGGCTCAGGGCACTGGGTCAGGGCGCACCTTTGTTCTTCTCCGGCGGGGCGGCGGTCCTCCTGTTGGCGTGTGGGGGGGGGGGGATTGCCACGAGGCCAATGGTGTTGGTTTGGTTGCCTTTGGCGGCGCCCATTGGCCTCTCGCCACTGCTCATTCTGACCCTCTGTGGGTCCGACCGTGTTTTGGTTGTGTCAACGCAGCCCCCGGATGACTTGTCCTGTTTGATTAGGGAGGGGGGGGGGCGGGAGACTTACCGACGACTCACAGGCCTGCGGGACAGGGCCGGTGTGCTGCCCGCCCCCCCCCCCTCCCCCCATCCATTGTTCCGCAGGAGGAGCTCACGTACTACTACAACCACATCCTCCGGCGCGAGGAGGCCGCGTCGCTCCTCCCCCGCCTCTGCGGCCTCTACAGCCTCCAGATGCCGGCGGGGGCGGGCCTGCGCCACGTGGCCGTCTTCCGCGCCGTGGACCCCGGCATCGCCCTCGGCGACGCCGCCGACCCGTCGGCCACGCTGCAGTACCTCTCGCTGCGGCAGCAGGGGCCGGTCGCCAACCTCCCGGTCGGCCCCGACGCGCGCAACACGGCCCTCAAGTGTTGCGAGGCGGACCTGGAGTACCTTGCGGAGCGCGGGCGCACGGGGTACCGCGTGCGCGTGTACATCCTGCCGGAGGCGGACAAGGGGGGGAAAGGGCGGGAGGCGGCGGCGGACCCGCCGGCGGTGCCGGGTCCGGTGGCGGCGGGGGATGCGGAGGCCGGGGATGGGGCGGAGGAGCAGGAGCAGAAGGAGGACAAGGCCGCGGAGCTGCTTCGGGCGGAGGTGCTGGAGCGGGTGCTGCCGCCCTTAGTGAAGACTTCCGAGACGGAGGCGAGGCGGGCGTACATATCTGTTGTCATGTGCCTGTCCGAATCGCCGACGCATGCAGGTGGCTGTGCTGGGCTTGGCTGGGGTGTGGTGTGGTGTGGTGTGGTGCTGTGTTGTTGTGTCGGTACGGGGGATTGCAGTGCGGTGCACTGCAATGCGGTGTGACATGGCGTAGTTTGGTGTGTTGCTGTGTGCTATGCTGTGCTGTGCTCAGGGCTCCTAAGTAGCCGGGGTTTCGGTGACCTTCGGTGATTGGTGGTTGGGGATTTTTTTTACACTCGGTGACTGCGGTGACTGGCAATTTACAATAAGAAAAGTGAAACAACAAGGGGCATGCAGGGGCTGTGTTCCTCGTTACTGCTGTGCTGACGTGTGGTTTGTTATGTACTGGGTGTATCAAACCATTGAAAGGCCCAAAAAAAAGTTGACAAAAGCCGGGAGGAAATATCACAAACCATTTAGCAACGATCAGGCAATGACGGGATGCATCCCACAACCCCTTGTGCAGTTGTTTACAAGTTTTTTACAGTTGTTTACAGTTTTTTTACAAGTTTTTTACAGTTTTTTTTACAGTTTTTTTACAGTTTTTTACAGTTTGTTTTACGTTTTTTACAGTTTTTTTACAAGGCCGTGGAATGGGCCGGTGACTTCGGTGCCGGAGACCTAGGAGGTCTGTGTGCTGTGCTGTGCTGTGCTGCGCTGCGCTGCGCTGTGCTGCGCTGTGCTGCGCTGTGCTGTGCTGTGCTGTGGGGTGGGGTGTGGGGTGTGGGGTGGGCTGCTATCACAACGACTTGTTCTTCAGAGTCTGCACACCATTTCCCACCCGCCAGTCCTCATGATCATGCTTCACTCTTATACAACCTCCTGGACCACATGCTCGTCGATCCCGTAGGTGTGCTCCTTGTAGGCCTGGCATGGGGCTGCGACTGGAACACGACGGGAGGTCGCAGTTGCAGTTGCTGCCATTTTACTCATCAGCGCTACAGGGGGGGGGGGGGGAATTTCGCCAGGGGAGAATTTCGCGGGGAAAATTTCGCCGTTAAGAAAGGTGGCGAAATTTTCCCCTGGCGAAATTTTGGCGTAACAGTTCCATCCTTCACCACAGCTGCAGGCATTGTGTTTCCTGAGCAGGGCCAGGCGCGATTACGAACGCGCCTGTGCCTGTTGATGCCTTGAAAAAGAAGCCTGCACCTTCTGCACCAGTTACTGGATCGTCTGCATCAGATTTCATATCATTTTTCGAAAATTGAGAGACATTTTGCGAGACACATGCTTGCTTGGGGCTTCGGGGATTTCAAGGGTGGCGAAATTTTCCCCTGGCGAAATTATCCCCTGCGAAATTGTCCCCGGGCGAAATTTCTCCCCCCCCTGTACGAGGGCGTCCAAAACAAATAGTCATTTGTCGGGGATCGAGCGAATTTTTTTTCTTACCATTTTCCGCCCGCCCAAAAAAACTCTTCGGTGCCGTAGTCCCAGCAACTTGTGAATGGTCGCGGTGAATTGAGCCCCGGCCCGGACCCCCCCCCCCCCGCGCCCCCCACCCCCGTTGCGTCGTCGTGGAGGTGAAGGGTAAGGCCGTAT
Source organism: Eutreptiella sp. 'Long Island Sound 2002' (assembly GCA_964036045.1). NCBI lineage: Eukaryota > Euglenozoa > Euglenophyceae > Eutreptiales > Eutreptiaceae > Eutreptiella > Eutreptiella sp. 'Long Island Sound 2002'. The sequence continues at coordinate 4,969,205 of OZ038381.1, forward strand.
AGCTCCTTCATGATTTGGTCGACGCCACCCGCCACCGACGGAGAAACAGAAACGGCGGACCAAACCAGCGGCTTTGGTGGACTTCATTCGAGGAAAGGGAGGGGAAGGGCAGTGAAGTGGCGATCGGCCAACAGGCGTCGCCGGCTGCAGACGAGAACAATACACCAAGGCCAACCCCAGGGATGTATTGGAAGGGGGGGAGGTACCCCCCCCCCCCCCTCCAGGGCGCCCAGCCTATGCCCAGCCACTGTCCCCCTGACGCCAAGTGCCAGCCTCAATGGAATTTGTAACCGACAGTAACCGCCCCCAACAGCTTTGGCAACCTCCTCCAACCGCCTGCCTAACCGCCTCTGGGGCGGCCTCTGAGGTGCCTTCCCTTCCGATGCATCCCTGGCCACCCCCCCCCCCCCCCCCCCCCGCAGTAGTACGGATGCCCGCAGTAGTACGGATGCCTGCTTGTCATAGCAGAAGGTTCAAGGGCGAGAGGCCAATAGGCGCGGCCACAGGCTAACAGAGCCAACCACCAAGGCCTTGTGCCAAACCCCCCCCCCCCCCGCCCCCACGCCTTTTGTGATCCATTGCGCACCACCCCAACTCCCCCATGAACCTTCTCATTGCACGTTTTCTGGAACGGGGGCCGGCTCACCTCCGGACCATTTCGGTGGGTTTTGAGGGGATCGGTCAAACGGGGGTTGGGGGGGGTCCATGCCCCCCCCCCCCCACCCCGGCCCCCTCTGCAACTGAACGTCCCTGTGTGGATGGCATGTGGCGCCTGCATCCTCCCCGCCTCAAGGCACAGCAACACACCCTCCCCCTCCACGCACACAGGTAACGGTCCTGGTTCGGTCGCTTCGTAGTAGGTCTTGGGTGTTGAACCCCTGTGCCTACCCCCCCCCCCAACACCCACCCACCAACGAGCTCGTGTAGTTCAGCCAGCGGTCAGGCACCTGACGCCTCAACCGTTCGAGTGCAGGGGGGGGGGGGGGGGGCGTAGGCAGGAACGCATGGTGGTCCTGGGCGCCAGGGCGTCGGTGGCCCGCGAGACGGAAGGGACGCTGCGAAGGATGAAGGGTAACGTTGCGCTGGACCGTGGAAATGGCCCCGGTGCCTCACCTTCGGCTTCACCCCCCCCCTTCCCCCGAGGACACGGAAGCATTGGGCACTGGGACTTCTTGAGCACACCGCCTCACGACGGAGGAGCAGTGTGCAGTCGATCACCTTCAGTACATTGCCTCGCTGTTGGTCAGCACTGGGCAATGAATCTCTTTCAGTTCCCTCTCTCGTTGTTGGGGACCAGTGGCCACTTGGAGCCGGGTGTTGCCACGGAAAAGTGAAATTCTCCCCCGAATGTTGGATATGGCCCACCTCCCTCGCGCGTCCTCGCATTCCTTCAAGAAGAGCTTGCGAACAACCGGGAAGAGCCGTGGTCCCACAGGTAAGTAAAAGGGACGCGGGGGGCGGATCCGAACAAGCTCGATTCGCTCGGGATGCAGCCTTCCGTCACACGGGAATGTCCACTTCCATTGCCAAGGCAATCTTCACTGACGCATCCCGCCTGCGGATGGAAAAGACCAGGAGGCGATGTATCCGGAGCATCCAACGCCCCTTTCTTGTTTTGTGTGGGAGACTCCTCCGCTCACAACACCGCCTTCAGACCGTTCACGTGCAGACCTGTGCGGCGAACACCCTCCCTGAGGGACGTCCTCCCATGTCTATCGCCGCCGTCCTTCGCGCCGTTCGCCGTCGGGAACACGTTCCATTGGGCCCCTGGGAGAAGGGGGCAGGCACAGTCATCGGACTCGGCCCCATCATACAGCCCTCCAGCCGCCCTGAACACGCACGGCACGCACACCGCGTGCGCCTGCGATCCCAGGCCCCCGGACGTGCCCAACACCACACGTGGAAGATGAATCCAAGGTCAATGGCTGGCCAGTGAGTTGGTGTTGACGGCACAACTCTGGCGGCTCACGCTCCCCCGAGGCGTTTTTTTTCCCCTTCCCCCCCCCTTACCCCCCCCCCTCCCCCCCCCCCCCCAAAGTCCGCACCAGAACCCAAATCCCCTCCCTCTTGGGTGCCCTCCCCCTGCCCTGAACAACGGCCCCCCGGCACACCACTTGCCGCTCTGCAGGGCATTGCCACCGCCCCCCTCCCCTGCCACCCCCCCCCCCCCCCCGGAGTTTTGCTGAACAACTGGGGTGGGTTGGGGGGGGGGGAGGGCTGACACCCCCCTTCCCCCTCGGACCCGGATTTCATGGTGGGAAAAATGAGATGTTACAAAAGGAAATAATGATTTGGCTGTTTTTGGTACACAAACTTTTGGACTTTTGGGGTCCAGGCCTCTGCCCCCTCCCCCCCTCCCCACACACACAGTGCTCTGTCGGAGCTGACCTGAGAATGGTGCCTGTACTCGTACCGCGTGCGCGTTGCGGCGTCCCCTTGCGCGCTTGTGGCCGACCGCCCTCCCCACCCCCACCCCGACCGACACCCCGCACACCCCCCTCCCTGCATCGCTCGCCCTTCCTTGCGCAGAGTACGTGCAGCAGCAAGACATGAAGTTGGCGGCAATCCTCAGGGGCCATTTCGCTTCTGATTGGCAAGATTTCGATCCGGACACTCTGAAGGAAACCGTGAACAAAATCCTGCGCCCACAGCCCCGTTGGGGGGAACGGAACGACGCGTTTTGCGGCTCAATGTCGGTTGATGGGTAACCGACGTCGGTTGGTGGGCATTGGATGGCGGTTGGAGGGAAGCCATGAGCATTCCATTTTGTCGGTCTGAGGGAGGGATTTCCGCCCCTTTGTTCCCCCGTTACGGGCTGCAAGTGGACATTGTTGGATGTCCCATGGAGCTGTGGAAGTGTTTGGCAGCCACCGTCTGGTCTGTGTGCCGGGGCGTTGGCCTTGCCTGTGTCGTCGATGGCGGGACTCGGGTAACCGACGGCGGTTGGCACTCAACCGACGGAGGTTTGGCGCTGAACCGACGGCGGTTGATGGCCAACCGACGCCGGTTGGCCGATGGCCGACGGCAGTCACGCGTCGGCCGGCGCTCTGCGGAGGTCCGGGCCCGGAGGCCGGCGGTGAGCAGGAGTGTCTTGGCCCTGTAAATGTGATGTAGCATTTGGAAATCATCCCTCCCGGCCATTTTGGAGAAATGAGGCAATGATGGAAGGCAGGCCGATCAATGCCCAGGGGCTTGGCTTGGTGGTGTGCACTTGTCATTCGAACTGTGGTATTGCATTGTGATGTGTTTTTGCAAAACTAATCGAAAGCATTTGCGTCAAATTTGGACACCGTGGTCTCGTTTGCAAGCCTCCCGGGCACCCGAACTGTCGGATACCCACGGATACCTCCGGCGTTGTACCCCCTTGGCCATCCGGATGCCGGGTACCAAGTTGTGCAAGGGGAATGAATGGGAAGGTCTACGGCCTTCGCGGAAATGGGGAAGACGGGCCGGACGAAATGGGTATTGCATCCCATGTTCTCCCGTTTTCCTTCCATTTGCCCCCATCCCCCCCCCCATCCCCCATGTTGCGCCATTTTTCTGCCATTCACAGGGGCTGTTCATACATTTTCTGTCATGATCCTGCGATGATTCCCCATTTCCCCCCCTTCCCCCCCCCTCAGCTCCTGGAGACTCCCCCCTGACCTGACTGTGCAGGGTATTAATGGCGCCTGGAATGACGACTTCGAATGTGTGGAAGCTATCAGGGCACAGTCATGCCCAGGGAACAAGGACTGTCCCTGCTCACAGCAGACCAATGTGTGTGTATAGCACACCGGTTACGGCGTGCTTCAGGTGAATGTCCGAGGCTGCGGCATGAGATCTCTGTTTGTTTGTTTGTCTCCTCATCCCCTCCCCCCCCCCTACAGCTTCACCCACACTGGGATACGCTAAGACCATGACCTCACAGAGAGTGCTGGGGTAGGAAAGAGACAGTAGGGCCCGAACTCCATCACCGTGAGCGGTGTGAAGCAATGATGTCACACGTGAACATGCCGTGGTGCATACAGGGTCAGGTCTGCAGGAGCTGCCTGACCCACTGTCAACCTGCTTGTTCCTTGACTGAGCCCCGATGGGGCTGGTCTGCCACACTGGCAGTGCAGTGCCTCATCCTCTCATCAGGCCTGAAGGACTACGGGCATCTGCTGGCGCTTGTTTCCTGCAGAAAGGCGCCTATTGGCGTTGAACATGCCTTTTGTTTGACTCCAACTGACGAGGATTCGCACTCAGCCACCGTTGTTGTGCTGTGTTTCGCAATCGTGTGTGTGTCTGTGTGTGTGTGTGTGTGTTCTTGTTGCTGGCTGCGAGTAGCTGCCAGAGGCTTGAGCCACCTGGTGATCATGGCTTCAGGATGTTCCATGCCTTTCCCCTGCGCTGCAGAAAGGCGCCCAGTGCCGCGTTTTGACACCATGTTTGAACGCTGCACCTGTTGCATCGTTGACCAATCGTTTGACAGGTGTTGGACAAGTTGAATCGTGTTTGTTTCCGTCTCGTTGCAGGTTTTGTTGGAAGAGAAATATTCCCGGCCTGCGGCACCCGCGAAAGTGCCCTCTTTATACCTCGAACCCGATGCACTGGCTCGATTTTTATAATATTGCTCCATGACACCGCGCCTCAGGCATTGTATTGCCGCGTCATATTGTGCCTCAGGCAGGTTGTCCTGTAACACTGCGCCTTCAGCACCGCCATCACCGGGCCTACGCCGGTTATAAACACATCGTTGTATTGCACGGCACATCGACGGAGGTCTGCTCGTACATGCGAAGGGGGTGTGCCACGCCCCCTCGCAGTGCCATACGTAGTGGCTCGGCGGTCTGTCGCGCGCGCTTCTGTTCCATCACGTTGTCACGGGACCGCGCCCGTGTCCAATGCAAGCGGTGCTGCGTTAGGCACGGCATTGCGCTGTGCTCCACCGTGACCCAGGAATCTTATTGCCCTGTGATTATGTCATCGTGACCTCTTCTTGACCCGCATCCCAAGAGGCGGGCTGTTTCCCTCAAATGTATACGCCCTCACCGCAGCACCACAAGTCTAACTCAGGCTGCAAACAAGGCTCCTGCACAGGCCTCAATGCCAATTCTCCGACAATTCTTCCTCCATTTCTGTCGGGCGTCACAAGCTGCAGCCAGAACCAACGCCCTTACCGCCCCCCACCCCCACATGCCCTCCTTCACGGCCCTCACCAAAAGCCCTCACAGCCCTCACAAGAATCAACCCTTACCTGGCTTTGCTACCAACCCTCACCGCCCCCTGTGGACCAGTCCTGACTGCCAGATTTCACGGTGCGTGTGGGGCATGTCACAATGCATTTGTGCATGACCAGCAGTCACAAGCTACCCCATTATTAAGGTTGATGTCAAACCGCGGACGACATGTGTGACGTTGCCACCATCAAAGGGGGGGCGTTAGCGCACCGGGCGCACGCCGGGCATCTTTTTTTTACCATTACCCACCCGTGCCTGTTTTTGCCCTCACCTCACCAAACAATTTGGAGTACCTTCTTGCTGTGTCTAAGAATTTGGCCCATCCTTTGCACCCAGTTCATGACGATGGCAAGGGTGGTGGTTGGAAGTGGTGGGAGTGACATTTTGTGTTGTTGAATTCTCATATTTCGGTGCCTTGCAGAGAAGGTTTGCGGTCTAGTGCGGTCTACTTGGGAGACTTCCCTAGGTGGAGATAAACTTGGGCTAGAGATAGGATACTTAATACAAAGGTAGCGCGCCGGGCATGCGGCGGGCGCGCGCCGGGCAAACATTCCCCCAAACATCAGCTGCTGAGAGTGAGGAGGTGCCATACTCTGAGAGAGAGAGAGAGAGAGAGAGAGAGAGAGAGAGAGAGAGTGTGTGTGTGTGTGTGTGTGTGTGTCAATGGACTGTCAATACCAAGGGACGCTTGGGATGCCTCTGTTTTGCTAGGAAAGGGAGAAAGCATCCAGGAATAACACTGGCTCTGCAGAGGGAGTTGCGCCACTCCTGCACCGTTTTCGATGGACCGCCAGCCGTGGATCCATGCACGATTCATGACCCACTTCCTCAAATATGTGGCTGATTAACTCCCTTGCAATTTCCTTGTACACGGTGTTTGGGATGTCAGCCGATGGCACCCATCACTCAACGGGCTGGGAGTCACACACATTTCTGAAGTGGACTGTAAAGATCAATTCAATAAAATACCCCCAGCTCAGCACATGGAACACGCGTCAGGGTGGCTACCGAAACGACGAAGCTGGCGTGCTAAGGAACTAGTCTGGTCTGTCGTCCACAGGGAGCACAAACAATTGGACTGCACGGGACAAGGCGCGTTAGGAAAATTTTTGGTACGTGCACCACCAGGAACTGCGGAGTGTCCTGTCAACTAGACGCACACCAAGGTCCACTGGGGGACAAGTACCCACACACACACACACTCTCTCTCTCTCTCTCTCTCTCACTCACACGGTTCATGTAGACTGAATTCATCGGGGGTGAAAGTTGGTGGCGCAGGGGAAGATGACTCCAACAGCAAGACTATAGTACATGTGCAGAGCTGAGCTGGGCAACACTGAGCTGGGCTGGGCTGGGCTGGGCTGGGCTGAGCATCTGACCCTACAAAGAGCGCCAGTACTGTCCATAAGGCAGTACTGCATGCCGACGTTCTTCACAGCCGTGGCTAGAGTAGTGCAGCTACGAGGTATCATTTTCCTGCTCCACCCTCAGAAAGGCGCTGAGCGCGCATTAGGCACTGCTTTTGTGGCCTGCGCCTGACGAGAACCTTTGCACTCAGCGCCTTTACAGCGCCTGTTTGTCACGTTCATCGTGTGTGTCTATTGGGGGGCGGTGGGTTAGTGCAGTCGGAGGGGGTGTAAAATACCACTGTGGAAGTGCCAGTCAAGACGGGGTATGCGATTGACGGCCTCATTCAGAGGGCTTCATCAAGGAGCTCGTCCCCCACAACAATGCACCATTGTTGTGCTGGAGCTGGGGCATCGTTTCGTCAAATGACAGGGGTGGGCTTCTCATGCGTTGAATTCAGCTTGTTACTGCAGCCAGCACCCCGCAGCCCAAACCACAGGGCAGGGGCAAGAGGGGGAGTATCAGACGCGGTGCATGCGCAGTGCGCGCGCGGTGCGGGTACTGGCATTGTTCCGTAGACCCTTTCATTCAGAGCCAATCAGGGGGAATGGTACCGCCTCAGAGCCCAGCAGGTACCATCTACAACTCCTCTCCCGGTAGACCATCTCCTGGTGAAGTTGTTCAACTACCTGACGCGGTGCGCGCGCGGTGCGGATACTCCCCCAGAATCTTCCTGCACTGCCAGTGGTCCACAGTCGCCACAATCGTTGCCTGTGATGTGGTGTCCTGCACCATTGATCGGTGGTTGTCGGCTGCTGCCAATGTGGCCTTGCCGGGAAGATGGTAAAGCAGCGTTTGCCATCACGGTCCTGTGGCCATGGCCGGGATCCGCATCATGATGTTGTCAGTGTGCATGCGCACATCTTTGCCCCACGCCCGCACTTCTTTCGCCTTTATGGCAAACTGCCCCTCCTTTGTTGCCAGGACCCCCCCCCCCCCGCCCCACCTCCTCCTCAAGTTCTCATAGCAGGCGGGGGAATCTGAAGGGAGACCCAACAACCAGACCACAGCGTTCGGAAGGTGCACGGCTGCCGACACAGTGCGCAGTGCTTGTGCTGATACCCCCCTGTACCAGCCATGCACTCTTCAGGGGATTGCCTCTGCAAAGAGGCAGAAAGGGGGGGGGGGGGGGCAGTGCTGGGAACGTGACAAGTCAATCCCACTCCATTCGTTCCTGCCGTCGTTGTTGTCGCCTCAAGCTGCTCCATTCGGTTGTATTCCACATGCCTGTCCCTTTGCCATATCATGCCACCAGCTGAACTTCCAGACTTGACCCTATTTGTGACCCCAGAAAGATATCTGTAACCGAAGTAGATGCTGCCATGGCATCGACAGTGTCATGGTATTTGCCGTCTCGTGTTATGTTTTCGTTTGTTGCCACAGAACAGCAAAACTTCGGTTAGGGGCCCCGTTATGCCTTCATTGTTGGGTGATCCAGGGTAATGCATTCAACTTATTGCACCTTCTGACCGACTCTTTATCTAAGCAGCAGAAAGTAAGTTGGTAATTATGCATTTGTCCATTCAGTGCACTGTTTGCCTGCTTCCATTTTATCCCTTGAAGCAAAGCTTTTTTCAACACTGCCCCTACTCCTTTTGCTTCGAAGGGCATGTGGATTTGTCCAGGGGTAAACCGCTGCGGAATGAATGAATGAGCGACCACTGGACAACCGGTGAAAGCTCGCGGACAAGCTGCATCGAAGCGCCTGTGCACGTGCCAAAGGTCCGGGGCCAATGACCTGGCAATCATTGGCACCACCTCAAACTCGGGGTGCCACAATAGTTCCGTATTTTGGAGAAAATGAGAGTGATGCGTGTTCAGGGTTAGCATCGTTCTTCTCCTGCAATGGGTGACTGTGCCCTTGCAGCCATGTCTAGGCCCTCAAAATGAATGGAAGTAGCAACCACCACATGGACAAAGCGCTGGCCCAGAAACACCATCGGTCAGTGTCCAAGCACCATTGATTGGCCTACAACCGCCGTCGGTTAGTTTGCAACCGCCGTGGATTTGCCCATCTGACCGCTATTGTCTACCCACTACTGCCTCAGGAGCGCTTGCAAGTGCTACCGACGAGCGTTCAAGTGCCCTTGGTTAGCATCAAAGCAGCCCAAATCACCTCGAAGAGGGTTGTTAGATCAAGTGCATGCGCGAGTGTCACATATCCCGCCCCCCCCCCTTTTGTGTGTATGCGCGTAGCATACCCCAATGTGTGATATTGGAGTTCAACTCATTGTAATTGTAAAATCACAATTTTGGGAGACAAAATTATTCCCCGTTGAATTTGTTGATGTTGACACTCCCCTCCCGCCCCCAGTACCTGGGTACCACCTTATCCAAGGGGGGGGGGGTCCAAATGTTGGTGGACTATTGCAGCCACTATGCCTTCATGTAGACCCAGGCGCCGGGAACTTTTTTTTTCTATATGAACCCTCTACCCAATCGTGGGGGTCTCAGGTTCTAGCTCCGGGTTTCCAAGATTGGTGCCCCCATGGGGCCCCACAGGCCTTCCTGTTGGTGCACATTGGCCCTTAAACTCGCCTTTTTGGGCTTGCTTGCACTGTGGCAAATGATCCCAAAAATGGAGATGCTCAATCTGAATTATCTCCAAAAGCCAACCGTTGCACCATCGGGTTGGTGTAAGAGTGAGTTTTGGCCTGAGAATCTCAAATGGTGACCCTGATTAGGGATGGGGTGATGGATGATGATGATGATGGATGATTCCAAAATTAGAATTATTCAATCTCAACAAACTCCAAACATCACCCATCCCGTGGCATCCACATAAGCCCAGAGCGGACCTGTCTTGACGTCCGTTTGGTGTGGAAGTCAGTTTTGGCTTGAAAATGTAAATCGTGACCCTGATTGGGGATTGCAAGATGGATGGTGATGATGGTCAAAATGGGTAATGCTCAATCTGAACTACTTCCAACAACCACTCATATTGTGGTGTGTGCAATCTTCTAGAGTGCAATTGTTTTGACATCTGTTTGGGGTGGAAGTGAGTTTTGGCGCCGGAATCTAAAATATTGACCTCCATGGGTGATTGGATTATGATGGATGATGCCAAAATCGGAAATGGTGAATCTAAATGAACTCCAAACGGGGAAGCCAGGATTGCAGGGCAGGATTTTCACTGTATAATCTGGCTAATGCAAAGTACACGAGATCAAACACTGCACATTGTGTTGCAATGTGCCAGCACATTGTCAATCTAATGTGCCGGCACATTGCCGCCCCTCTAATATATTTAAGCCGAAATGTCATGCCATGGCGTGAACAAAATGCCACCGTTTGGATATAGATGTTTGCCTCCTTAATCTTGTGCGACTAATGAAACAATTCGATTAGAAGTTGCGCTCTCATGCAAAATCTTACTATTGCAGCAGAGCCCTTCTAAACATCCGTTGTATGATGGACTCATGTATTTGGGGTGCGTTGTGCGCATGCATAGAGCCATTAACGTGAGGTGCAGGGATGCGAAAAGTGCCATAAGCACGACGGAGATTTCCATCAAGTGTAGGGAATACCAAAAGGGGGTTGGTAGGCGGTTTGGCACAGTTCTAACGCAAACTTTCACGATGCCACTGCTGTAAAGCGGCAGGGGTATCGGAGGGGAAGCAGTGAGCTAGCAAGGAGACTTGACCCCCTAGAGGAATAGAGACTACACTCCCTTTCCCTTCTCTTCACCTCCCCACAGGCAAGCATAAACATGATCAAATAACGAGACGATGGTGTGGACAGTAACAGCCAGCGTTGGGTAGGCCACATCATTTGCAGGGTCTGAGGTAGGGCGAAAATGCAAAAAAAAAAAAAAAGCACTATGTTACGGCAGCAACAAATGAACCCGGCTAGAAGAATTTTCTTTCACTTGTGAATAATTGCCACTCACCGACACCATAAATTTTTATGGCGATAGCGCCGTAAAAATGCTTTCCTGTACCCTATGGACGCTGTAGGTTCCCCAAATTCTCCATCTCTAGAAAATTGTGACAACTACACCACACACCGAAACGCTTATGCAGCAGGCGCATTTAACTGCATTTTTCACATATTTGTGTTCCTATTAGGCTGTGCAATTTTCCCACATGCTGCAAACATTGCAGACACTGTGTTTTCTATGAAAACAAGTCCCATTGATGGGCAGCATGCAGTTTGGCTGTGGAGTGGTTTTTGCACGTGTGTTGGGGTGTCTAGAACAAGGGGGTTGTGGGATGTGTGTCAGGTTGGTTGAAATGGGCTCATTGTGTCACCCACAGGCATCAAAAGGCATCAAAATGGCACCCCACAGTGGTAAGTGCTGCCCTACAGCCAAAGAGCTTGTAGCGTGTGACAGCGAGATAGAGGAGGTTGGTGCAACGGCCGCACCTGCTACAGCTGGTGTGGAACCCCAAGACGTACCCGAGGACGAGTTCAGTGATGGTGACACCAAATTTCGTGCAATGGAAAATGACAAACCTGAAGCAGGTGCTGTAACACCCGTCTATGAGGACCCTACCGAGTAGGACAACATAGTACACGGGTTTTGATCCAAACGAGGACTTTGATGTGACGTCGGATGGAACAACCAGTGGCATTAGGGGGGCTCATTGTGTGAATGTGTGACCGCATGCTTAGCTCTGAGAGGGGGTGACTAGTAGCATAGCAGTGGTATAAGCAGGCTATGCAGGTTCTTTCCAATTTGTCCATCTCTGCCCTTCTGAATATATGTTTCATTCATAGTCCGGGTTTCCAATCACCAGGCAAACGAATTTTTTTTACAAGTGCTGGCACCGTAAACATTTTTGCACTGAAATGTGCCATTGAGGGTTAATCATTACACCGAAAATTAGGGCATATTTGATCAACATTCCCCCCGCTGATTAGGGGGACATCTTGTAGCTTGTCCGGAAAATGCAATTTACAGCTATCTGCCCTTTTGTGCATGTGGTTGCACATTTGCCTGGGGGTGCCAATGACCCGTCGCAGCATTTCTGAATTGTAGTTCCGTAGGAACGTAAGTTCTGTCATAGCCCTGTTCTCCCTGTCCATGGCTGTATTCCAGACTACTTTATATTTGTGGTCTTGCATCTCTATTTGTCATGGGCCGCTCCAAAAATGCGACGGCAGCGTCGGTGGGGGCTGATTGGCATTGGGAAGGGCTTATCGCTGAACAGCAAGATGTCTTGTACGCAGTGTGGTCAACCCTAGTGGCGCATCCCAACTTGGCAGCACATGTTCACAAGAACATCGATCTACTGTACTTCCGGTAGGCTCCACAACCTAGCTATCCTCAAACAGAGTAAACACCACCTCATTGGCGCGCATTTTCTTTGACGTGCATGGAGTGAGGGTAGTGAACGGCTCATTTGTTTACTACAGGGATGCCCTTGTGTTTGGCCTAATGCTCGCGTTCAAGTTGCCGTGTGCATGTGCCTTGCAGAGGTTGGGACGACGAGGTGTGCAGAACAAGGTCTGGATCTTGCACTATTAGTTTAAAACACCGCTGGAACTGTGTGTTTCAGATAAACTCGGTATAGATAAAATGTGATTTTTGTGATTTTTGACCAACATTTGTCAATGTTTACAGCGCTGGCGCCGCAAAATTTTTATTGGTCATACATTTCCGTTTGAGGGAGTCAAAGCCCTATCATGCCCTTTTTTTTAAAAAGAGTGCATTTTTTACGGCGCCCTGGGTTTGGGGGTTTACGGCTGTGTGTGTGCACATAGTGCAACCCAAGATGTAGGTGGCAGCCCATTTTGTCGATTTGTATGATACATCTCCATTATTTCAACCCTCCGATCACTAATGACTCTAATTGGAACGATTCTTTCGCACTTGCAACCGATTTCTAATTTATTTGCTCCTCTCCTTGTTCACGCGATTGGGCCCTCTCCGTGGTATGGCATCCCCTCGTGTGTTTCGCCTGGTGAAGAGTGCGATTGATTGCGATTGGATTGGGAACCACGTGAACAGATATCCTCGACATGCTTAAATGCTACATCTCTGATACACTCAAATGGCTGCAGAATATCCATTTGACCTGATCGAGAGGTCTCAGATTCCGTACCGCAATAGTTTCTGGTGCTTCCCATGCACGCAAGTGTGAACGATTAAGGGGTGTTGGTCGCTGATTCGGCCATTTGAGGGGTAACACCGGCAAGGTTGCAAGCAATAGCTGCACCTGATGTTTACGTGCGAAATACTTGCAATGCGGGCCAAGAGTACCCCCCCCTTGTCTAAGCTGGTGGCTATGACCATATGCCTGTGTCACAGGGGTATATGCGAGCTCAGTATCCGTTGCTCATGGCCCCCCTTGTCTAAGCTACGGCCTTGTCTAGGCTACAGTGGGTGTAGGGACCCTGTTGATTCCGTACCTAATTTAATTTGGTGCAAAATGCAGTGCAACTGCGTAAGACATGTGGAGTCATGGACACATTTGCTGTGATTGTTTGCCCACTTGAACCCACAGAGCTCTGATTTTGGGGATATTTGTGCATTATCTTCCCCTTTCTTGCATCAGCTCACCATGCTGGTAGTTGCATGTGTCGCAAGCAAGCTATGGCCTTGTCTAAGCTACAGTGGGCGTAGGGAGCGTATGAATTCCGTACTTTTGCATAGCTTGGACAAGGGGGGGGGGGGTGACCTGAAGGGCCAATTGAGACCGGGGCAAGGGACCCTTGGTGAGTCGTAATCGTGATGTATGCGCACCTTCTCTACTTGTGACTGTTGAGTTGATGCTACTGATTTGGTAAGCAATTCTCTCGGGTTGTGTACAACGTCTTTGCCATTGCCTCGACTTTCCGGCCTCTTGTTCATCATTAGAGTGGATGGACTGTTCATAAAATGTGCGACCTATTGAGCTACTTGGAAGTGACCATTCCAGATGCTCCTCAGCCCTGCACTACGAAATCCGGGGACTACACGTTCTTCAAACCAAAGCTATCCCTGGTATGAATTATGACGTGGGCCAAACCCAAGAAGCAACTCCTCAAATAATGATTCGAATGTGAACGAAGTCGGATATGTGTGGAGTTGGTGCACGTCGTTTGCGTCCACCTTTGTGTCTATCTGAGCCTTGCACTGTTACTCGCTTTGTTGCGCGTGTGGGATATGGTCCCAATGGCCAATGGTGGCTTTCTTCGCCGTTTTTTGTCTCGTGTTGCCGCGTTAAAGAATAGGGACCCCCGTTGGGAGGATTTGTTGTGTGTGTGTGTGTGTGTGTGTGTGTGTTCTCTTCCTGTTTTGATGGCCTGATGAGGTGTTTTGAAGCCAGAGCCTTGTGACTGCCTGCCTGTGCCCGTCCACATTGGTTGTCGGTTCGTTGGTTTCTCTCATGAAGTGTGTGTGTGTGTGTGTGTGTGTGTGTGTGTGTGTGTGTGTGTGTGTGTGTGTGTGTGTGTGTGTGTGTGTGTGTGTGTGTGTGTGTTGTCTAGGGCTGCCCTGCAGCTCCTTTTCTTTCACCGCTTTTCTTGCTCTGTTCTTGTTTGCGGTTCTCGTCGTGTGTGTGTTGCTGGGAACTGTTGTGCTCGCCCATGTGCATGCCATACCCCTATGTGCATGCCATACCACCAATGATCTCATGGACCCCCCCTTATTGTTACCCTTATTCCCATAACCTACGGAGTCATGTCATGCTTCCTCGGGCTATGTTGTCCCCCGGGGGGGGGGGGGGCGACTCCGCGGGTCCAAGGACGCCAACTACCCCCCCTCCCCCAAGGGGCCTCCGGCCAACAGTTAGTGGTCAAAGGTATGAACCCAAGGAGTCAACGGGCGCCAAAGGCGCCCCGCCCCCAAAGGTGCCCAATGGGGGAACGTTAGCGCGCCAGGCGCGCGCCGGGCATCTTTTTTGACCCGTGCCCCACCGGTAGCCTTTTCGGGGGTGCATTAAGGGGGTGCACTTATTGGAGCCATTGGAGCCATTGATTTCTCCCCAGTAGTGGGGGTCAGACCCTTTTTAAATGGGGGGGTTCGGGAAAAGGGCTTAATTGACAGACACCGTTCTCACTAAAGAAAAGGTTAGGATCCACGGGGGCAATTTTGATTTTCAGGTAGCCATTTTTGATCAGAGCTTTTGAGCGCCAGATATGGCAAGACCAGGCGCTATACAAATGTCATTTGTTGCAAGGTGCTTCAAGAGGAGATCAGCAAGACGGGCCGCTATACAAATGTCGTTTGTTGCGCAGTGAAGATCGTGCATTCAGAGCAAAACCGCGGCCCGAGTGCAGCGCCTAATTTTTTTTTCCTGGGGCGTTCTTTCTTTCTTTCTTGTGTCTCTTTCCCACGCTTTGTTGCGTGGCCCCTCGAGTTGGGGTTGGGGACTCACAATCCACGCTTTGTTGCGTGGCCCCTCGAGTTGGGGTTAGGGACTCACAATCACACTTGTGCCGCATACCCAACTGTTCGGAGGTGCCCGACACCCCCCCCCCCTGGGAACCGCCCTCCCCGGCGCCCCTCCCAGAACCCCCCCCCCCCTCCCAGACCCCCCCCCAAGGGCCCTCCGGCCGACAGTTAGTTGGGGGGTAGTTGGCGTCCAAAACCGAGGCCCCCCCCCCCCCGGGTGTCGTCCATTTATTGAGCTGCCATTGAGATGGCGATATCTCGGCAACCGTATGAAAGCTCACTCAAGCACCATTTCAATTGCAGCAACAAAGTTCGCAAGAGTCATGCCCCAACAGCAAGAGGCCAGGTATGCCGGGAGGTGGCATTGTGCATTGGGCCTGCTCATACTGACCTCTTGTCACGTTTGCTATGCGTTCTGCATTTGGTATTTGATCACGTTGGCAGGCGTGTGTTGGGGTGGTTTGGCACAAGGCCTCGGTAGCTGATTGTTTGCCTTTGGCGGCGCCTATTGGCCTCTTGCCACTGCTCATTCTGACCCTCTGTGGGCCTGAACGTGTTTTGGTCGTGTCAACGGAGCCCCCGGATGACTTGTCCTGTTTGACTACTCCGGGGGTCGGCTGTCCCGGAGACGGGCCGTTGCCCGTGCTGTTGACCAGTGGGGGAGGGGGGGGGGGGTATGAGCCAAATTGTAGGCGATCGCCATGCTGAGCTGCAGAGAGGTGGGGATTTGGGGATGATATTTTCCTCGCCACAAAGGGAGATCTGGAGGGTTTGAGACGTGCGCTGGAGAGGGGAACGGAAGCAATGGATCCGCGAGTCCTCACGTCGCGAAAAGGCCGTGCGGCGGTTACAATCCCCTTGCCTCTTGTACCAATGCATCTGTACGCTGTCGACCTCGTCCGTTGTGTCGCCGGAGGGTGCGCCATTCCCCTACTTCCCCTGCCAGTGGCTGTGCGGTATCTCAGCACCCTCCGGAGTTCATGTGGTCCGCTCCATTCTACACCAGACGTGGGGTCGGGGGGAGGGGGCAGGCCCAATGTGGGTTCCGATGGTCCAATGAGCCTTGGTGCGGCGAATGGACCTCAGCCCGCCGTGCTCTCTCAATTCATGTTGTTGTGGCATTGTGGCTCAGTGGCGTCAGCATCATTTTAGCCCGTGAGCCTGTCTACAGAAGCAGTCCTACCCTCCCAAGGACTTTCTTGTCTGAGTGAGTGTCGTCAAAAGGTTCGCAGGTGTCATACATTGAGGTTCAACCAGGTCTGATCTGGAGAATAAAGATGCACTCGTATCAGACTGTGGAGGCATTGCCTCAGTTTGCAGTTTTTCCTGCATTTGTTCTGTCTGTCTTTGTTTCGATCGTGGGAAGAAGTTGGGCCAGCGTGTTGTGAGTCAAACGGGTTTTCAGAAACTTAGCACTCTCTCCTTGTTGCTTGCAAACATATTGAATACTATGAACAATAAAACTTTGGATTTTTTCTATACTTTTTTGAGCAGCTAAACTAAATCCATATTTTTTCATGTAAAATTCAAAAAAATCTTTAACCGATAATGAAGATTGTCTTTTTGCAGATTAAAATTATTACTACCCTGCTTACCATGCTACCGCACAGCGCAGCACGCCACCTCAACTAAACTAAACTGAGAAAGCCTAACGATCCAGGTGTGTCCTGGCCATTGAAGTGGTACTTGCTTCCTTGTCCCAGACATTCCTCTTCTAGGCTCCTCTGCCACAACCGAGATAAATGCACAGGCACCTCGGAAAGCCCACTTTCGTGAGTCGCCACTAGCGGCATCGGCAACACACGGAGGTATGTTTCTCCACGCAGGTCAAGCATCGTACGCCTGTGGCGCAAGCTCCATGGTCCATTTTAGAAGTGTTTCCATGTGCTCGCTTTCGGGGGTGGGGCTGTTGCACCATGAGCACGGCGGCGCGGGGCACGGCACGGCGCGGTGCGTGTCACCGTCAAAGTACTACGAAGGTGGTGTGGTGTGGTGTGCTGCGATGCGGTGCGGTGCGGTGCCATGCAGTGCAGTGGTGTGGGGTTTGGGGCGTGGTCTGGTGGCCAGAGTTTTGCTTAACAACTCAACATCTCCTGGGGGGGGGGGGTCGGGGGGGTCTGACACCACCTGCCCACCCCCCTCGGACCCCCCCCCCGCTCTTAAGTGATTGGGTCTTCAGCCAATCAAAATTTTTCTCTGGCGCCTTCGGCGCAAGTCATTTTAGGCCAAAAATATATTCGGCGCCTCTAACAACTCAGGGTCTCCTGAGGGGGGGGGGGGGGCACAGCCCCACCCACCCACCCCCCTTGGACCCCACCCCCCTTAAGCAAAACTCTGCTGGTGGGGTGCAGGGCGGTGTGGTGTAGTGTGGCGTGTGGGGTGCCGTGGGCTGGGCTGGGCTGGGCTGGGGTGGTGTGGTGTGGTGTGGTGTGGGATGCGCGGCGGTGCGGTGCGGTGCGGGGGGTGGGGTGTGGTGTGGGGTTGCGTGGGGTGTGGGGTTGGGTGGGGTGGGGTGTGGGGTTGCAGTGCGGTGCACGTCGGAGCCCTTGAAACACGCCAGCCCCCCAAACCACGGCCCCCCGGCAAGCAACACCACCAAACACCAACAGGGCGCACGTCAACGAACGGGGCTGATCAGGGATGCATTAGAACGGCCGTACGCCGCAGGAGGAGGGGGGGTAATCCCCCCCCCCTGGACCCCCCCCCCCTCCTCCCCTTGATTGTACTCCACAAGGATCATTTCTTGAGGATGTACACGAGAACTATCTCTCCCCCCTCCCCTTCCAATGTGTGAGGCTGACAGCCAAAATTTTGCGTCGGCGCCTTCGGTGCCAAGAGGATTGAAGCCTCAAAAGTTTCGGCCCGCCTTCGGCGGGGACCACAGGGGGACCCTGTGAGGAGGGGGGGTCCCAGCCAAACCCCCTGCCCCCTTCCAATACATCCCTGGGGCTGACCGAGCGCATTGGACCCGCCAGAGGTCTTTGGGGCGCACCGACCGAAGTCGGTGGGGCGTTTCCTGTTTGTGGGTGCAAGTGCCAGTTCGCCCAAATGTGTAATGCATTTTGATGCCGGGATGGGGTCTGCTCTCGCACACACGCGTGTTGCTCAGCGGCCGCATGGGCGCCCAACGACAAAGAAATAGTGCGGAAGTACGGGGCCGATGGACTGCCGGTGGTATGTGTGTGGCTTTCGCACGACACGATGTGCGGCGATGCCTTGTGACGCCGGTGGGTCAGGAAGAGGGTCAACGCCTCCCCCCCCCTCCGACCTACCGGCCGAATGGGGCCAGCTACAGCAGCACCACGGGAAGGGAGTGACCTTTGACCTGGATGCACGCATAACCCTGTAGAGCCCAGGAAGCGAATGCAGCGAGCGGACACAGGGACGAGGGATGAACTGCTGAACAGACCTCGAGCTGAGGCTCCGCCGAACATTGGCAGATTGGACAGATGGCGATGACAGCTGTGGGGCAGGCGCAGCCAGAGCCAAATGCGGACACTGCAACCTGACCATTTGAGGCCTCCGACCTACCAATGATTGGGAGGAGCCTGTGGGGGCGTACCGTGCGCTGTGCGTGCGCTGTGCGCGCGCTGTGCGAAAAGTTGGCTGTTCTCCACCACCGGGAGTCCGGTAAGTTCAGAAGATTGAAAGGACGTCATTGAATGGCTGCTGCAGTGGACAGGGCTATAGGGGGCAGAATTTAGGTCCCTGGGACCCATGGCAAGCATCAGATGTTTGAATTTTTGAGTTTTGAATTAATTGTGCATGATTCCGCAGGCGGGTGGTTTTCAGGGCTGTTACCTGGATAATCACCGTAATAATTAGCGCTGTGCCCGCGCTGTGCGAAAACGCCCCCTGTGTCCATTCCTTCTTGGCTCCAGGATTGGGAGGAAGCCTGGAAACGCTTTTGGTATGCGGATTGGGTGACGGATACCTGTGGGACATGACTGGGCTGGCGAGGGCTGACCCGGTCGCGTGGTACGAATGAAGTAGAGAGCTACCCCAGACGGCCCGATGGCCGCGCTTGCACGTTGGCATGCATCAACGGTCCGCTCCACTACAAGGCTCTCATCCCTCGGGAATCAATGGTTGCAGCCGCCCACACCCCCTGCAAGGGAGGCCATTCTGTGGCCGAGGGGGGCAGGCAGTGGGGACGCACAGCGTTCGGAAGCGGGGGACTCCTGCGCGGTGACCTCAGGGCAACATTCGGTGCTGATCGGGTTTGCGCTGCGAGGGTTGCCGGGGCGGTTGGGGGCGGTTGCTGTCGGTTGCAAATGCAAGTGCCGCCAAAGCTGGCATTTGCAGTCCGGGGGACAGCAGCTGGGGGGGGGGGGGGCTTCCCCTGGCCCTTTCCAATGCATCTTTGCCTGTGGTACTGCAGCGGCCGAGTGTGCTTGGTATCCGGGGGGGAGCCTGTGAGAGCCGCACGGCAAAACAATTGGTGGTTGCAGAGCATGTGTGAGTCTGGCAGGAGGTCAGGATGATGCTGGTGACTTCAAAACCTGATCTCATCCCCCCCCCCCCCCAAGGGAAAGGAAAGGGAAGTAGGGAGGGAAAGATAGGCCAAGGAGGAAGAGGAAGGACCCAGGGCAGGCCCAGGGGCACCACCGCCTGCGGAGGGAGAGGGTCCAAGGGAAGGGCAGTGGATGGCGATCGGCCAATCGGCGCCGCCCGCCGCAGACGAGGACAATCCACCCACGGCGACATGGCAACCCCCCCCCCCCCCGATTCGGTCCAAACCCCCCCTTCCTCTCCTTCCAGTGCACCCCTGCCCAAGAGGAACTAGAGGAGAACACGCGGCTGTCGGGAGGACAACTCACGTGAACTTTCTGTGCAGCGCTCGGTGCTCGGAAGTAGGCCGGGGTGGGACAGGCCTGTGGCGCCATTCGAGACCAGCGGCACCCACAAGACCACCGTTCGCGCCAGTGGCCAAACCCTTCCTCCGTCCCACGAGGCTTCAGGCTTCAATTTGCGGCGCCGGCCGGCCATTGGGAGGGCAAGGCACAGAGGTATGGGAAACAAAACGCCAGGCAAGGAGGATACACCACTGTAAAGAGGCAGGATGGCGCATTGCCACAGGCACTGAAGTGATGGCACTAACAAAAATGACCAAAGTGCAAGAACAAACCCGCACACAACACCACACACACTGGAAGCAGCACCAATAGGAAAGCAGCATCGGCACCACGAGGCTAAGATTTTTCTTTTCACGCGGTTGCGGCGGCCCACTTGCCTCCGTCTCCTGTGCCAAAGCAATCGCTTCCACTTGGGGCCCACCCCCCCTCACCGAACCCGTTGGGCTGGTGGCCGAGAGCGGCCCGGCCCCAAACGCGCATCCCCCGGGGCCGATGCGCACGTGGGTGCGGTGCCCGGGGCACGCCCTCGTCCCACGTCACACTCGTTGGCATCCCCCCCCCCCCACATACACGTCGTTGTACCCGCCCCGGTCTATCCCATAACCGCCAGCCACCGCTTTCATAACCGCCAGCCACCGCGGTTGCCACCGCGCCCGAGCCCCCCTTCCGGCCGCCTCTTCCACAACCCCCACCCCCCCCCACGCCCCTGTGCCCTCCCCCGGACCACTCTCAAGAGAGAGACACAATGTACCTCGGCCAAACAAGGGGGCCCCACAAACGCCATGGCGCTCCACAGGACTACGAGATCCACGATGCGCTGGTGCCCAGCAACTTCGCGTGGAACATGTCCCAGGCCCAGCGCAAAAAGGCCGCGGCGAAGGCCGAGAAGGCGCAGGCGCAGGCCGCGGCCCAGGCCAAGACGGCCGTTGAGAATGGCTGGGAGCAGGTGCCGTCCGTTTGTCGTGTCCACGGTCCTGCTCCGTCTGAGGTCGGTGCCCCCCCCCCCCCCCCCCACCAAGTGATGCCCCTGGTCAACGGCACGGGCAACGGCCCGTCTCCGGGACGGCCGACCCCCGCAGTAGTCAAACAGGACAAGTCATCCGGGGGCTCCGTTGACACAACCAAAACACGTTCGGACCCACAGAGGGTCCGAATGAGCGGTGGCGAGAGGCCAATAGGCGCCGCCAAAGGCACACAATCAGATACCGAGGCCTTGTACCACCCCCCCCCCCCTGACCTCACGGAGTTTGGGCGAACGTCCCTTTGCCCGTGTGTTGCACAAATGGATGGTGCCATCCCAAAGACAGGCCCTTGTCATGTCGAATGTGGGAAATCAGATCGTCTCAAACCACGTGCAATGGGATGGCTCGCACGTTACGAGTGTCCCATTGACCTCCTCAACAAGGGGAATGCCCGGATCCACGCTCGGAGGGTGGCAGGGGTCAAGTAACTACGGATTTGTATTGATGAATGGAATGATCAATTAATCAATGAACCCGGGTTTCCCCAGGAACCCCAGTTTGGCATCACTGCCTCTCTTATCCACAGTGTGCAGGCCGCGCGCTCCCGCCCGTCAGATGGTTGTTCGACTTATACTGTGCCCGTGTCTTGAGGGCAGGGAGGATCCAGGGAACCAGCCAAACATTAATTAATTGATAATTGATAAATTGATAATAATGAAATAATAATAATGAATAGATAGATAAACAGTAAAAGGAATCGATACGCACGCTGCATTGACTCTCACATGGCGTGATCCCGCAGGTTAGTTCACGTACGTTCCGCAGGGAGTGTGTCGGTTCCATGAACTCCCGAACCGCATCAAATGTCAGCCCTGCATTTTGATGTTTTCCCGCTCCAGTTGTTCATCCCGAACGAGTGGACCGCCCACCCCCACCGCGTGCTCTTCGGGCGTGCCGTGGGAGCCGCGCGACCGCATACACAGGCACACGTGGGGCCGCATGCGCGCCTCCGATGCGCACGCGACCCGCGCGCTGGGGCAACGCTCAGGCGGAGCAGCGGCCCGAAGGCCGTACACCATCGGAGGAGGGGGGGGGGGGGGGGCTGGACCCCCCTCGAGGACCAAACTCTTTGTGGGTGCAGTGCCTTGGAACTGAGTTGAAGTGAGTGAGTCTGGCGTGAGAGACGCATCATGCTGCTCTCTTTCAAAACGTGACGTCACGGCCCAGACCGAAGGGACCGTCGTGGGAAATGGTAAACGAACGTTGGAAAAGTCTGGTCGGGCCATTGTTGGTACACAAAGTTTTGGGTCCCAGATCCCCCCCCCCCAAGTGATGTATTAGACCGGCCGTACACCGCAGGAGGAGGGGGGGTTACCCCCCCCCCAGACCCCCTCCGCCTCCTCCTCTTCCAATGTTTGAGGCTGACAGCCAAGATTTGCTTCGGCGCCTTCGGTGCCAAGAGGATTTACGCTTCAAAAGTCTGGGCCCACTCTTCGGCGGGGACCATAGGGAGACCCTGGGAGGAGGGGGGTCCGAGCCAGACCCCCCCTTCTAATACTCCCCTGAGCAACCCCCTTCTCCCGCAGCCCAGCTCCTGACACACGCGCATTCTATTCACAAACCGACGCCGCCGTTGAAGCAGCGACCGCCCGCCCGCCCGCCCGCACACGCAGCCCGCGCCCTGGGCGGGTCCCCAGCCGCGGTGCTGCCCTCCGGCGCCCTTTCAGGAAATGTTGCGAGAGGCTGACCGGCGGAAGAGCTACGACATGGCTCAGCTGAAGCAGCACCAACAAGAGTGCGAGAGACTGCGGCAGTGGGCCCACGAGGAGGACACCCGAAGGAGGCAGCAGGTTTGGGTGGAGGCTCTGTGCCCAGGGATGCACTAGAAAGGGAAGGGACCTCCGAGGCCGTTCCAGAGGCGGTTGGACAGGCGGTTGGAGGAGGTTGCCAAAGCGGTTGGGAGGGCGGTTACTGTCGGTTACAAATGCCATTGAGGCCGGCACTTGGCGTCAGGGGGACAGTGGCTGGGCTTAGGCTGGGCGCCCTGGAGGGGGCGGGGCCCCCTTCCAATGCACCTCTGCCTGTGCCCATGCCCCACGCCCTGGCGCGCCTCTTCATCAGAGCCTTGACCTTGCTCCCCTTTTTGGGCTGGCACACGGTGCAGGCGTGTGCGGTGCACTGCCTGCCTGTTGCCGTGGTCCTGTGGCTCAGAGGGACCGTTGGCGCGCCGGGCAAAGTGCCAGCGGTCACCGTCCCACCTCCGACCGCCCGGGGGCATGTGTCTGTATGGGATTTGCTGACCCATGGCCCAGGACAATGGGAGTTGGGCACTTCGTTTAGTCCATCGTGGGTTTTTTTTATGTTGTGGGCACAGCATGTCACTGCCTCGTTGGCCTGTTGTAGTTGGCGGGTCTGAGGGTCGTGTGCCGGTGCCTTGTGCCCGCGGTCCGCCCACGTGGCCGCACCGCCCAAAGCAGGAATGGCGCGGAACGTCCACACGCGAAGGAACACGACGCAGTGCCCAAGAGGGCACGGCAATGATCCCAAGAGAGGTCAATGCAGGGGGGTCCTTTGGGACCAAATTTTTTTTTGTTAGGGACCGCCCTCAACGACCCCTGCTATGGGATGTTTTCCAGGAGCCCGGCGCGGGGCATTTTTGAACACCTTTTCGGGGACCCCCGAGAACGCAGGGGTGACGTAGCACTTCCGCCCACTTCTGGGCCACGTTTGTTTTCGTCCCCTTCTGTAGGGGACCCCCTGGAACACAGGGGTGACCGTCAATGCTGTCATGACACTCCCCTTCTTCCGATCGTGCATGACTGACTTGTGCTTTTGCAATTGTGAAAAGGGCACCCCAGGCTCGGTATGAGGGGGGTAAAGCACTGGGATGAATGGCCGGGACGTTGATTTGGATGCCGGGCGCGCCGGGCAGACGTTCCTGCGAGACCTATTTCTGAAGGTGCTGGCTGAGATAGCGACGAGGGAAAGCAAAACCAAAGGTGGGGTTGTTGGTCTGGCAGCAGGTGTGTTCTTGGTCATCTGGGAAGGTGGGCATGCGGATAGCTTCACGGGTCTTCTGTGCGTGGATCGCATCGGGCGAACAATCGTGCCCCAACGCCGTGTTCGGCTGGTCTTAGTGTCGTGTCCTGCAGACCTCCAGTACCGCCGAGAGGTTTTGTCTTGGGCTTTGCCCGCTCTGTGTCGGCTGATTGCCGGCGTTTGCGCCGGCCTGGCTCCCTCTTGACGGCGTTGCGTGCTGCGCGCGCGCGTGCGTTCTGTGTTCTGCGGTTGCGTTCTCTACCCGCGAAGTCATGTGGTGCGTGCGTGCGTCGGTGTGTGAATGGCCTGACGAGGTGTTCGGAGACTTGTGCCTGTGACTCATACCCTGCTGTGCCACGCGCCATCCACGCTGGGTTAGTCGGTCGTTGGTTCATTGTTCCCCTCACGAAGTGTGTGAGTGGGCCACGTGCCCTGCCGCAGAATGGTTTGGATTGCCCTCGGTCTGTTCTGGTACACATGCGTTGCACTGCCATTGCCCGTGGCGGTCCACGCAGCGCTGTGCTCTCGGGTGTGGGTCGTACGGACGGACGTCCTCCGCAGCACCGCGCCAAACCCTCCGTTTTCCCGCGGTGCTCCGTTGCAGCCCCCATTTCTGGCCCGTGCCCTGGGCCATGGGCCCGGGGCAGGCGTGGCCCTGTGACCTGCACCGTTTCGATGGCAGGAGAAGCGCGACGCGGACCGCGAGTTCGCCCGCGTGTGCGCCGAGGCCCACGAGGACCGCGCGTACCACCGGCAGCGCGCGGCCGACGTCGCGGCGTACATCGCGAAGGAGCGGGCCTTCAAAGAGGAGCGGGCGCAGCAGGTCCCCCCCTGCCCCTCCCCCCCCCCATGGCCCCCCGTCCACCACCGCTTCCCCGTGCTCTACGGCGCGCCCGGGGGGGGGGGGGGGGCAGAGTTTCACAGTTCTGCTTGACAACTCCTGCGGGGGTGGGGGGGGTCTAACATGCACACACACACACACACACACACCCTCGGACCTGTGCATATGGAGATCCAGAGCTGATTGGCAGCCCCCCTGCCGGGCCGGACACAGACCTGATGGTTTGCAGTAGCGGTAGGAGAGTAGGAATGTTGAACCTCGCAGTTTGAGCACGATTGAATTGATTCCCTTGGCACACACACCCTCGGACCCGGATTTCATGGTGGGAAAATACGGAATTGAACAAAAGGAAATGTTGATTTGGGCTGTTTTTGGTAAATTTGGCAAATTTTTGAACTTTTGGGTTCCAGACCCCCCCCCCCCATCCCCCCCCTTGAGCAAAAATGGGCGGGGGGGGGATGTCGGGGGCAGTCACGTTCGTGTGGGACTTTTCGCGTTTCAAATTGGCCGCAAGATTTCCGACGCAAAGTCCAGGGGCCTCCGCAGTGGCATCTGTGGCCCCACCGCGCCTGCGAAGCCCCACACACCGCACCATGTCTGGGAGTCTCCGCGGAAGTTCCCACAGCGAAACTTACCCCCACGAATTTGACTTGGCACGCCATGTCTTCTTCGCTGCTCCTTTCCCTCCCACCGCTCCGGCCCTGCCCCTCCGCATGCGTCCCCTACTGCCCCCCTCCTACTCCTCCTCGTCCTGCTCCTCGGCCTCCGGGGGATATTGAAAAAGGGTTTGCGTACGGGCGGGGCGGGGGGGTGTCGTTCCAGCCCCCCTGCAAGAGGGGGGGGGGTCGTTCCAGCCCCCCTGAAAGAGGGGGGGGGGGTCGTTCCAGCCCCCCTGAAAGAGGCGGGGGGGGTTGGGAAAGGGGCTGGGGGGACAGGCCAGTCCAAAGAGGCTAGTCTAAAGACTGTAATGATGACTCACCACCTGCGTCGCAAAGCGGTCCGGAAGAATTTTTTCAAACAAAACATTCCCCCATGTGACATACGTGGCCACCAAACGGAAAACGCTGGGAATGTAGAAGAAATCGTAGGCCTCATCGTGATTGCCAAATCATTGTTGGACCCGCCCAGACCCCCCCCCCTTTCGTATGAATTCCCTATAAACAAAGCCTGAACGACATCCCCACCAACACCCCCTACCCCCCTACCCCGTCGGCGAGTGATGCCCTGGTTCCGGTGGTGCAAGTTAAATCCTGGAATTTTGGGTGCCGAGTCCCATCGGAGTTCGCCCCAAGATGCCTGAGCCCCTGAGGCTCAGGTATGCTGACCTTTGTTCATGGGATCAAACCGATCAGCGCATCGGGGGCATCGTTTTGGGCCATTTCTGTTGGGGAACCTCAGGACCCCCCCCCAACCCCCCCCCCCCCCCCCGGGCGTTGATTGTTCAGAAGAAGGGAAGCAACAAGAGGACCTAACAGCCCCAGTCCTGCGGGGCACAGACGGGGGTAGGCCCGTGCCCATCTTGGCGGAGTCTGCTGTCACTTGCCGTGGACTGGGACGCGGGTCCTTGGGACATCGGACGTCATATCACTCCCCCGCAGCCCCGTTTGGGTTGATGCCCCCACGGAGGGGAAGCCAGTCCGGCGCCGGAGATGTACGGCAGAGGGTAGGGCTCCTTTTGTCAACTCGGCACCACCGGGGGGGGGGGGGGTTGTGGTTTGTGGTTTGTGGGTGCCCGCCAAGACACTGGGGCCTGCTCTGAAAATGGAGCTGGGCCGACCGGGGACGGTCTCTTGGTCCCACCGGGTGGGCAAGTGGGCGGCCACGTGGCCCCACACCCCTCGCCGTGGGGCTGCGCATCACGCGCCGACGTTTCAGGGTCAGGGGGGGGGGGGGCAGGGAGGCCCACACCGCCACCCATCCCCTCGGCCACCCACCGCCCCTTCAAAGATTGGGCCAGATTTTCCTCCGGGCCTTTCGCCAATCGAAGATCTTCTCCGGGGCCTTCGGCGCCAGTCCGCTTCGACCAACAATTTTTCTTCAGTGCCTCCTCTAAAACCTCAGCACCGCGGGGGGGGGGGGGACCCCCCTCCACCCTAGACCCACCTTTACAAGGAGCCCTGCGGCAGGGGTGCGATGGTTCATGGGAGATGCGGGGTACGGGGGTGGGGGGTGTTGGTGGGGATGTCGTTCAGGCTTTGTTTATAAGGAATTCATACGGAAAGGGGGGGGGGGGGTCGGTACAAGGCCTCGGTATCTGATTGTGTGCCTTTGGCGGCGCCTATTGGCCTCTCGCCACTGCTCAGTCTGACGCTCTGTGAGTCCGAACGTGTTTTGGTTGTGTCAACGGAGCCCCCGCATGACTTGTTTGACTACTCCGGGGGTCGGCCGTCCCGGAGACGGGGCTGTCGCCCGTGCCGTTGACCAGGGGCATCCAGAGGGGGGGGGGGGGGTCTGGGGGTGTCTCCCAAAGGGGCCGCTTATTCAAATTTGATTTTCTCTGAGACAAATTTTAGGTCAAGATGTTTTTTTGGGGGTCGGGGGGTTTCGGAGCCCAAACACGCGCCCCCTTTTACAAACAAAGCCCGATACCGTTCTGCCATTGTGTCATGTCAGCAGCAGGAGGACAGCAAGAGGCCCTATCTGACCTCTCTCCCGATGCCGCGCTACGAGGTCTCGGACGAGCAAATCGCAGCCAATCGCCAGCGGCAGATGGACTACTGGAAGGTCCATGTGGAGTGCGGGGCAGCGGCTGCGGACGTTGGGGCTTGAGGGGGTGGCCGTGCAGACGTGTGTGTCTTGTGGATGGCACCGGGAGAAGGAGGAGGAACGTGTGGGATCGCGTTAGGGGGAGCCTGTGATGAACCAACGCTTGGCCTTGGGGGCATGCCCCCCCCAAACCCCCCCCTCCATTGCCCCTCCCAGCCCTCCCACCAAAGGGCAGCGGTCTTCCGGGGGGGCAGCCCACCTGCGGGGCATGGAACAGCGCACTGATGGTGTGCAGAGGCCGTAGGACGTGTGGTGATGTTGAACCTCGCGGTTTGAGCATGACTGCAATGGAAGCCTTGGTACAGGCACACAGACTTGCTGACCTCCATATAACGGCGCCACGGGCAGCCACGAGGGTCGGTGAACCATGCGGGCCCCCCTCTTTAATATTGTTCTTCCCCCCCCCACAGACTCACACACACACACACACACACACACACACACCGCCCCCTACTGCCCCTAAACACCTCCCCAGCCAGCCATACTGCGGGCATACAGGTCGAGAAGGGACGCCTGCAGTGTCGTGACCCGGTGCGATCGAAGCCCCCAAGCGACAGCGTCTGGGTACTCATCTCCGTTGGGCGGGGGCTCACTGTAGCGCGTGTTGTGTCCGTGAAATTTGCCGCGGGTGTTGTTGGGTTCGCCAATGTTCAACAAACGCGACCCCCTTGCGTTGCACACGGACCGTCAAGAGTCGCTGTACGGAGTCGTGCCTCTGAGCGATGAGTCTGCTGCGCACCATTTCACTGGGGGCTTTCGGCGAGGATTTCCCCGTGCGGAATTCACCCCGGCAAAAGCATCCGCACTTGAAAAATTTCCCCCTCCCCCCGTATGGCGCATGTTGCTGACCACAGTGAACACTAAGCGCTAGCGATGCTGTGCGTTTTGCTGTCCTCTTCACTGCTCTGCTCTTCGTTTTGCTCTGTGATGCTCTGCTCTTCAAAGAGCCCTCGAGCTCAGCCCCATGCCTGATCGTTTGTGGCTTGGCCCAGGGCACACACAACATCCCGACGAGCACCGAAGAATCTCGTCCTTCGGAATTCGGGATAGACAAACACAGTGGCCACCCCACGGAATGAGTG
>OZ038381.1:5599242-5827469 GCA_964036045.1 Eutreptiella sp. 'Long Island Sound 2002'
AATGTTTGAATTCATGTGTTGGAAAGAAACCAAAATAGGAGGCTGGGTGTGACCCAGTTTTGGCCTTAACCGTTGGAATTTGCATCCCCTTCTATTGTCAATAGACATCACAGCACATCCATGTCGCAACAATGCCCCGGTGATGATATTGATGGTGAGGCGAGGCAGGAGGTTTGCGATTGATTTGTTATCATTACCTGACTGGCCCGTGCCGAGGTGCAATGCAGCGGTCTGGTATCACCCCTGACACTGACGAATGGCCGCAATTTACAGTGCCACGCCATTTGGCCGATGTAAACCGCGGATGGGGGTGTGGGGTGGTGACGGGGCTCCCCAGCGAAGGCACGGTGGAGCTGGTGTACAATAGCGTGCACGCCGCAGCCGTGTCCTCCCAGACGGTCTCTCTGATGCCACGGGGTTGCAGGATCACGCAGGTGGCCCATGCCTTCATCCACCGATTCCGAAAACACAGGCACTTGCCCAAATGACGGTCGGCCCTGATCGGCTCGGAGCTTGGTCGTCCGCTCTGCACCGAAGCACTTGCCACTCCAGAGTGGCCGCCGTCTGGGCTCAAAGCCAGGAACAACTTGAAAGCTCCCCTGCCATGCAGCAGCCCGGCTGCACCGACCGAAGTGCGGACCATGGCAAGCTCATTGGCATCGTGCGGCGGTAGCCCTCAGTGGCGGTCTCAGGTGGGCCGGAGCCGACTTCCCGGACGGCGGTCTGGCCCGCCGCTTCGGCCGGCCGAACCACCGTCCGGTGGTGTCTCGCCCAACCGGTTCGGCACTGGACGGTGGTGTCAGCTGCCGAACCGCCACCAAGCCGAACCGCGGGACCGCAGTCGGCCGAGCCGAACCACCGCCGACCCCACCACCGGACGGTGCCGTCCGACCATCACGGCGTGTCCTGCCGGTCTTAGAACTCTGAACAAGTTCCTTCACTTTCCGTTCGCATCAACGCTCCGAGCACCACAGATTCCATCGCCCAACCGCCCGTAGCGTGGAAGCGCTCGATCGGGAGGGGTCCCGCCTTTCAAGCGTCGTCCGCGCTGTTCGCCCTTCGTGCCTCGTCCCTCAATTGGCATTGCCACGGGCCCTCGCACGTGACACCGATGGCCCGCACCTCCGAGTGGAGCAGCCTCTCAATCGCGTCGCCGGACTGCGCCGCCTCCACGTCGTCCAGCGCGACCGCCGGGCCAGTGCAGCACTGGTCCCCTTCCGGATTCGCGACGCTCTCAGGTTCGGCCACGGCCCATGGCAGCCCATCCAGCGCCGCAACACCGGCCCTTCCGGCGGGATCGTCACACAGCAACACCCTCAGCACCGCGGCCTCCTCGGGACACGCGGAGCGCGGGACCCTCCCCGCCGGGAGGGTCAGCAGCCCCAGCCAATGCGGCTCGTTGTTTGCCGGCAGCAGCGGTTTGCCCGTGAGCAGCTCTGTGAGGGTTGCGCCCAGTGCCCACAGGTCATGCGCGGCCCATGCAACGCACACGTTGCCGCCGGCCCCGCGACCGTCCGCGCAGCCGGCGCCGGAGATCACAGCTCCGGGGCCCGCTACCAGAGGGTGCCGGCGCGGCGCGGCGCGTGCGCCCCCACGCTCCGCGCCGCGCCGAAATCTGCCGGCCGGACCCGGACCTCCGGCACAGCACCGCCGTCCCGCGTAGCCCCGGCCCCGGGCTCCGTGGCCGGGAGGTCGCACAGGGTGTTGGCGGCTTGATGTCGCGATACACAGCGCGTGCGACGTTGTGGAGGTGCGTCAGCGCGGCGACGAGCTGCACGCAGACGGCCTTGCGGGTCGCCGCGGTCGCAAACACCGCGGCGCGCTGGAGGGCGGCGTTGACGACGCGCTGCAGGTCCGTTGTCGCGCGCGCGTCCGCGAGCTCGCAAATGACTGGCCCCCGGCCGTTGCAGCGCTGCCGGAGACCCGCGCCCAGGAGCGCCACAAAGGCCGGGTGCCGACAGGCACGCGCGATGCGGAGTTCCCGCAGGACGCTTCTCCCACGGCGCACATCTTTAGTGGGGTCCGGCCGCCCGCAGCGAACGGCTCCGTCACTTTGAGCGCCAGGCGGTCGTCGTTCGAAACCGCGTCGACGGTGGAGAACGTGCCCCGGCCCAGCACAGCGCCGAGGGGTCGCGCGCTCGCAGCCCCGTCGGTCTGCGCCGGCGCTGCGGCGGGTCGTGGCCGCACTTGTTCGCGGGTCCCGGTGGCCTTTGGCCTTGGGGGCCGGGCCCGGACGCGATGCGGGCGTTGGGGGCGACGCGGCGGCGCCATCCGCCCGCGGCGCGGGGGAGGGTGCGGTGGGTCCCTTTGCCTCGGGACGGGGGGGGCTTTGCGGCCGCGCTTCGCCCGGCGGTGCCGGCCGCCCACTGCTCGACACGCCTCGCCAAGAGCTCATGGCCGGCCTTGCGCGCGGTGTTGGCCACGGCGACCGTCGGCCTCGCTCGCGCTTCAATCAGCAGCCGGACGATGCTTTGGTGCCCCCGTTGGGCCGCGCGCGCGAGAGCAGACCACCCGTGCATATCCTGTAGAGGAGGGAGAGGGGAGGAGCCGTGCCCTGTTTTGTGTTGCAAAGGCGCACCACCTGGGCCCCAATGTGCAAAGGGCCAGTTTGTGGGTGTGGGGCGCTCAGATGCTCTGGGCTACACGGCTCCATATGCGTCCAGGCAGTCTCGAGCACGTTGGCCATGCTGCGTTTTGTTATCTTCTGGAGGGAGGGAGGGAGGGAGGGAGGGAGGGAGGGAGGGAGGGAGGGAGGCAGGGAGGGAGGGAGGGTTGGAGGGAGGGGGTGAGGGAGGGAGGGAGGGAGGGAGGGAGGGAGGGAGGGAGGGAGGGAGGGAGGGAGGCAGGGAGGGAGGGAGGGAGGGAGGGAGGGAGGGGGTGAGGGAGGGAGGGAGGGAGGGAGGGAGGGATCGTTGGAGGGAGGGAGGGAGGGAGGGGGGGTGGATGACGACAACAACGAGGAGGAGGAGGAGGCACAAGGCTGAGCCGTAGGGAATCGGTTCCCCGCTGGTGGTTCGAGGTTTGCCCTCCCATAACAAAAAAAACCCAAAGCCGTCCGTCAAGGAACGCCCTGGTGTGGGGCACTGCACCCACTGCCTCTGGAGGTCGGGGGGAGCTCCCCCCCGGAATCGAAAGGGGAGGGGAGGGGGAGTGCCGCAGAGGGGGCGTCGCCCGGGGGGATGAGGAAGCGGGGGGCACTGGGGTCAGGCCCAACGCCAAGCAGCCCCTCGGGCAGACCAGATATGCCACTGGTGTCCGGCAGGGAAACTGGTTCTCAGTCGCGATCGGCCCCGTACCAACGGCCACTCAGTAATACCCGCCCCCCCCCACCACCGGAACTCAGTAGGAACGTGCTGCGTCCAGCGTGTGGCTCAGTAGGACCCTGCTCCATCTGATCATGTCTGAGTTGGCTCTGGGGCAGACGCGTAACTTAGCGTGCACATCGGCGCCCCGCTGCAGCAACAGACGCACGGCCTCCAGGGCGCCGCGCGCCGCCGCGTGCCGCAGAGGCTCTCGTCGGAAGGCGTCCCTGGCCGCCACCGATGCCCCCGCCGCCAGCAGCGCGGCCACCGCCGCAGTCTGGGCGTTCCTGCAGGCCCACATCAGCGGCGTGAGGTGCGTCGGCGTGCCGCCGGGCGATCTGCGGGGGTCGGGCGCGTCCACCGGGACCCCCGCCGCGAGCAGTTGCGTCAGTCGAGGGACGTCGCCCCTCTCCGCCGCGGAGATGAACTAGCTGTGGCGGCCGTGCGGCATCGCAACAGAGCGCACCGCCGCCCATTCATGGGCCTGACGGAGCGGTCAGACAGACGAAGGAAATGGGCGTCGGTAAGGGCGGGCGCACCACTCCCAGCCCCCCACCCCCCCCTCTCCCTTGCCAATGGATGCCCGATGCCACTGCAAAGGGGGGGGTTGCGGTCAGGGAGTGTCAAATCCAATTGCGAAAAATTTTGGTCCCGTACCCAAACCTCCCAAAGCCTCAAGGAGCAACACTTCTGTACAGGGGACACACAGGGCACCAACACACACGCGAGGGGGACAAGCAAAATGCAATTGCGAAACATTGGAGGAAATTGCCCAAAATTGCGGACTTCGGCCCCCCCGTGTGACATTCCGTCGTGTTGCTGTTTCTTTACGGGGCCCCGGACAGTCACCCAGTCTTCCCTTCGCGTGCTGCGTCGCGTCGCTGCATTCTGTCGGCCGCTGCGGCCGGTGCTCCGGCTGGTGCCGTTTCCGTATTCGCGGTGCCCCGTCGTTGGTGTACCGGGGCGAGTGAAGCGGAGTCACACAAAAAGGTTGAGTTTGAACCACAACCCCGGCGGTCGGATCCGTTGTGACGCTTCCGGTTCCAAACAATATGAGAAAATGACCCAAAAAGGCTCCTTGACCGCATGGTCTTTAGGGCTCCTCCTCCTCTGGTCAACATGGGCAGAATCCCACGGCGATCTCAGGCATGCCACTTTGGAGCTGGGGCTTGAGTTGCCCCCCCGCCACCCCATCGGCCGATGCCGGGGACGGATGCGGCGGCACAGGAGGGCACAGGTTTAGCCCCCCTCTGTAGGGGCCAGCAACACGAAGTTTGTTCAAATCCCACAATAACGTTTTGAGGTTGGCATTTTGTGGGTTTGTGCGCATGTTTGGAACATTCGCGTCAAGGACCGTTGGTGCATTTGCAGGGGTGCTGGTGGTGCTGTGCGCGAATTCGGCCACTTTTTTTTGGTTGGCAGAGTCTTTTAGTACGTTTAGTACATTGGCGGCGGGGCAGTGGCGGGGCGTTGGGGACAACCGCAGAGCGGAGGTGCATGGGCAGCGAAAACCGTCAAACGACCCCCGCCACAACCAGCCAAACATTGTGCGTGCTGTCCAGCACGGCGCACTCGAGAATGTCACACGCTGTCCAGCAACGCGCCGGAAGGCGCCCCCATGGGTGAGGTCTCAGGTCTGGGCCACACCTTGCGGGCCCTTCAGAGTTTCTCTCGATTACCTCCCCTACGCCTCCACTGCTTCTTCTTCCCGGTGCCACTAACATCGGGACTGTATCCTGTATCACATCCCCCCACCCCCATGGATGTATAAGAAGGGGGGGGGAGGGGGGTCCCAGCCAAAAGGTCCCCCTATGGTCCCCGCAGAAAATTCTGAAGCTTAAATCCTCTTGGCACCGAAGGCACCGAAGCAAAATTTTGGCTGTCGGCCTCAAACATTGGAAGGAGAGGAGAGGGGGGGGGGGGATCGAGGGGGGTGGGAAACCCTTCTCCTACAGTGTACGGCCGGTATAATACATCACTGCCCCCCAGCGCCGCCGCCCTCTCCCTGGCGTGGTCGCCCACATCCGTGCTAAAGCCCGACTCTGCATTACTGTCATGCATGTCTGAGCCCATCCGGAGGTTGGTGCCCCCGACTCTGACTCACTGTGGGATAGACCCCCGCTGCTCCTCCGCTGCACGCACTGGCGAAGGCACCAGACATGCCACTGGTGCCTGGCAGGGAAACTGGTACTCAGTCGCAGTCGACAACGTACCAAAGGCCACTCAGTAATACCCGCCGCCCACACCACCAGAACTCAGTAGGAACGTGCTGCGTCCAGTGTGTGGCTCAGTAGGACCCTGCTCCATTTGATCATGTCTGAGCCGGCAGGTGCTAGTGGCAAGTCTGGAAGGCACCCTTTGAAACCCAACTGTTGCCACTCTGAGGGTGAAGCCGGACGATTTACCGCCCGCTCCTCATAATGCGGATGCATGAGTCGGCCCCGCTCTGCAAGCTTGTCCGCCTCCTGAACGCCTGTCAACCCCAAATGAGAGGGCACCCAGCGAAGTTGCACCAGCTGTCCCCCGCCTCCCGTTCCATCAGCATCGACTCCCACTGATCTCTGTGCCCCAAGGCGCACCAGCCATGCGGGCGCCACTTCCACGATTCCCTGACGCACACCTTCTGAATCGGGCACCACCAGGCGTTCCCTTGGTCGTCTGGAGGATTGGGCCCACAACACCGCCCTGAGTTCCCCACGGCTGACACTCTGTCTTTTGGTTATCGGCATCGGGGCGCCGCGGTTACGGGAGGGGTCACCCTCCACCCATGCCCCGCCTGCATCCGCCGCCTCACCCTCTTTGCTGAGCCGTCCGTGCACATGACTGTCCATCCCTCGTCCCCTGATGCAGACAGTTGTGCGCTTTGGGTGTTGCTTGGCCATAGAACGACGACGTTCGTCACCCTCCAGCATCACGCTGGCATTCTCAACAGTACTTCATGTATCACGCGGCGTGTTTGGGTGTTGCTTGGAAAGGGTGGGGGAGGGGGGCTTGCTGCTGCTATTGGGTTCACGCTTGCTTGCTACCAGACAAGGGTTCCAAAACCTTGCTCGTTACACTTGGGGAATGTTTGAACTGCATGTGCACTGCACGCTACTTTTCAATTACATTCACCCGTGAATAGCCCCCGTACCGAACCCTTCCAAACACCCTCAAAGGTAGGCCACCCCAGCAACCCTAGCTCAAGACGGTTGCATACTACCTTCCCTTCCCAAAAGACGCCATGAAATAATGTTTCTTGGATCTTTGAAGACCTTTAGGATCCCAAAGAAGAACATCCGGCAATGTCACGAGGGACAGAAGAAAGTCTTTCTACCCATCGAATCTCGGCAACAACACAATTCAAGTAAGACTGCACATGATGCACATTTGCCCAGCATGCATCCTCAGATTCTTTCGCTGCTCTTTGTCTAATAGCCAATCTTCATTTGCACGCCTGTCATCTGCATGTTGATCTTGAGGCTGACAGTTGCATCCGATGCAGGATGCGAATCAACAGAGGCTGATGCAGAGTGCCCACATTGAGGGCTGCCATGGTGGGGAGAAATCAAGCAAGTAGAACATGCGGCGAGTGAAAAAAGGGCAAAATGGAAAAAAATTGGGTGAAAACCCAAAAATGCCATATCCAATGCAAAAGAAGCATCAAAATACGTGTTATCAAACAACCATGATGCCCCTAGTACCACAAAGCGTGGGTTTCTAGTACGGCGAGATACCCAAATAGTCGCATTGCGCGCGCATTGCGTACATATTCCCCCCCACTAGCTCACTGACCCTGACCATGACCATAACCCAAGGCTTTGGGTGCCGAAGGTGTTGAGGAGGTGGCGAGGGGGTGGTGCGGGTGGTTGTGAGGGTGTTGTGGGGAGGACTTGGGTGGCGAGAGTAGGGCAGGTAAGGGGCAGCAGAGGTGTGTTGTTTGTGGCAAGGGAAAGGGGTGGGGCTGGCGGTTCTGGCCCTCAGGGCCCTCCCACAGCCCTCCCCTCACCCACAACCCTCACAACCTTCAGCACCCCGTGCCCTGCTTGAGCCACACTTATCAGCCGCAGCCCTCCTCTCGCAACGAGCAGTACCCACATCCCTCCCATCATAACCCTCAGAACCAACAATCCTGTGAGCGCGGGGAGGGAGGGCTGTGGGGCTGCGTGGGTCGACATGGGGGACCCTCACCAAGCCCTCTAGGCTCCCTGTCATAGACCACAAGGGGGGTGACCAAACGGTGTAGACATCGTAGGTGTTTGTTATGACTGTCGACATGGTCACGAACATGAAAATGAAAGCACCCTGGGCTCCTCCAGCGGCACAACAGTGTTCCTGCATATGTACAGACTGGCATTGGTGTAGCGGTGTGCCATGCGCCGGTTTGGACCCCTTACCTCCTTTTTGGGGGGCACCTGGTGGCTTTGAAAGCCCTCGTTGCTGTGCAATATTGTTCGGCTCCGTTTCGGAGAATTCCATGCTGTTGCCTTAACACCGTTGCCTGGCTTAGCTCCGTCGGCGTCTTTCGCCTTGACCCAGGCACGTGCATCTGCTGTTAGCCATGGAATGACGTGTCCTCCTGGCAAGCCGGGGACGCCTCAATGTGCCGACCCCACGCACAATCCAAGTGAGTGCGAGGATACCGAATAATCTTTTTTCCCTTTCATTTTTTCTCTTTTTTTCCCATCTTTTTTCTTTCATTTTGTTAATTTTTTCTTGGCAGTGCAGAATGCAGTGGTCCCACCGCGCATGGATCGAAGATGCCGGCACAAGCCGCAATCTTGCGCAGCATCGGCTGGTGTGGGTGCAGTGGTATTTTCTCTCGTTGAGAACGGCATCACACCTCCTGAGACAACGTTGCTGCTGCCTCGTCTCGTCCCCGCACACCGCACGCGCTTGCCAACTTCGCCCACCCCCACACCGCACGCCTGTCTACCCCCCCGCCCCCCAACACAGGCCACGCATACTCCGCACCTCTGCCCCCCGCACTTCACGCCGGGAATGAGGCACGCAATCCAATGTGCACACACCCGATCCCCCAAGCCTAAGGCCTTTGCCTCCGCGAAGCACAAGTCCGAAGAGGACGTCCACTCGAGCCCAGCGGCAGGAATGGCCCTCCGATTGCAGACCGAAGTCGGCGCGGGTCAGCGGGAGGAAGGCACCCGAGCGGGGTCAGCACATCGTTACGCCCTGGGCCCTTTGGGGCCCCAAAGGGCGGGTTACCAAACGCACCGCGTCAGATATAACAAAGGGGGTAAGAGCAGATCAGAAAAACGCCGAGGAATCTCGAGCAGAGCAGGAGCCGATGCAATGCGCCAAGCCAAAGCCGTGGTCCATCCGCCACTCGTTCGATGGCAGGTTTGGGCCCCACCCGATGAGCATCCCGTACGGTCGCCACAGAGGTCATGCACCGGACACCCGAACCAGAGGTGGCCGGTTCGAACCCCGGGGGGCACCGGGTAACGAGCACCCGGACTGCCCTGGCACAGCCCGAATCCAACAGCTGGGCATCCCGGGTTCGAATCCCACGGCCCTCATACCAATAGCAACGGTCTGCGGGCCCTGGAGAACGCCCAGGGTCGCAGCTCGCCTCCCCCTGAGGGTCTGTGACTTGAACGCCACCCCTCAACTACCTCCCCCCCAGCTCCTCCCCGCGGAGCCGTGGGGCCTCAGCCAAAGCCTGAGCCAACAGCAGCACGAGCCCAGATACGACTTCGCTTCGGAGCGGGACACCCGAACGGGCCCAGCCACCGGAATGGCAGCGCCCCCCCCCTGCCCGTCCTCGTCTGACGAGGACTGTCTCTTAGGGACGCCACGAAACGCTGTAGGCCCCACCCCTCGACACTCGGGGCGGCGCGGTCCCGTGCACCCGCAACAGGCAAGGTGCGCGCGGCGCGCCGCCCCCCCCGCGGCGTGGCGGTGCGGGCAGGGGCTGGCAGGGGCTCGGAGTGCCCCAGGCCCCTGCAGCCAAAGCCATCGTCTCTGATCGGGCGTTGCCTGGTCCGTCATGCATCACCTCTGCTCCACCACCGACCGCTGTTGTTGAAGCCCTGCCCCCCCCTAACACACACACCGGACTGTCCTCCCCTTTTTGACGGTTGGATATCCAGTGGCGACTAAGAAATCCCACAAGCAGAGGGTGTCTTTGAGGGACCTCAACCCCCCCCATTTTTACCCCAACATGAAATCTCATCGGCGCGTCGCGTCGCTCATTTTGGGGCATCGCCTGTTCTGCAAACCCCCCCCCCCTTCCACCTCCATTGCCGGCCGGTGGGTGGGTCCCGCCTTTGGGTTGAAGCGCCATGGAGGCCGTGCGGGACGTATGCCACCACGATCGGTGGCTGATATGCCCACAGATTCGGTCTTTGTCCTGCTGTTGTTCTCGACGTTTGGGCAAAAGGGGGGGGGGAGTACACGGAGTGCAACGACGACGGCGACAACAGCAGCAGCAGCAGCAGCAGCAGCAACAACAACAGCAGCACCATCACCACCACCAACCACAACTACAACAACAACTATACTACAACACCACCACCACCACCACCACCACCACCACCACCACCAACAACAACAACAACAACTACAACAACTACAACAGCAACAACAACAAAAACAACGACAACAACAACAACAACGACAACAACAACAACACCCAGCCCGGACCCACTTCGCTGCGCTCGTAGACCACGTACAGCCTGACAGTGGCCACAAGATGTCACTGCAGGTGAGCGCATGCCCCAGAAGGCACTCGGCGCCACAAGAAGCCCTGATCGCCACAAGAAGCGAGCCGAGTGTCGCTAGCCGGTGCAACCCGAGTGCAAGCAACACACTCGAAGGTACGACCCTAGCGAACTGCCCATCCCTTGAGATGACAAGGGGCCGACAACCACAAGGGGCTCAAACACGTGGCATGGCCATGGGAGGCACCTATACCATGACGCCACAAGATGCGTCATGCACGAGGCATCAGCCACAGCGCCGCAAGATGCGCTAGGCGAGACCTCTGAAAATGCGAAGTGGTGTGCAGGGTGTAGGGGGGGGTAGCGCCCTTAACAACGCTTTGGACCTATGACCTCTCACCTCTGACAACAATAACAATGACAACAACAACAACAACAAGAACAAAAACAACAACAACAACAACAACAACAACAACAACAACAACAACAACAACAACAACAACAACAACAACAACAACAACAGGGTTGGGCCTAGAGCTATCCTCCCTTTTCCATTTTCCGGGGCGGGGTACGCAGCACTCCGACGAACTGGACCAACAATGTCATGTTGAAGGCGGTGCTGAGATAGGCCCAGCGCAGGCCCTTACAGCTCTGGCCGCGGCCGTGCACGCAGTACATCAGCACCAGGAAGAAGATGCCGGAGCACACGAACTGTGCAATCTGCAGCTGCGTGATGTGACGCTTCCACCACGGCGAGATGCCTAAGAGGGAGGGCAGCCAGGTCACAACCGCAATGGCGTGAGGAGGAGGAAGGACCCGAGGCAGACCTGGAGATAGAGTGTATCCACACTGGCACGATACACACTTTTTGTTTTTGGGATACACACAGGATACACACTCTAGAACCCAGGGATACACATGTGATACATGCAAACCATGAAAAATGGGGCTGGGGAGCCTGGGCTAGAAGAGGAGTCATCATCCTTTGCAGAGGGAGCTGTAAGATGCGGCTTCAAAGATAATTGCTTCATCATGTCTGGGGAAGAGCCGCAAGGGAACGAAGGACTGGGGAACTGAGCACGTAGGACTATAAATGAAGAAAAAGTTGGGATACACATGTGATACACACACTTGAAAGTTGGGATACACATTGGACACACACTTCTAAAGCCTGGGATACAGTCGGATACAATAATTACAAGTTTTGGGATACTCTATCTCCAGGACTGACCCGAGGGCAGAAGTGCAGGCGGTGGGGAATGGTCAGAAATGCCGTTGACGCCGGCACTTGGCGTCAGGGGGACAGTGGCTGGGTATAGGCTGGGCCCTGGGCGCCCTGGAGGGGGGGTACCTCCCCCCCCTTCCAATGCATCCCTGCCGTCGGTGGATCTGGGTCTTAGGGACCCCGATGCGGCAAGGGCTACCCCCGATTCGGTCGTGGACAAAACTCTTGTGTGTACTCACCCGCTCGCAGCTGCAGGGGTGTGACTGTGTGGAGGCCACGGGGATGTGACTTGAGGGGGGCTGCGGGGCGGTGGCTGTTGCTGTGTGGAGGTTGCAGAGGTGCCGCTTGAGGAATGCGGCTGTGGAGGGGTGTGGCTGGAGGGGATGTGCAAGGGTGTAGCTTGCAGCAACCGGCAGGGCTGACTGTGACAGGCTTGCAGGGTTGTGGTTGACCCCCCCCCCCCACCCATTTACAGCCCCCAGTGCGTTGAAGCATTCTGCGCTGATCAGCTTCTCGCCATCAGCGGGGGCTGAGTCATCAGTCTGGAGCTCATCCGTACACGCATGCATCCGACCAGCATCTGCCTCCAGCACTGCACAGGTTGTTTTCTTTCAGTCCAGACCAAGATGAGCTGGCGCACTTCACAGTACTCAAGACAACGTCTCGGAATCGGAAGGTTCAGAGCTGTCCAGTGCTACGATGAACCCACAGTGGCCGCGGTAGCGGAGCTGACACCTGCCTCCAGCACGGCACAGTTCTCATGTGCACAACGCACGGCGCGGTGCGCCGTCCCGCCTGCGTTACACATTTCCCGCATGAGCCATGGGGGCGCGTTCCACTGGGGGCACTGCCTGCCTGCCCCATGGAGGGGGCACCCCTGCAGCCACCACACAGCCGGTCCACCCGGTTGGGGGGTGGCAAAAACATTGCTTTTTTTTTTGTCAAGCCATGATGAGCTGCTGGAGCTTGCTCATCAAAAGGCACCCGAGAAATCTCTCGGAATCAGATCAGAGCTGTCCAGTGCTGCGATTTGTCCCACAAGACGGTGTGGCAGCGGACATCACACGTAGTGAGGATGGGGGTGGTCAAAGCATTGCAGCGGATCACCCTGGCCACTCCCGAACGCGGCACACCTTGGGACTTGAGGTAGTAGTAGTAGTACATGACCACGTGCACGAAGGTATTCCAGAGCATCCCAATGTACTGCAGCGTCATGCCGTACTCCAGCCAGCCCCACGTGGTGAACATGACGACCACGTGGTGGTACACGTGCAGGAAGTAGTGCGGGGGGCGGCGGCCCTTGAGCATCTGCAGGACCGTGTCCAGCAGCTCATAGAACTTGCTCAGGAAGTACATGTAGGACCAGAAGAAGAGAGGGCCCTTGGGCTCGGTCGTCGGGTCCTCACACACGATCCACGCCGGACCTGAGTGAGGGAGGCATGACGGATGTGATGGGGGACCAGCCACGGAAGGACCCCCGCATTCTTTTGTTTTTGGTCCAGAGCAAGATGAGCGGGCCGCACGCGGGTCGCAAAGGACTCCACACATGCACGTCCTGGCATGTACATGCAGCAGTGTCCGGCAGTTCCAACTCCATCGGCCAAGGCCATACAATTGCTATGCTACAATCTTTGCTTTGTGGGTTTCAGTGATACATGCACCAACACACAGCTGAAATTCATTGCAATAGCAGGAACCGAGGGCATCTCTTGGGATTAGTAGATGATGTTCAGTGAAGGTGGTCTGCGCAGCGAGGTATGTGTTGGCACTTGTTGCCAACACAGGAGGTATCGGTTGAGAGAAAAAGAAGAAGAGAAGAATACACACATGGGCCACTGGGCTGTCTAGCCCTGAGTAAAACAATAAATAAATCTGTGTAATAGCCAGTCAAGCTGGGCACCCATACAGAAACCACCGTTCACGGAGCAAACGATAGTTTCACTGTGCCTCGTTTGACCTGTTTGAGCTGGGGATGCCTGCTCACCACATGGCACTTGAGACAACCTCTCGGATTCAAGGGTCAGATTCCAGTTCCCCCCCCCCCCCCCCTGTGTGACATTCCGTCGGGGTCCTGTTTCTTTACGGGGCCCTGGACAGTCACCTGTTCTCCCCTTCGCGTGTTGCGTCGGGTCGCTGCGTTCTGTCGGCCGCTGCGGCCGGTGCTCCTGCTGGCGTCGTTTCCGCGTTCGCGGAGCCCAGTGGTTGGTGTGCCGGGGCTGTGCTGGATGTGGCGGGATGTGCCGTTTGGCTGTTTCTGCTGCCCACGCACCTCCGCTCTGCGGTCGTCCACAATCCGCCCCCCTGCATAGTCAGCGGTCATGCGCGACGGTTCCCTCGCCCCCCCGCTTGCTATGCAGGGGCGATTACTGTGCAAAGGTGGGGGGCTGCGGTAGCGGATGTGACACGTGGTGAGAGTTAGCTGAGTCTGAAGGCAGGCTATGCCGTGGGAGACTGCCACGCCCAGACTGAACTCCGCGAGACCCAGAGACCGGCCATTTGGGTAACAAGTGGGAGGACTGAAGTGAGGGGCGGAGGAGGAGGGGTGTGGCCCTTGGTCCGCATCGTCTCGGTGCAGGCCACCAGACTGTCCCCCACGGCTCCGCCGCAGCGGAGCGTTTGACCGCGCGGACAGGGACGGTGCGCCACGCATCAGCGCGACATGTTGTCACCACTGCAGTCACCGCGGGCTTACGCGCCGCCCCCACGTCAGCTTCCTGTGTCGGGCCCTGCGGCGTTCAGCCGTGCGCCACTGGAGTCCGTTTGCAGCTCCGGATTCGAGCTCAGGACCGGCTTCTCAGGAGCCGAGTGTG
Organism: Eutreptiella sp. 'Long Island Sound 2002'; assembly: GCA_964036045.1. Lineage (NCBI taxonomy): Eukaryota > Euglenozoa > Euglenophyceae > Eutreptiales > Eutreptiaceae > Eutreptiella > Eutreptiella sp. 'Long Island Sound 2002'. The sequence goes on from OZ038381.1 coordinate 5,613,239, forward strand.
CATGCGACTGGACTAGCGGGCCTACACATGCAGGGGGTGCTATGGGGAGGGTTCTGCGACCCGTGCGTACCTTCTCTGGAGGTCCGTCTCAGCAACTCGATGGTCGTGCCCACAAACATGATCAAAGACCCAAACGACAAAATCAGATTGTGGACGGTCTGCAGGCGCTCCAGCTGCCAGCTCGGCTTCAACGCATCCAGCGTGCCCACCACCAACAGGTACGCCCCTCCCACGGCGGCCACGGTCCAGATGCTGTTGCATGGCGCGGCCGCCCAATCAAAATCAATGTACGAAACCATGGGCTCTGCCAGCGACAGATGGGGCAAACGGCCTGGCACACCCGTTTCTCAGGCCCAGACGTGGTGGTCCAAGAGGTTTGCATGCGACAGCCGTTCACTGCACTCTAAGGACCTCATCCCTAGGGCATTGATGTCACTGCTCTTTGTAAAGAATGCTATGCAAGGGGGATGGGGATTGGCCCTGTTCTGCGAAATGGTCAGCAAATTCATCAGGGAAACAGCCCCTCCCCAGGGATGTATTGGAAAGGGGGGGGGGGGGGGGCATACCCCCCTCCCCCTCCAGGGCGCCCAGCCTATGCCAAGCCACTATCCCCCTGACGCCAAGTGCCAGCTTCAGTGGCATTTGTAACCGACAGTAACCGCCCCCAACCGCTTTGGCAACCTCCTCCTACCGCCTGTCTAACCGCCTCTGGGGCCGCCTCTGAGGTCCCTTACCTTCCAATGCATCCCTGCCCCTCCCCAATTCACCTGCAGCAGTTGAGGGACGCATCCATAGCAAAGTTCTGGTTGAACGATGCAGTGAATTGTGGGGGCTGCAGGATTCCTCCCACTCCCACCCATAGCACCCCCCGTGCAAATATATGCCCTCACGCGTACCAGGTGATTCAGCTTAGTTCTGGCATCACAGGAGCGGGGCAGGGCAAGGGGAGGTTAGTATGCGCGTCTGTGACCCAGCACCCCTATCCAATGGAACGTTGCTGCGTGCGTTGTATGTGCTACGGCACGTGCTTTCCGCCCGCACATAGGCATATCTTGACCTGACGCGGTGACATATGCAGTGACAACGGGCACAAGAAAACACGGCGACACGTTTGGCGGGCACACCAATGATCTGAGCAATGCCTTGGGGAAGTTCTTGCACTGCGTGCGCACTGCGTGCATACTGCGCACGCAGAGGCTGCGATACTCACCCAAGTACCCCCCCCCCCCCGTGTCCAGGAACCGGCACTGTTTGACCGCGGAACCAGGGGTCGGTTCTTGCGCATGGCCATGGGCAACCCCGTACCGCGGAAAAAAAAATTTCCGGCGCGTTGCGCCGGGACATGCGTGCCCTCTCCTTTCCCACAGGGGTAAGGGGTATGTGCGCCTGTGAGTGACTGATAGGGTCCCCCCTGATGGGGGGACCCGTAGTAACACACATGAAATGATGTCCTGCACACCTGAATAGCGGTCCTACATCCACCAGAAACATGAAAAACCCACTACCCTGGTAAAAAAAGTGATGCAAGAATTCGACCGCGGAACCAGGGGTTGGTTCTTGCGCAAGGTGGTTCCTGGACACGGGGGGGGGGGGGGGGATACGGTTGGTGATGACCATATTATTTCCTCGGAATCCATTTCAGAAAATGAACAATCCAAAAATATTTGACTATTTATGGAAGCACTTTTCCGTTATAGGAAACCAAGGGCACAAGATCAATGTTTTACCACCAAAAGGTAGCTAGGGTGCGAGTATTTGCCGACATCCAAAACTTCGCACTGCGTGCACGGCATTCCCCTTGATCCAGCCTCTGGGGGAGGGGGGGGGGGGGCTGAGCAGCATTGCCTGGCTTTAAGAGGTCAGCATTCATTGTCCATGTCCTCTGGAAAACAAAGGAGGCGAAATACAGTCACACCGCTATTTTTGAATGCACAAAATCCCCTGCAGCCGATCACTTTGGGACCCCAACATTGTCATTTCGACCCAAACACAACAATTGGCCATCCATTCTTGATGCTCGGTGCCCTACCACACCTTTTGGACACCAGTCGTTCGTATCATCGTTGTACGCCAACCCCGCTTGAATGCACCGGGCGCCTGCACCGTGTGCGAGGCACCCTCATTGCAGTGGAGGCCCGTCCACATGACAACAGAGCAGGGCGGTCCTTAACGGAAAAAAAAAGTGTTCCGGAACCAGTTTTCCCAAAAAAGCCCGCGGGCACTCCATGTGCTCAACCATGGTTGGTGGCGGTTGGCGGTTGGCGGTTGGCGGCGGTTGGCGGTTGGCAGTTGGCAACTGGCGGTTGGTGGTTGGTGATTGGTGGTTGGTGGCGGTTGGCAGTGGTTGGCAGTTGACGGTTGGTCGCCGCTGGCGGTTGGCGGCGGTTGGTGGCTGGCGGTTGGTGGCGGTTGGTGGTTGGCGGCGGTTGGTGGTTGGTGGGAGTTGGCGGTTGGCGATTGGTAGTCCCTTGGGGCGGTCCTTGAGGGCGGTCCTTTGCAAAAAAAAAAAAACTGGTCCCTTAAGGACCGCCCTGCAACAGAGAGCAGCGAGAGCACTTAAAGCGGAGGCAATTCCCCTGGGAGCACGGGTAGAACACCATCCTATCATTCACACCAGACTGCACCAAAGTGCCCTAAAGTGCCCAAATGATGCCCCCCACACCCTTACTCTATCTTGACGGTCAGGATCTGGGCATCCCCTATCCAAAGACAGAAAGGTTCAGGAGGCAACACCAAGCATTTGTTGAAAATCAACGTCCATAGACTCTTTCTGGAATAGCTGCACGCTCGATCTTTTTGGAGGATTGGCGCATTGCGATCCATCAAGCAGGGCAGGGATTTTGCACACCCAAAACTAGGGCACTGTTGCCAATGATTGACCGATTTCAAATGATTGATGGATCTAAATGTGTTTGTGCCTGCAAAAAAAAAACGACACACCCAGGTGGGATACAGAGTGGCGCAAGCCAAATTTTAGCCACCGCTACACGCATTGTTCTGGCAACTACTTCACCAAAACATAGGACTTTTGAAAAACATTGGCGAGAAAGATATGGATTTCAGTCAGAAAATCCTTTGTGCATCTGCCAAGGCAAAATCACCGGCTGGGCTTGGGGTTTTGATACACTGTTTGCACATGGCATCATCTGCACGAGTGCCACAATGATGGTTTTGAATCGGTCACCGCAACGCTCGCAGCATTTCCAGCGAAACACAAACTCCCCATCAGCAACTGGTGAAGCAGAACGAATGTAATACAAATGGAGGCCACCCCGCCTCCAATCAATCGCTCCAAGGAGTCTCCACATGGATTGCAAACGCAAGCATTGGTTTGCTTGAGACGAGCGTGCCATCGAAGACCAGGGTAGGGTTGACAAGTGGGTGGTGCGCAAGACACGCGAGACTGACTCCCACCCTTCGCTGCCTCCTCAAGACGGGAAACTCGTCTGCAGCCCCATGACCCCTGTACCACCCTCAACGAAACCCCCACTCCAGTCCACAACCCTCCTGGACCCTCTACGGCCCTGCCAATAATCAAACCCCCCCTACGCCCCCACAGCCCAATCACTCGCAGCCCTTGATCACCCCCCCCTCCACAGCCCCCCACGATCTTCAACCCTCACCAGCCCCCACTGTCATTCGCGGCACTTAACACGAAATCGCGCGGCTCAATAAGGCCGCAACCCCTCAAAAGGCGGTACGGCCCCCCTCTCCCGTGGGTCCACCGATGGGCCAAGCGGTAGGCGGGACCCCAACAACCGTCCGACCGGGTGCGCGCAGTTGATGGGGTTGTTCGGTTTGCGGTGTGGTCTGGCTGCGCCTGCCCGGGACTTTGTAGGTGGCCCCAATCCCTGCAAACGCCCCTGCTGCCCCCCCTCTCCGTCTCCCAGCCCCTCTGCCCCCCCCCCCCCCCGTGTCCAAGCCGCAAATATACACCGTCCGTGTTGGGGTGGGTTGGGGGGGGGGGAGGGTGCGTAGCCGAGGCCATCCGCAGAAACATCAATCGGGCGAGACATTGTGCTGGTCAGGGTGGTCGCTCCTTGTAATAAAATGGACTGGAACGGAGGGGGGTGGGGGGTTGGCATGACATTTGGGTGTGTTGCTGTCTGCGGCCGGCGGCGCCCATTGGCCGATTGCCACTTACCGCTGCCCTTCCCTTGAACCCTCTCCCTCCGCAGGCGGCGGTGCCCATCGGCCTCTCACCCGCTCGTGCCCTCCCTCTCCCTCTCCCTGGCCTACCCTCACCCTCCCACACCCCCTTCCTTTCCCCGGGAAATTGTGCCAACGGAGCCCCCGGACTATCCCTGTTTCACTGCTCCGTGTCGGGTCCACACGGCGGAGGGCACCGGCCCTTGCCATTGGCCGGGTGCGTCCAAGTGGGCACCCCCATACAAGCGGTGGGTGGGTGGGTGGGTGGGCGGGTGGGGGCACAGGGCGACCAAATTGATGGGCCACATCCGAAGATTCCACAGCCCAACACTGTCACGTCCCCCTGTACAGTACTGCCTCTGTTAGCGGGCCCCCACAGTCCCCCTTTTCTTCGCATTCCTCGTGCGTCTTCCCGCATATTGGCCAAACGTTAGTGGGCCCAAAGTGGCGGCAAAATCGTAGACGGACGGGTGGGTCTGGGCGGAGGGGGGCATTGGTTTTCGCTCCCAGGAACGATTGCTTTGAGCGCATACCCGGTCCAGTGCATCCCCGGATGGCCATTGCCCTCAGGAATTGCGCCCATACATCACAGGGGGCGTTTTCGCACGGCGCCAGTTACTATGCCAATCATTGCGTTGTTCATCCCGGGAACACCCCTGCACACCACCCCCCTACAGAGGCATGCACTATCCATTCAGAACAGCATCGGGGTTGCAGAACTCAAGACCCTGGGACCCATGGCTACCGGTGGTGAAGGCCTTGGTGCTCCCCCTGATGTGGGCCCTGCGGGCGCGCGGGGGTTACCAACGCCCGGAAGAGAGACACTCCGGTCGGTCGAGAGGTGAGAGCACACAACTGCTGATGTCCCACTCGCCCGGTAGGAGTGCTGTTCCATGTCCTGGCGGCGATGCAGCCGCCGTGGGCACAGCGCTCTTGGGGGGAAGCAAGGGATCGTACGCCTGGAAACAGGGGGATAACTTTCGGTGTGTAGCGGGACGAGGGGGCAGACCAAAGCACTGATGTACACTGAGGCGTTTTCCTGACCGACTGAAGCAAATATATACTTGTTCTCTTGGCACCGCAATCCCTGGATTTGGGGGGGGGATGGGGGGGGGGGGAGGGAGGGAGTGAGGTGGTGCGACTACCTTGATGTGGGGAGGTGGGATGAAGGGGAAGATGGGGAGGATAGACAGGGGAGGGAGGGAGGGGAGGGAGGGAGGGAGGGGAGGGAGAGGGAGGGAGGGAGGGAGGGAGGGAGGGAGGGAGGGAGGGAGGGAGGGAGGGAGGGAGGGAGGGAGGGAGGGAGGGAGGGAGGGAGGGAGGGAGGGAGGGAGGGAGGGAGGGAGGGAGGGAGGGAGGGAGGGAGGGAGGGAGGGAGGGGGAGGGGGAGAGGCAGGGAGGGAGGAGGGAGGGAGGGAGGGAGGGAGGGAGGGAGTGAGGGAGGGAGGGAGGCCAAGACGGGAATAAAATGAACGCCAGGTCAGAATATTTGGCCGAAAAATAGCAACACAACTCCCACTCGTCTGCCGATCATCGGAAAGGCAAGGAACCTTTCGCAGCAAAACAGGCAGCGGAAAATGCCGAATCAAGGTCCGGTTTGGGGCAACAGGCAACGGGTTGGCAGCTCCCGTGAGGCAACCAATGACCGCCGGGGGTCGACCATTAACTGCCGGTGGAAGAGTTCGTTTTGCTCAGACTTGTGCCTCGTAAGTCAGACGGACCGGGTCTGTGTGGCAGGTAAAGCACAACATCGAAGTGCCGCGTGGATCCACAAGCCCTGAACAACGGTGGGACGCTTGTTTGGACTTTGGGATCTGTCCCCAGCCAATGCAGGGGGATGAGACTGCCACAAGGGCGCCCAGCCTATGCCTAGCCACTGTCCCCCTAGAGGCAAGTGCCGGCTTCAATGGCATTTGTAACCGACAGTAACCGCCCCCAACCGCTTTGGCAACCCCCTCCAACCGCCTGCCTAACCGCCTCTGGGGCCGCCTCCGAGGTCCCTTCCCTTCTGATGCATCCCTGGGGGACACCGCCAGGCTTCCCTGAGAAGGCGATTCTGTGCTGCGACTCCCCGCCGGTGGAGGAGCTCCCTGAGGACCGCCCCTGCGGACCGCTTCACTGTGGCGGCCAGAGGCGGTGGTGGGTCTTGGCGTCCTCCACGTACAAGAAGTAGTCGGGGGGCACGATGCCCTGGAAGCCGGTGGTCAGGATGACGGCGTTCCCCGTGAGGAACAGGGGCATGCCGTCGGCCAGGCACCGCGGCACGTCCAGGTGGATGAGGACCTCCGCGTGCGCCCGCATCCCGGCGATCATCCCGAGGTGGTCCGGGGGGTGCGTGGCGAAGTGGATGTGCTGCCGCGCCATCGGGGACAGGCCCGTGCGCCGGATCTCCCCCCAGAAGCGGTAGAACGTGCCGTGGATGCACACGGGGGCCTGCGTGGGGGGAAGGGGGGGGGTGGACGCAGGCGAATGGGAAAAGAGAATGGAGGGGCACAGGCAGGGACGCATTGGAAGGGGGGGAGGTATCCCCCCCCCCCCCCGCTCCAGGGCGCCCAGCCTATGCCCAGCCACTGTCCCCCTAGAGGCAAGTGCCAGCTTGAATCGCATTTGCAACCGGCAGTAACCGCCCCCAACCGCTTTGGCGACCTCCTCCAACCGCCTGTCTAACCGCCTCTGGGGCCGCCTCCGAGGTCCCTTCCCTTCTAATGCACCCCTGGGCACAGGCCAACCAACCACGAACGCAGTCACAACTGATGGGCCACATCCGAATACTCCACAACACACAACGCAAGCCTCGGTGACATCCGAGTTGGGACGGAAAGAGTTGTGGAACCGAGAAAATGCGGTCTACACGATCACCAACCGCATGGCATTGACAGTGCTTACAGCAGCCAATGATTTGTGAATGCGCAGTCCTCATTTCGGTATGGCATCGAGAACTCGGAAGAACACAGAAACACGGGTCTATGATGCTGCGTTTGACGTACCCCACCCCCTACCCACCGGTGCGATGCGTGGGCCTGGGTCGCGGTCGCAGCGGCAAGCAGTAAACCAACATCGGTCGGCGGTTGACCGATGGCAGTAGGCAGTTCATCACGATTGCACGCCCTGGGCTCTAGGGCCAGTGACGACAAAAAGTGCTTCTTTGGTTCACGGGCTCAGTGTAGAGCTGTTTGGACCTGAACCACTGCGCCTTGAATCATTGACCATGCTCACCACACCTCTGCTGCATGCAGACACCTCGACGGGTACCCACAGCATCATTTTGCCGTCTGTTTTTTTTTTGTTGCACCTATTGCTTGATTTGGCTGTGCTATTTCTCTGTGCATTTCTTCTTATCTTTCTGTGTTGTTCATTGGTTCCTTTTTTGCTTCTTGTATGTTGTCTGTTGTCTTCTTTGTTGTGCCTCTATTGTGTTCTCTTTTTGGTTGTAGCCTGTGTGTCCCATTGTTGAGCTACGTTTTTTCTGTGCTCTTTTTTATGCTTTTTGCCTGTTGTTTGCCCGTCTGATGCGGCTGCTGTCTCTTATGTTTGTGCCAGCAGGGTGATCCCGCCTCTCCAGGGAGACAACATGGGGGAGGGTGTGTGGGTGTGGCAAACGGGGACTCGCCAGAAAGACTAACTGATTGTGCCCGCGGGTACTTTCGGTGTACACACTGGTATTCACGAGAAACTGTTTACACTGCTTGTCCCCATCCAAACGGGGAAGAGCACTTGCAGTGGGTGAGAGCGGGACCGGCATCCCGCTGCTGACGGCAGCTGCTTCTGCGCCTCGGCGTCCCTCCCGGGCCGGCGCCGGCGTGCCTCACAGTCAGTCATGCCTCTGACAGTGAAGCTCGGAGGGTGCCCACCACCACCACATTTGATGTTGAAACAAAGGGGGGCTGGGTGGGACCCCATGGCGTTGGAGTGTTGCCAGCGTCAAGCATGATCTGGCACAAGTGAGGGACCCATGGTGTTAGTGACCCCAATGCTTCACAGTAGTAAGCGGAGCCGCGCCAGCAGTCTGACGGAGTCACCGCGCTTGGCAGCACACACACACACACACTCTCTCTCTCTCTCCCTCTACCCCCCCCCCCCTCCCCACCCCCCCCCCTCTCTCTCTCTCGCTCTCTCGCTCTCTCTCTCTCTCTGTCTCTCTCCCCCTCCCTCTCTGTCTTTCTCTCTCCCAAGGCGCCAAGAGGGGCTTGCAGTTCGCGCAGCAACAGAGGGCATGGGGGCCAACGGCATGGCATAACTAGGGCAACGGGAATGGTAAAGGATGGAACTGGTGAAGAAACCCAGTAGGAGAATGCAAGAAAGACAGTGATGGGCAGATGAATGGAAGCATGTGCCAACCCGAGTAGTGCCCCGTTGCCTGTCACGAGGGAGGATAAGGGACCGGGCCCACAGGATCACAAAGCAACTCAGCACAGTATCAACCCCAATCACAGGACCCGAGGCAGACGGTGTAGCGCACCGTAACAAGCGCAGCGCATCCATCAATTTATCCCTCCATCCTCTCTCTCTCTCTCTCTCTGTCTCTCTCTCTCCCTCTCTCTCTCCCTCCCTCTCTCTCTCCCTCTCTCCCTCTCTCCATCCCTCTCTCCCTCCCTGTCCCCCCCTCTCTCTCCCTCTCTCTCCCTCTCTCTCCGAGCTGACCTGAAATCCCGGCAAGCACGCACTAACCAGCCAGGACAACCGTGGACCATGCCCAAGGCCTGGGTTGATGGGCATTCGTTTGCCTGGTGCTGCAAGGGCAAGAGGGTGCAGGGCATCAAAGAGATGGTGAGAGAATGCATGCCACAGGCGGGCGAGACAGCCTCAGAACAGGGGCACATCCCCATGGAGCATGTGCAAGCGAGTCAAGAAGATGTGCGGCCACGTGCATTATGGCCGCAGTGTGTGTTCAGGCACCCCAGAGAGCAAGCAAGGGCGTTGCTGGCTGCATTTTATGAAAACACAAGGGACATGTACATCGATACGGAGGGGCAGGGAGTGTGCGTGGCATGCCAACAGCCATATGACTGCAGTGTAGCGCATGCGCACCTCCAATGCCCATGCTTGTGGCAGAATGTCATCGCAGGTATGGGAGACATAGCGCGCATATGTGTGGGTCATGTGCGCAGGGGAGTTGCGGTGAGGCAAGTGTGGGGGGGACTGCAGCTGCAGGGACATGGAGTTACTGTTTTGCTGGTTTGGATGCCGCCCAGACACAGTGCACGGAGCGCCCGATGCATGCAACAGGCCCACATTACACTGTGGCCCATATTCCCAGCATCCGTCCCCAGTGAGTCAGTGCTAGAGGCACTGAAAATCCTAAGCGCGGAACCAGCCCGACACCTGTGTATGCGCATCATGAACGCTCAAGTACGTTATATATGGTATACAGCCAACCCCTCACCAGGGTCAGAGAGGTTGTATTGGACGCTGCCTGTTGCAGGCAACTATGCAGCCCCCATGTATACAGATCACAGGTGCCACTACGAACAGGGAGAAGAGGATGAAGTGGTGGTGTCAGCGCCCGTGCTGTGGGCACTTATGTCAGCGGTATGGAGTCTGAGAACGAAATTGGCAGCAAAAGGGGTGAGCAACATGAGACTCTGCAGTGTCCAACACAGGGCGTGGACCACGCATCGAAGAGTGGGCAGCCTGCCGGGGGTGGGGCTAAGGAGAGTAAACCCCCCCGATTTTGGTGTAGAACTGTGCTATGTGACAATCAGCAGTGGTGACCTCACGCCACACCAGAGATGGTGGTATGCAACAGCGGACGTGCACCACAGGATGAAGGTGCGAGTCCAAGGGTGGGCGCTGCAGCCCAGTACCATAGTGTGCCTCACCCGTGGCCCCAAAGCCAAGGAGTGGGGGGACACGGTGCAACGAACCATAACCCGCCTGACCAACCAGAACTCGGCCTAACCCGTCCCCACCACCGTCCAATTGCAGGTGGCAAAGGAGGCGCCAAGAGGAACTTACAGTTCCAGCATCAGCAGCGAGCGTGGGTGCCACCAGCCTGGCAGGGTAAAGGGAAGGGTAAGGGGTGGCACTGGTAAAGGAGTACACAAGAGAACCGGCAGACGGATGAAGGAGTGATGTATGAATGAGCTGAGTTGTGCTTGTGTAGTTGCATGTATGAAGGGAGACGTTGCTGAGATAACTCCAAGCAGAAGCCCGTCACACACAGGACCCTGGGCAGACGGTGTGGCGCACCGCATAACGCGCAACACATCCATCCATCCATCCATCCATCCTCTCTCTCCCTCCCTCTCTCTCCCTCCCTCTCTCTCTCCCTCCCTCCCTCCCTCTCTCTCTCTCTCTCTCTCTCTCCCCCTCCCTCTCTCTCTCCCTCCCTCTCTCTCTCTCTCTCTTTCTCTCTCTCTCTCTCTCTCTCTCTCTCTCCCTCCCTCTCTCCCTCCCTCCCTCCCTCCCCCCCCCCTCTCTCTCTCCCCCTCCCTGTCTCTCTCCCTCCCTCTCTCTCTCTCTCTCTCTCTCTCGCCCCCCCCCCCCCCTCTCTCTCGCTCTCGCTCTCCCTCTCCCTCTGGCTCTCTCTCTCTCCCTCTCTGTCCCCTCCCCTCTCTCCCTCTCTCCCTCCCTCTCTCCCTCTCTCCCTCTCCCTCCCTCTCTCCCCCTCTCCCCCCCTCCCTCCCCCCCCCCCTCTCTCTCTGCGCAAGAGGCGGGGCGGGATGAGGATGGAGGGGTATTGGATGGGAGTGTGGACCTGGGCAGGGTTCAGGATCTGCTGCAGCGGGAGGTCGGGGACCGAGATGGAGTGGCCCTGATGCGCTGCAATGTAGTAGATCCCGTCCTCCACTCGGAGAGTGTACCGGTGCTTGGCATCGGCTGATGACAGGACGAGAAATGCACCGGACGGTCGGAAGGGCATCACATCAGAATGGCCCCAGCGCCCCCCCCCCCCACAGCCAATTGGAGGGCAGCGCACGGCAGCTGCTCAGGAACTAGGGAAGGCGTAAACGGCGGTCGTTTACCAAATGCCAAAAAAAAACCGCCCCTCACCGCACCGCACCACCAGAGCTCTCCCTAAGAAGGGGGGGGGGGGTCCTAGAACCCAAAAGTCCAAAAGTTTGTGTACCAAAACCAGCCCACATCAATATTTTCTTTTGTAAAAATTTCATTTTTTCCTGCGATGAAATCCGGGTCCGGGGGGGGGGGGTGTTAGACCCCCCCCCCCCGAAAGGAGACTCTGTGCACGACCCCCATACCACACCATACCCCACCACCACCGCGCCACGCCACGCCACGCCATACACCACACCACACCGGCCGCCCCACCACCACCACCACCACCACCACCACCACCACCACCACCACCACCACCACCACCACCACCACCACCACCACCACCACCGCACCGCACCGCACCGCACCGCACCGCACCGCACCACACCACACCACACCACACCACACCCCACGCCCACTGCCCTCTGCCCACAACAACAGTGCAGCAGGGCACACACAGTGCAATGTAGTGCACAGCACCAAGCAGTGCGGCACCACACAGAAAGCACTGATGGTGCAGCGCGGCACGCAGGGTGCAGTGGGTCAATGAGACCCTGTGTGACTGCGCACAGGCGTCGGAAGAGCAATGCCGGCCAAGTGCGAGAGTGCACTGGTCTGGCAATGCAACAACACACTAGCACACAGCGCGCACAACACAAACAGCCCCGCCCGTTTACCTGTACCCGTGGGCAGACATCCCGGCCATTGCCTTCTGGTAACAGCTCCTTCGGCACACCACACCACACCACCAGCCGTGCCAGCAGCAGCAGCAGCAGCACCACCACCACCACCACCACCACCGCACCGCCACCGCACCGCACCGCCACCGCACCACACCACACCACACCACCAGCCGTACCAGCAGCAGCATAACCACCACCACCAGCACCGCACCGCAATGCACCGCACTGCACACCGCACACCGTTCTCACACCACGCTCCACTACACTACGCTACTCTACACTACGCTACGCTACGTCACGCCACCGACACGACACGATGCAACACGGCACGACACGACAATACACAACACGCCACACTGCACTCACTCTCCTGTGGTGCGGTGTATTGCAGTGTCGTGCACTGCAGTGTGACGCAATGGAAGTGTCGAGCAGCGTGGCCATGCACACCTGCCACAAGGGCCTCGATGTCCTCAATCCCGACACCCCGGAAATCCGGCCGCTGCAGCAGCTCCACCAACGGCACGAAACCGTCGCTGCGCATGGACAGGCCCTCACGCTGCGCGCCATGGCGCAGGAGGTACGACAGCTTGCGGCCAAAGGCCTGCGGCGCACGGGGCGCTTCGACGGGGGGGCGGAGGCCGGTCGCGTTGGAGCTGGAGAAGATGGAGGCCGCGAGTTTGGACCGCCGTGCCGCGGCCTTGGCCTGTGCGTCGGTGGGAGCGCTGGGCGGCGCCGGGGCAGGCGCCTGCGGCGCCTGGGCCCACGGATCGGAGGGGGCCCTGTATGGGGGCGGGGGGCCGGCAGGCGTAAAGTGGGGAGGGGCGGCGAAGGGGGCGGCGTCGGAGGGCGGGAAGCCGGGCCCTGGCACGGGGTGGGGGGGGCCCGGGGGACCCCCGGCAAAGCCGTGCCCCGGGGCGACGAACGCGTCGGAGAAGTGGTGCGCCGCGGCAAACTGCGCGGCAAACTGGTGCTCGGGCTCTGCACCGTCGGCCGCCGGGGCCGGCGCCGCCGCGACCGGCGCCGCCGCGGCCGGGGAGGGCTCAGGCTGCGGGTCGGGCGCCTGAAATGCAATGAAGTCGCCCATGGGGGCGGGGGTGTCGCTGGCGGGGGCGGGGGTGGCGCTCGCGGCGGCGGGGGCGGCGCCGGGCGGGCGGCCCTGCTCCCCGAACGCCACAAAGTCGCCGAGGGCCGGGACGGCCGCGTCGGGGGCCGGGGCCGGGCCCTCGCCGGGCTCTGTTTTGACCACCGCCGCGCGAACAGCGCCCGCGGCGTCGTCGTCGCCGCGCGCGCGCTTCGGGGGCGGCTCGGGGGCGGAAGGCTGGCGGCGGCGGGGGGGCTTGTGCAGGGCCGGCAGCCTCGGGGGGCACCAGTCGGGGCAGTGCTGCAGGGTCCACTTCACCACAGCCCGGTGCCGGAAGTCGAAGGGCACCGACAGGTCAAGGACCTTCACGCTGCACATGACCATGTCCGCCAGTTCCCCCAAAGTCAAGCGTCCCACGGACGACTCGTGGATGCGGTCGGCGTCGGCGGGGGGCAGAGCGTCCCATATGTTGGCAGCTTGCCCCGTGGCCATTGTGAAGGCAGGGTTCCCTGCAACGCAAATGTGAGGCACCGAGTGGAACTGCGGCAGGGCACGCACTGCATGACCACAGATGTGATGTGCATCTCACACCTCCTCCGGCGAAATTACATGCAACAGGTTTCATAACAGAGAGAGCGCAGTAATGGCTGTTTGTCTTGGCAACCTACCTAATCAGCCCGCTTATCCCATCGGCTGCCCCACTTTGTCCTATGCTCAATATATCTTAGACTATGGACTGGGGCAGCCCACATGAGCGACTACGGCAGGGCTCATCGAGCAGGAGTGCAGCAGGACACATGGGGTGCAGCACAACACGCAGGGGGTGTGTCTGCACGGCGCGGGCACAGCGCGGGCACAGCGCCAAATAGCCCTTCAACAGTTCCCTGACCACCCTGAAACCCAGCCACCTCTGCCGAAGCACACGTGCACATGGCAAAAACAGCAAAAAAATCCTCATGGGCCCCCGGCCAAATGTCACGCACAACCCTCCAAGACCAAAGGCGGGCAAACAAATGTTCCACCCATGCTCTACAATACCCATGAGTATCATTGTAGGTCTTTTGCCGGACAGGCAATGTCTTCCGGCCAATGAAAGGGATGTGGGAATGCTATCTTCCCTTTGATGCATCATCATGTATACCCACCTCAAACCCCTTGAACCATCCTTTGGTGCGTTGTGGCCCATACTTGTCCCATATCTTAACATTGGCACTCGTACCGGGTAAGACCGGGCATACCCACACACTGTTAACCAAATTATCCACTGCCACGGTGACCTTCCACAAAACAGCCTACTACTCGCAGGGCACGGTGCGCCGCCATAGGGGGAGCACTTGTGCCACGCGCACCGCACGCTAGTTTTGCGGGCAGCACACCCAGAGCGTGCTGATTGTTACCACCTCCCAAAATTGCCCCGCAGGAGAGCAAACACTTTGGCGAAACAAATTGCACAAACTCCCCTCCTTGATCTCATTGTAGCACATTGCAAATGGACGAAACAAATAACAGGGTTCCAGCAAGTCTGTTGGCTGTTCATGCTGTTTTATAATGCGTTGCAGGTGGACCACCTTAGTGCTGCAGGTGTTTGTAAGTGCATACGGTAAGAAAAAGATGGATGTGTTGTAGAGAAAAACAATTGGTGACAGCTGAGAGAGTGGCAGAGGTTGGTGAAGGCCAGACTGCACGACACACATATGTGAATAAAGAATGAGGTATGAAATTACATGACACGCCTGCTGGCTGCCACCAGATGATCAGTAGAGCTCAGTTTGTGGGAAATGGTCCAAGGCACGAAACAAGCACAAGTAAGGAGCCCCCTGGGCTATCCCACAGGGCTATCCCACTTCCACAAACATGAGCACAACGAAGGGCACAACACAATTGGCACCCATAATCTGCGCAATGGCCCTTGGCCTGTTGCGGCCCCTTTGCGGTGCCAAGTAATTAAATCCGCAGAGGCACCCGGCGTGAGAGGACAAACCCAAATGGCGACGCAACACCTTTCCCGTGGGCCACGCCACATGGCTGCCCCGTGCACGTGCCACGTCAGGTGCTCCCCCTCAGGGCAGGGGTGCTGCAATGCTGTAGCCACTCCATATGGCTTGCTTCAGTCGCTCCGTGGGCATCGCTGGACAAACGTGTGTTCAATTTCGGAAATGTGACCCTCCTCCGAACGGGGGCGGGGGGTATCATCGCAGAAGAGTGGGGATAAACCCACTTTAGGGGGGGGGTACGACTTTTCAAGCTTGTCAAGTGCTTCCCAACACGGCGAACACCGGCCACTAGCCATGCCCATTGATTGAATTTTTTTTTTGGCTCAGACCAAGATGAGCTGGCGTAGCCTGCTCACTTCACAGTACTCGAGGTGACCCCTCGGGATCAAGGTTCAGAGCTGTCCAGTGCTGCGATGATCCCACAAATGATTGTGGTAGCGGATCTGACACGCAGTGCGGATTGGCTGAGTCTGAAACCAGGTTATGCAGTGGGAGACTGCCACGCCCGTAGGCTTCCCAGTGTGCGTGGGGCACATTGATTGAATTCCATTTTCATCAATGTCTGTTGAAAGGGACATCCATGCCATGCGACTGCCTGTCGGGTCACTTTGTCCCAAATTTCTATTGTACTGCTATCTCCTTGCAATGTGTGTTTACACAAAAAGAACTGAAAAGAAGCGACCCCTCGCCCCACCTATGTATTAAACCCCCCACCCTGCTTAATCAACCTGATGCTGAAAATAGTACCATTACAAGCGTGCCGGCACAAAAAATCCCCGACCCCCCTATCCTCAAGATTCGAAACTGCACACCCCTGGGATTCCCAACATTGTGTTGCAGGGGTGCATACCATGTCATCAGGGCCCTAATCCAACCCACACATGGCTTGGCATCAAACCAGAGCAAATCTAGTGATCATGAGCAGCAACATCACAAAACAAAAAGCAACTATTACAAAGCAAGCAGTAACTCTTGCATATTAAACATCCAACAGCTTCAACACCACCGAGGCGATGTTTCTGCACTACACGTGCATGGTGTGGGCACTGCATGATGTGCAGTACATCCCACCAGAGCAGAAACCCACCCAAACCCACCTACCACCTCTGCAATATCTACTCCCCTTGTCCTAATAGCAGAGGGAAAGTATAGCTCTTCCAGCGTAGCCACCAGCAAATCTACAGGTGCTTGGTCGGGCCAGACGGCTAAATCTCCGTGCCGTGCGCGTGCTGCGTCAGGTGCTCCCCCATAGTCGACTCGGGAGGGGGGGGGGGGGGGTCAAGGGGAGGGCTGAGCAAGTTGCCAGGTACACAATCGGGTGTTTGTTGTAGACGCCACACGTATGTGAGGGAAAGTGTTTGCCTTGCGCGCGCCCTGCGCGCTACTTTTATTATGACTATCCTGGATTTAGCCCCCAAGCTTACCACTGTGTAGAGAGGCCCCCTAGAGAGGCCCCCTAGTAGACCAAAGGCTGTCACATGTCAAGTGCAACACCATCCCTGCAAAGCGCTCAACAAGATAAGCACAGCTGTGTCCTTTGGGAGGTGGTGCCCTTTGCCAAAGGTAAGGATGCGCATCACCGAATCACCTCGGGGACGTTTGGTGACGTTGACGTATTGGGGTATCGGGGGTGTTCTTTTGCCCAAAAATCAATGTGGGCTGTTCAAAACTGGCGCATAAACAATGTTCCCGTGGACCACATTTATCAAGGCTCAATTGCTCTGGCAGATCCGATGGTTGAAATTGTTGCCAAACTTGGTCCATGAAAGCGGTTTCCTTACGATTGAATTCCTTGATTGCACTATTAATGGCGTCCATATAACGCAAAACCGGCGTGGCATGCAAAGTGCCACTACCTGGCGCTCCCTAGCGCTTCTTCCATTGTGTCTGTGCATCGAACTGGAACTTCCGTCGATATGCAACGTAGTGCATGTGGTTCTTGCACACACCTTGTGTAAAACACTTGGTCCCCAATCTTCAAGTCCCTATTATGGAACAACAAACCTCAACAGACAGGCCGAAACTTGGGTTTGGGTAGTTATGGACGTACAAAACTTTGCCCTGCGCGTGCCCTGCGCGCTGACGCTCCCCCTGAGATGATGGGTGCCATCATGGTTTTTGAAGGCACCTGAAGCGCTTGATTAGCCTCCGCAATACCTCTGCGTCAGCACAACGGCCCATGGGAGGGGGCTGTATGCAATACCTTTGCATCAACACAGCGGCCCATGGGAGCGGGGGGTATGCCATACCTCTGCGCCCAACTCAGCGGCACATGGCCCACCAACACCACACCACCCACCAACCCCCCCTTGGACCCCCCACCCCCATCCCCCTAAAAGATTGGACCAAATTTTCTTCCGGGTCTTCGGCCGATCCAGATTTCCAGTGGCGCCTTCAGCACCAATGAGTCTAAAGAGCAAAAATGTTCGTCGGCGCCTTTGGTATCTCTGAAAACTCAGCACCCCCCCCCCCCTTTTAACAGGAGCCCTGTCCAGTCCATCACTTCTCGTGGGTGAAGTCCGAAGGGCAACCACCAGTGTTGTTGCCTGGAGTGTGCCTCCATCGTAAGTTCCCTGTTGGGCGCTTTCCCTCTCCCCCACACACGCACCACAATGTTAGTCCCACCAATTGGTCTTGCAATGTTTGGTCCTGCAGGCACTCTCCCACCCCCGTGGGCTGTAGCATCCCCCGTCCCCCAGTGCACCCCTGCCACCCATTCCGCTGAGCCATCCGCGTCAACCAAACCTCCATTTTCACACCGGGTGATCTCTGCCTTGGCCTTGGGTTCCTGGCGACGGTGGTTTAGCCGAGGTCTTCCCTCTCTCTGCCCGCCCTCCCTGTCCCTATCCCTGTCCCAACAGGCACATCAGAACTGTATGCGGACGCCATTCCAAAGATGCGCCGTGGGTTGTACGACAATGTGAAGGGTCAGCGCAGAGTCTGCGCAAAGGGCAAGGGAAAGCCTGAAAAACAGGCAGGAAATGGTTCCGTAAGAGGCGCCAGAGGGCGCGAGTTATGGCGCACTTCGGGGAGCGGCTGGGGACAGGCCGAGGCTCGCCGCCCCTCGTTCTCCTCCTCCTGCACTGGTCCCTGGTGGCCATGGCCCACCACCGCGGCCCAGAGGGCAAGCGCTGATATGTGTAGGATGAGGGATGGCATGTCAAGACGCGAAACGGGAAGGATGGCGGTGACACGTCTGGCGCTTCCATCGCACAAACGGCCCCAGGCGGAGTCCTCCCGGCAGATGACTCGTAGACTGCGCTCATTCTGAGCAGAATACTCGCCGGTTGGGCGCCGCCATTCTTCACCCCAAATCCCAATGCTGGCCTCAGTGGAGGCAACGCTGTCCCCAGGGACAACTCTGGAGAGAGCATCACTGCACGTCCACAGGCCACCGCAGGCGGAGGAGTGCGGCATTGACTGTTGGGCCACGGAGGGGGTGTTTGTGAGAGAAAAAGGGGGGGAGGCGGGGGGCAATTGCGGTATTTGTGGTGTGCCTGCCAATCGGCGGCAGTTTGTGGTCCACCGACCAGACATGGCACTGGCGTCTGCCAGGGAAACTGCTTCTTAGAAGCAATCCGCCCTGTACCAACGGCCACTCAGCAATACACGCCCCCCCGCACCACCAGAACTCAGTAGGAACGTGCTGCGTCCAGGAGGGGGTTACTCAAGGAGGGTCACGGGGTACTGTGTACAGCCGGTGGTACATCCGCTGCCCAGTGGTATGTGCTTTGGGGGACCCGCTTGTGCTGCTTGAGGTCGTCATTGGTGTCTCTAGGGCGACGCAGTTGTGTGGGTTAGAGTGGAACGGGAAGCAGAGCCAGGGCCTGTCGCTGTGGGAAAGTGGATTCGAGGTGCGGAGCCCCTGAGACTGCACAACATCTGCGGAAAGTAGTGAAAGCCCGCAGCTCCCCATTGGCGTCCATGAGCTACTTCCCCTCTCCCCGTCTCACTGTTGTCCATCCTTCTGTCCCTCCCCCTCTTCCTCCCCGGGATCACCCCCCCCTCCCTCCACCCTCCTAACCCCCGACCCTCTCTGCCTTCCGGTCCTCCCGACCTGCGGACGAAGGCATCGAGTGTGGGCGGGTGCCCCCTTCTCCACTGAAGTCACCGTCCCCAGTGTCGCGTGCGCACGCGTGCGGGGTAGGAAGCGCCGTTGCCGAAGACAGGCAACATTGGTCGACCGCATTTGTGCACTCCCACCCCCAGGAGGTGGGGGCGCATCACCACGTCGCACCAACCGCTTCCAGCCCCCCACCCCCCCCCAAAACCCAGGCATGCACTTCACCGGAGGCAGACCCCCGAATAGAGTACAACAGCGGTTACGGGCGGTTGGAATTGCGGTAGGGAGGTACCGTCCTCCCTGCACAAAGCCCCTGGAGGGCAGTGGGGGGCCTACAACAGAACAAACAGCCATATTCGTCATCCCTACGAACCAGGGCAGGATATGAAGGCGGGGCTGTGGCCGTCACGCAACACGCTGCTGTGCCCACACACAGCCCCCACAGCCATCGACAGCCCCTCTGCCGCACTAGACCCCCAACCAGAGCTACGAACCAGGCAGTACCGTGCGGGCACAAGGGGGTCCGAACCGCACAGCATGAAAGTGCACCGCGTGGCACCAGACCGGGGCAGACCCCCTTTCCGTCGGCTTTGAGATGCTCCCCGCCTGCGCCACTGGAGGGGCCCGGGAGATGCGCGCGCCCCGGCGTGCGGCGGTTCCTGGGCACAGGAGGCCTGCAGCTGAACCGAGTTCAGACCGTCTCGCAACCCCCACTGTTATGGTCTGCCGACAGCCATACAATCATTCACCCACCGCGGGGGCAATCCCCCATTTGCCGTCGATGCATCAACCAGACACGCCACTAGCGTCTGGCAGGGAAACTCGTTCTCAGTAGGAATTAGCCCCGTGCCAAAGGCCACTCAGTAAGACCCGCCGCATGCACCACCAGAACTCGGTAGGAACGTGCCGCGTCCAGCGTGTGGCTCAGTAGGACCCTGCTCCGTCCGATCATGTCTGAGCGGACAGACGCTAGCGGCAAAGTCCGGAACCAACGCGTTAACCGTCGTCGGCTCACCCCGAATCAACCGCCCACTGCCCAACGCTGGGGTCCCAGACCACCCGGTCCGTGGCCCTTCGGCTTCTCTGAGGTGCACTGCGCGGTGTGTCCCGACCAAGGGGCCCGATGCATGCGTCGACGGGGTGCGGCCAGTGGACGCCACCGGCATCATGACCTCACGCACCACAACACCGCACGCCTGGGCTCAGGCCAATGCACAGACCATCGGTATGAGATGCTCCTTGGGACGTTGCTTCGGTGCGGCAGATGGCACTGCTTTCCCATTCCTCAGACACCGGAGGCTGCCACAGCCCCGTGGCTGCAGGTCTTCTGCAGCAACGGATCTAACCGTCGCGAATCTTGAACAGATGGGGGGCGGGGGGGGGGGGGTGAGGGCCGAAGGGGGGGAAGGGGGCAAACTGTGCGCGGGCAGTTCTGCAGCAGCGCGTGGCACCCGAGTGACAACAAGACAGTTTCTCGTGGGGGTGCATTGAGGCTGTTTGTCGGAAGCCGAGGAGCGTGTTGCTTGAAACCCACGACTGGAAACCACACCATTGGTCAACGGTAAAATACAAAGTGCTCCACTGCGGGAGGTCAGTTTCGCACGACCGATGGCACAATTGCTGCGCCCCAACGGACGTTATTGATGCGGACCGCAAGTTTGGCCTTGCCTCAACGGGGGGCGCGCCCAGCGGCAATCGGCGAGGGCGGTGGGACGCGTCCGAACCCGGCGACGTTGTTGACGGCAGCGGCGCCACCCGGGGCACGTGCCGTGGGGGTCCGTTCAGGGGCCTGCGGGCTCGTGCAAGTTCTGGTCGTGCAAGTTCTGGATCTCGCTCTCCGGCGGCGGGAGCTCGGGGGGCAGCAGGTCGTTGACCACGCCGAGGATGCTGGTGCCGATCATGAAGGGCGTGGGGGTGCGCACGCGCGGGGGGATGGGCCGGCGCCCCTCCAGGAGCCCCGCGGGGCTGGAGCCCCGGGAGGAGTAGGGGGACGGCGTGCGGCTGGTCCACGGGTGCGAGCCGTGGCGCGCGCCGAACCACGGCATGAAGACCCCGAAGGCGGAGCGGTTGGCCTGAGGGGGCGGTGACGCGGGATCAGGGCCGTTTGGGGGCCGTGCAGGCCGGGTTGGGCCGGGGCTTGCACCGTGTAAAACCACCGTCGGTGGCCATGCAGTGAGAGACTCCGGCTAGTGAAACGGCTGCAGTTCCCGGGCACACTAGTGAGCATTCCTCTTGGCCATTTGGAGCCACGGGGGGGGGGTCTCCTCGCTGTTGTACGCAACCCCCCCCCCCCCAGTACAAGTGGGCCGAAGGCCCCTGGGGGGGGGTTGGAGGGGGGGTTCAGGGAGGGGCGATGGGGGGGGGGTCCAGGTGGGGCAATTTGGGGTGGTGGTGGGGGGGGGGGTTGGCACAAGGCCTTGGTGGTTAGCTCTGGGGGGGGGGGGGGGCAGGCTTCGCTTATCTCCGTTTGCCCTCCCTCTAACCATACCATCACCGTACACCTAACCCTAACCTTTGCAGTAACTTGGTTTGGCCATGCTAGCCATGTTGATTGGGCTGAACATCATCCACCAAATTTCATTCATGGCTGCTTTTGCCACATCATTGCTCTCCATTTCGGACCCCAATACTCACTCTAACCCTAGCCTAGGGTGAGAGCTAGGGTTAGGGTTAGGGTCACCGAGCTGGTGAAACCAGTCTTGGTTTTAAAACCCTTTTTAGTGTCTAGGGTGGACCTACCAGGTTTAGCAGCAACAGCAAGCAAGCAAGCAAGCAAGCAGCAAGCAAGCAGCACGCGCGAAATGGGTAAAAATCAGACCTCCGTTGTGGTGCTTTGGATTCAGGTGAAATTTTGGTGCATGATACTTATGGGTGTAAAGTACAATCACACAAAGTTTGAGCGAGAAACTCAACGGTGGCGGCCTGGAACGGGATTCGCAAGTGGCGGACCTCAGTTTCAAAAACTACAGTTTAGGGCCAAAAACAAGCATTTTTGAGCCAAAAAAGCCCTCGAACACATTCAAAACGGCCAAACGAAGGGAAACGGTGGGTACACTGCACGTGCGGCTTGACTTCCATGTGTCACCGAGCTCTTTACCTCCCTCTAACTCCATGATATATCCAGGAAACGGCCCAAAAAGGCCCCAGAAGCCCCAAATTTTGTGCAGATTGGCTGCCGACAGCCAAAAACCAAGAATAGGCCATATCTTTGGCTACATGACTCAAAATGCGATTCCGAGGGCACCTACTCCACCTGCAACCCCCCACTTTTTGTGGTTTCCACCACTCAGAATTGCCCAAACGGACGCCTAGACCCCCATACCTAGGCCCACTAGGCTGCGGCAAGCTGCAAGCTCAAGCCCAAACAGTTGGGTGCCCAAATGGGTCAACAGGGTCCAGTAGGGGCAAAAAGATGACTTTTCTCAAAAATGATCCTACACCATGTGCGACGCTAAAACAAGTGTTTTTGGACCGTTTTGAGCTTGTGGTGGCCCATTTTGGTCCTCCGAAAACCCCAAAATGCCTTGAAAATGGGCTGTTTTGGGACCAAAAATGGGTCAAAAATGGGTCAAAAACGCATTTTTCCAAACCTCATCCTAGACCATTTGGGGTGCACAACCGGGTGAAATGAGCCCATTTTGAGCCCATTTTGGGGCATTTTGGCCCCTCAGAAGTCCAAAAAGCCTTGAAAGTGAGCCTCGTGGTGATGGGGTTCACTTGCAAGCTGATTTCACTTTGTCAAGAGCCATGTGTGAATCATTCTTGATGTCCCTCACCAGTCATAGCTAATGTTCCCTCCCCCACCAGCTCGGTCCCAATATTCAGTCTTGATTAGGGTCAGGGTCACCGAGCTGGTGGAACCAGTCTTGGTTTTACAACCCTTTTTAGTGTCTAGGGTGGACCTACCAGGTTTAGCAGCAGCAGCAGCAGCAGCAGCAAGCAAGCAGCAGCACGCGCGAAATGGGTAAAAATCAGAACTCCGTCGTGGTGCTTTAGATTTGGTTGAAATTTTGGTGCATGATGCCTATGGGTGTGAAGAACAATCACACAAAGTTTGAGCGAGAAACTCAACGGTGGCGGCCGGGAACGGGATTCGCAAGTGGCGGACCTGAGTTTCAAAAACTGCATCTTAGGGCCAAAAACAGCCATTTTGGGCCAAAAAAGCCCTGGAACACATTCAAAACGGCCAAACGAAGGGAAACGGTGGGTACGCTCCACGTGCGGCTTGACTTCCCCGTGTCAATGAGCTCTTTGCGGCCCTCTAACTCCATGATATATCCAGGAAACGGCCCAAAAAGGCCCCCAGAAGCTCCAAATGCCGACAGCCACAAACCAAGAATAGGCCATATCTTTGGCTACATGGCTCAAAATGCGATTCCGAGGGCACCTACTCCACCCGCAACCCCCCACTTTTTGTGGTTTCCACCACTCAGAATTGCCCAAACGGACGCCTAGACCCCCATACCTAGGCCCACTAGGCTGCGGCAAGCTGCAAGCTCAAGCCCAAACAGTTGGGTGCCCAAATGGGTCAACAGGGTCCAGTAGGGGCAAAAAGATGACTTTTCTCAAAAATGATCCTACACCATGTGCGACGCTAAAACAAGTGTTTTTGGACCGTTTTGAGCTTGTGGTGGCCCATTTTGGTCCTCCGAAAACCCCAAAATGCCTTGAAAATGGGCTGTTTTGGGACCAAAAATGGGTCAAAAATGGGTCAAAAACGCATTTTTCCAAACCTCATCCTAGACCATTTGGGGTGCACAACCGGGTGAAATGAGCCCATTTTGAGCCCATTTTGGGGCATTTTGGCCCCTCAGAAGTCCAAAAAGCCTTGAAAGTGAGCCTCGTGGTGATGGGGTTCACTTGCAAGCTGATTTCACTTTGTCAAGAGCCATCAATGTGTGAATCATTCTTGATGTCCCTCACCAGTCATAGCTGATGTTCCCTCCCCCACCAGCTCGGTCCCAATATTCAGTCTTGATTAGGGTTAGGTGTAGGGTTTGGAGCAGGCTGAGGGTTGGGATGGCGTTAGAGTCAAGGTTGGGTTCAAGGATAGTGTTGGGGTGCTCCACCGCCTGCGCGGGGAGGGGTGCTACGTGGGCAAGGGAAAAAATTTTCAGGTGCCTTTGGCACCACCGTATGTATGGCCGGCACCTATTGACCCTTGGTAACTAAGTGGGCCCGGAGGGCAGGGAGGGGGGGGGAGTCGTGTACCCGAACTGAGGAGGCCCCCCTCCCCCCCCCGTGTTTGGAGCATTCCTCTCGGCCATTCGGAGCATTCCTCTTGGCCATTGAGGCCTCTGGTCACAGCCCAAGTCCAGGGATCGAATCTACTGCTGCTGCTGCGGCGCAACGCGCTTTGCGCATCGCGCGTGCGGGACTGGACTCGAGCTGCAATCCGTTCGGGTACTTGCATACTACTACTACTACCACCACTCGACCGGCGTGGGGAGTCCTGGGGTCCCGGACACCGCCCGACAGCCCACCCGGAGGTCCAAACCTGGTCAACACCGGTGTTGCTCGGACATGGCACCCTCTGACACCCGCGCCGCGTGGTCTGCAACCGCCGATCAAACCCTGCCCCCCCCGCGTTCAGTTACCCACAAACAGCTTCACTCGCAAAGAGCAACGCTCGCATTACAAGGGCAGGCACCGCTGAAGGTCTCCCAGGGATGCATTGGACGGGGGGGTGGAGGTAACCCCCCCCCCTCCAGGGCACCCAGCCTATGCCCAGCCACTGTCCCCCTGACGCCAAGTACCAGCCTGTCTAACCGCCTCTGGGGCCGCCTCTGAGGCTCCTTCCCTTCTAATGCATCCCTGAGGTCCACTCTGCTGGTCCGCAGGATTAGGGGGGGCAGGGAACCCGACCGTCTGACGTGCCGGGGTGCCCTCTTGAGGGGAGGCGCAGCAGCGGGGCCGCCGAAGGGTCAGGGAGTCCACCCGTCGGTGGCCCTCCCACCCACCCTCTGCTTGTGGCCTCACACAGGGCCCAGGGGGCAGGGGGAACCCGGCACAGGGACGGGTACGTGCCATTCCACTGGGTCACTTGTATCAACAGGGGGTTGGTATCAACCGGGGGATATCGGTATCGGTACGGTGGGGTATGGGCCCGCACGGTGGGTTGCCGTGCAGCAGGTTGGGGTACTGGTGATAACAATGAGAATACTGATGGTAAGAGTATGGCGTGGCATGGCATGGGATGGCATGGCATGGCATGGCATGGCATGGGATGGGATGGAATGGCATGGCATGGCATGGGATGGCATGGCATGGCATGGCATGGCATGGGATGGCATGGGATGGCATGGGATGGCATGGCATGGCATGGGATGGCATGGCATGGCATGGCATGGCATGGGATGGCATGGCATGGCATGGGATGGCATGGGATGGCATGGGATGGGATGGCATGGGATGGGATGGCATGGGATGGCATGGGATGGAAGGGGATGGCATGGCGTAATAATTGGCTTTAGGGTACCGCATCAATTTTCCTCAAATTTGGGTGAAAGAAGTAGGAAGGAAGACACCAAACTGTGCCCCAAAATGAGCCTCAAATGCAAATGTCCACTTAGCCATGACTCAGCCGCAGGTATAAAAGTGGTATAATTTCCGCTGTTCCACGACAATTACCTGAATTGCGTGCTGCAGGCGCCGCAGGCGCTGCAGGAATAGCACTCCCGATGGTCGCGGTACTGGTGTTGGCATGGCATGGCATGGTATGGCATACTGCCATTCTCATTGCCACCAACACACAGTACAGGACTGTACAGTTGTTGAAAAGGGGGTTTGAGGTGTTGGCACTGGGTGAAATGTGTTTCTGTGTGGGTGCGCCTCATCAAATATTGAAGACAGACATCACAAATATTGAAGACAGACGTCAGAGTTCCCTGAGGCTCGACTTGCTCTTATGCGCAAGCCCAGGTCTGCCGTCATGACCGCGTGTTCACACCCCGGACAACCCCAAACATCACGACCACCTTGACACATCGATGACGACCTCTGCGTGCCACAACCGCCTCCCAGCCTCACGGCACTCCCAAGCTGCGGGCGCCGAGGGGCGACACGCCAACATACGTCCAGCACTTGAGCATGGAACTGATAGGGGTCCCGAGGGTTGGCTTCGGCGGCCGGCAGCAGCAGACTGTACGTGGGGACGCGGCGGCGCCTCAGCCACTGATTGCTCATCATAATCAGGCCCCCGACGGTGGACAGCACCCCCACCAAAATGATGAGGGTGCCCTCCAGCACCCACCAGGGGTCCACCTCCGCGGGCGGACTGGGTGGGGCTACCAGCAGGAACCTGCGATTCATGCGACGTTCAGTGGAGTGCGGCCCGTGTGTGTGTGTGCGTGGGTGGGCAAGCCCCAACGGTCCCATGGAAAAATCTATCCCTGCTGCGGCATGCAGCAGGCATGCTACGCCGCTGTTGGGGGTGAGGGACTTCGGCTCGGAATTCTCAGCATTTGACATGTGCGCAGTCACAAGAAAACAAAAAAAAAAGCGGAGGCCGGAAAGAAAAGTGTCATCTGAGGCATCGGTTTAGGGTTTAGGAATGCATGGCGTCAGAGGGAACCCACATTCTTGGCAACACAAAATGCATCCACGCTGCGGCATGCTGCTTACCGTTGGGGCTTGTGCGTGGGTGTGTCTGGGTCTGTGTGTTTGGGGTACTTTCCCCGGAGTGCGGCCGTCGGTGCCGGGCTGGTGTAATATCAGACTCTGGCATCATATGTACTACCCCCGAAGGACCGGCGTGCGGCAGGTCAGACGTGATCAGGAAGGGCTGGGTCCTCCGGAGTGGGTCACGGGACGCGGCTTGTTCCTACTGAGTGCCGGGCGGCGGATCTTACTGAGTGGCTCGAGGGGCGGGGCTGATTACTGCCGGAACGCGGGTCCCCTGCCGCGCGCCAGGGGCCTGTGTGTTTCGTTGTACTACGCGGCGTTGTGCATTGCACCACGTTCTGGTGGTTCTACAACGCCTGTACATGCGGATGGGGCTGTCGGTTACCGCGGCACTGCGGTCCGGTTCGGCCTGACGGGCCCGAAGCGGGCCGTCGCTGGGGTCGCTCGCGCAACCCCTGCGCCGCGGGCCTCCGTAATGGCGGTGGTGGAGAGGGGCAGATTTGTTGCGTGGTTTTGAGTCGTTTTCGGGATAAAAAAAAAACTTCCCCAAAAAATCGAGCGACGGAGGGAATGAGCGGGTGCAGATGTGTTGCCCCGGACCGAGACCATCGCAACACAAGCGGGAGAGCAGAGTGCGTCGCACACGTCGTTTGCCTTGTGGCTCCTGGATTCGCTGAGGGCCTCTGAGGTCTGTGTGCCCTGGAGTCCGAAAATTCTGCGTTTGATCGAGGCAAGCGCCGGCTGTGAGGGAGATGCGGGCCTCGAGTTGAATCCTTCCCTTGACACAGCAATCCCCGCTCCGAGCCCATGCCGCCCTTCTCCATCTGAACCAGGGACGCATTGGAGCCCAACCACACATGCCACTAGCGTCCGGCAGGGAAACTGGTTCTCAGTAGCGAGCGGCCCCGTACCAACGGCCACTCAGTAATACCCGCCCCCCGCACCACCGGAACTCAGTAGGAACGTGCTGCGTCCAGCGTGTGGCTCGGTAGGCCCCTGCTCCATCTGATCTGATGATATGTCTGAGCTGGCAGACGCTGGTGGCAAGTCTGAGCCGAACCACCACCCCAACCCCCCCCGGTACACCGCCCACGGTGTGCACACCGGCGGACCCCCTCGTGCCGCCACCCGGACAAGCCGCTGGCAGCGCCTGTTATCATTGGCACGGAACGGGCCAAGGGACCCACACCTGAAGACAGTGCCTGCCAGTTCGGTGTCGGCGGGATACCGCTTGGCCCAGCGCGCGTCCAAAGTGTTGTACAGGTTGAAGGCCACCCCCTGAGACACCGACAGAGGCACGGAATGAGGGGCCACGGAACGGGGAAAGGAATGGGGGTCGGTGCCGGGCTGGTGTAATATCAGACTCTGGCATCACATGTACTACCCCCGAAGGACCGGCGTGCGGCAGGTCAGACGTGATCAGGAAGGGCTGGGTCCTCCGGAGTGGGTCACGGGACGCGGCTTGTTCCTACTGAGTTGCGGGCGGCGGATCTTACTGAGTGGCGCGGGGAGGTGCGTGTTCACCACCGGCCTGGGCAGGAAACGGAGCACAGGGAGAGTGCCACCCCCGGCGGCACCTCGTCTGAATCGAGCCGAAGTTTCAATTTGACACGGTCCATCCGGGCGTCCCCAAACAACAAAAAACAAAGAAGCAAACGCCGAGCGTCCGATTTCCGATGGGCCGCCCACCGACGGCCATGGGCTGGTCAACCTGCGGCGGTTGGCAGCCAACGGCCCCGGTGCTGTTGGTGTTTAATCGAGAAAACGGCCGGTAACCGCCGGCGGTTGGCCTGAAACCGCCGGCCCGGGGGCGTGTGTTTCTTCCCGCAGACGCAAGGCCTGTGGGCGTCCGCAAGGGACGTCCTGGTCCGGGTCCCTCTCCTTTGTGCGCATGGGCGTTGGACCCAAACAACAAGCAACCCAAACAATACATGTGGAGGGGAGTCCTTGAGGACATGCACATTTCTTTTTTCATTGGGGATGGCCTGAATTGCCCTCCAACCGCCGTCGATTGCACGCCAACCGCCGTCGATCACCCCCCAACCGCCGTCGGTTACCCCCCAACCGCCGTCGATCATCCCCCAACCGCCGTCGGTTACCCTCCAACCGCCGTCGGTTACCCTCCAACCGCCGTCGATCACCCCCCAACCGCCGTCGGTTACCCTCCAACCGCCGTCGATCACCCCCCAACCGCCGTCGCTTACCCTCCAACCGCCGTCGATCACCCCCCAACCGCCGTCGGTTACCCTCCAACCGCCGTCGGTTACCCTCCAACCGCCGTCGGTTACCCTCCAACCGCCGTCGATCACCCCCCAACCGCCGTCGATCACCCCCCAACCGCCGTCGGTTACCCTCCAACCGCCGTCGGTTACCCTCCAACCGCCGGGCTGGCCAGCAAGTCTTTCGTTTTTTCACTGTTCGGGACCGGCCTGCCCTGTACGGGATTGGTGGTGTAGGTGAGGGTATACAGGTCGTTTTTGCGTTTCCGGTGATGGGGACCCTGATACGGCAGAGGCCGTGCCGCAAGGATTCTACAGCCTGCCTTTGCTGCGTTGCTGTAGGGGAGGCGATTGTGGTACCAAGTAGTATTCGATGTGGTGGCGCATTGAGAAACCAGGGGTACCTGAGCTGCACCGTTGTGTCGGCACTCTGCAAGTCAACGCTTCGCCAGTGGCATTTCCGGGGGGCGGCGTTTGGTGTGTGCACGTGTGTGCATGGCCATCCGTTTGATGAGCTCCGATTCCAAAATGGTTGGCAGTGACGGGCGGTTGAGGGCGAGTCGCAGAGGTTAGAGCGGAACGAACTGTCACTCCAAACGGGGTTGCTACCAGGGATGCATCGGAAGGGGGGGAGGTAACCCCCCGCCCTCCAGGGCGCCAAGCCCATCCCCAGCCACTGTCCCCCTGACGGCAAGTGCCGGCTTCAACGGCATTTGTAACCGACAGTAACCGCCCCCAACCGCTTTGGCAACCCCCTCCAACCGCCTGTCCAACCGCTGGGGCCGCCTCTGAGGCCCTCTCGCTTCTAATGCATCCCTGGGCGCTACTCCTTCCCCCCCGGGTCAAGCGTTCGCCCTCAGCCCTGCCGTCATCTCGGCGCCCCAACCCCATCACTGCCACACCTGACGGACGTCCGGCAGCGCGTGGTACCCCATGTCTTGCTCGCCCCACATCAGAAACGGTGCCGCAGAGCCGTTGCCGGTCAAGTTCCGCCGTGCGCCGAAGAATGAGAGGAGGCCTGGACAGGGAATCACTTGAGGGAAAAGGGCTCCAAAGGGGCTACACCGTGGCAATTCCAAAAGCCGTGCCGCTGAGCGGCAAAGCGGTGGGGGCGGGTACTGGCGGTTGCACGGCGGTTGGCGGGGGTTGGGGGCACACATCGCCTACGAGCCTTTCGTGCTTCTGTGAGTACAGCTACCTTCCCCCCCCCCATGTCCATCCCCCCCCAAGGGTGTACGGTTCCCCCCCACCCCGGGGGGAACCGTCACCAAGTGGCGGTTCCCTCCCCTGGGGGGGGGGGGAACCGTACACCACTCCCGACCAGCCAATTCTAGTATAACCCAACTAAAAAATTTCTTCAGCGCCTTCGGCGCCTGTGATTTCCTATTGATTTCTTATTGTTCATGGGCCAAGTGACGGTTCCCCCCCTGGGGGGGGGGGATGGACACGGGGGGGGGGGAAGGTACAACCTGCAGCGGACGAGTGCAGGAAAAAAAATGCGGCACACCCGCCCATGTTTGGCCGGGCAGACGCCCACTTGGAATTACCCATTTTCGGACGGGGGAACACGCACGTAGGCATTTTCGGGCAGGCGGACGCGCACCTGGGAATTCCCGGTATTCAGGAACGCACATTCCCTTCCTGATTCTTCAAATCCAGATTCTACTTTAGATTCTGACCCCAGTTCTGGTTCAGGTCTAAAACTGATGAACAGCAATTCAATTGGCACTAGATTTCAGTGCAGTGCAGAGGTGAGTTACGCACCACCGCAAGGAAGAGGGTCCCCATCCCCGCCCCCCTCCCGGTACCCCTGGTTCCAACCCCCTGTGTGACATTCCGTCCGGTGGTGTTGCTCCTTTACGGGGCCCTGGACAGTCACCCGTTCTCCCCTTCGCATGTTGCGTCGGGTCGCTGCTTTCTGTCGGCCGCTGCGGCCGGTGCTCTTGCTGGTGTCGTTTCCGCGTTCGCCCACTCCCCCTTTAAACACAGCCCTGGGTCTGTGGCACTGTCAATCTGATGAGCAGCGCCAGAGACAGGCCGTACTTTTGTGCGAAGAGAAGTACCGCGCGCTTGAGCAGGCGTCGTTCTGTGCAGGTCAGATCGCGGCACAAAAAAGGTGTATGCCTCGAGAGGACTGCCACTTTACATCTACAAAATTGTTGTAGAGGGCACGGGGGAAGATCCCCAGCCCAGTTTGTATTAGACGGGGGGGGGGAAACAGGGGGTCTGAATGAAAGGGGGGGGGGGTTCGGCTGGGACCCCCCTCCTCCCAGGGTCCCCCTATGGTCCCCGCCGAAGGCGGGCCAAACATTTTTGAGGCGTATATCCTCTTGGCACCGAAGGCGCCGAAGCAAAGTTTTGGCTGTCAGCCTCAAACATTGGAAGGGGAGGAGGGGGGGGGGGTCCAGGGGGGGGGGGGGGAGTGCGGCGGGGGACAGCAGAGCACAGTGCCACTACACACGGAGTGGGTAAGAGGTTGAGCACAGACTGTCCCAGACAACGTCTTCGGTTGGTGGTTGGTGGCGGTTAGCGGTTGGTGGTTGGTGGCGGTTAACGGTTAGTGGTTGGTGGCGGTTAGTGGTTGGTGGTTGGTGGCGGTTAGCGGTTGGTGGTTGGTGGCGGTTAACGGTTAGTGGTTGGTGGCGGTTAGTGGTTGGTGGTTGGTGGCGGTTAACGGTTGGTGGTTGGTGGCGGTTAACGGTTAGTGGTTGGTGGCGGTTAGTGGTTGGTGGTTGGTGGCGGTTAGCGGTTGGTGGTTGGTGGCGGTTAGCGGTTGGTGGTTGGTGGCGGTTAGTGGTTGGTGGTTGGTGGCGGTTAGCCATAGGCCGTGGGCGGTTGGCGGTTGGCGGTCGGCTGTCCCTAACGGTTGTCCTTACCAAAAAAAAAACAGCAGCCCTTAGGGACAGCCCCGCAGGGCCCTGGCAGTGGGCCGGCCCACGCCCCCGCAACACACCGGAGTCCCAGGCCATGACGCGGAAGGCCTGGCCCGTGGGCACGCCGTTGCGCGCCACCGCCGCCCCCGTCCACGGCCCGTACAAGTGGCGGGACAGCCCCGCGGCCGTGTCCTCCGGGCGGACCGCCGCCCCGTCCACGTCCACGACGAAGGACTCCCACGAGCGCAGCGGCGGGACGTACGCGACGGAGAGCGCGGCCCCGAAGTGCGACCTGCGGAATGGGGGGGGGGGCGAGGCAGAGGGGGGGCTGAGGCCCACTGAGACCCGGGGGCATTGGTGTGCACCATGAACGGGCCAAAACGCGGGTGTCAGGGTGTGGGTGGGTGTCCAATAGCCCCCCCCCCCCCCCTGTGTGACATTCCGTCGGGTGGCTGTTTATTTACGGGGCCCTGGACAGTCACCCGTTCTTCCCTTCGCATGTTGCGTCGGGTCGCTGCGGTCTGTCGGCCGCTGCGGCCGGTGCTCCGGCTGGTGTCGTTTCCGCGTTCGCGGAGCCCCGTCGTTGGTGTGCTGGGGCTGTGCTGGTTGTGGCGGGATGTGCCGTTTGCGCGTCAGCGGCGCCCAGTAGCTGGCGTATTGGGGGTTGTGCTGGTTGTTGCGGGGGTCGTTTGACTGTTTTTGCTGCCCACACACCTCTGTCCACAGGCCGTCCCATCCCAAATGTCCCACACCCCCCCCCCCATCGGTGGTGGAGGGGGTCCCTCAAATCACCCCCGAAGGAACTCTGGGCTATGTCACGTGTGCACTGGCGGCAACAGCACAAAGCGCAGAAAGAAAATGGGCTCGTCAGTGGCCTATAAGACCATAGGTACCTTTCTGTCGCAAGATCACCCCCCCTCCCAGCGGGCACAGCAGCGACCCCCGCTACTTTAGTGCCTTCGCTTGCAGGCACCTCCCCCCCCCACCCACTATGGGCAAAATGCCGTACCACAGGCAAAATGCCTTGCCCAGGGCCATCGGCGCTGACCCAAAGTCCAATGGCCTACCCTACGGGGGCAGGGGGGGGGGTTGGAAACCCACCCCCCGAGAAATCGTGACACCCCCCCCCCCCTGTGGGGTAGGACACCCACTAAGAAAAACCCTGGCGGGTGTAAAATGTGATCTCCGCGGGATTCTTTGGTCGCCACCCCCCCCCCCCCCCCACCACCACCACCACCACCACTGGACTGTCTTGGGGGGGGGAAAGGGGGGGGGGGTTGCCCGGCTGAATTGATAACGAAAGGCCATCATCGTTGTCGCAAAAGCGCAAAAAGGAGCCATACGATGGATCGTCCGCCCGCACCCCACTTCTCCCCAGCAGCAACATCGCATTCCTGTGAGGCCGCACCAACTCTCCGCCACCTCCTCCGCCGCCGCCGCTGCCGCCGCCGCCGCTGCCGCCGCCGCCACCACCACCACCACCTCCTCCTCCTCCTCCTCCTCTGGCACGACGCCAGCATGCAGAGCGGTGTATGGCATCATTGGGGCAGGGAAGGGGGGGGGGGGCTGCCCATAGAACCCACGAAAACACACCAGACCACGCCACGCAGCCGGGGGAACACGGAACACGCTTGTTCCCTGTCTGCGGCGATGGGGGCACGGCAGCGATGCAGCACACAATACACTCATTGTGTGTGTGGGACTGGCTGCGGTGCTGTGCGGAATGTGAGGCGATTTGGAGTCAGATGTGTTGGGGCATACCCCCCACCCGCCCCGCCCCCCCGGCGTTCGCGGAGCCCCGTCGTTGGTGTGCCGGGGCTGTGCTGGATGTGGCGGGATGTGCCGTTTGCGCGTCAGCGGCGCCCAGTAGTTGGCGTATTGGGGGTTGTGCTGGTTGTTGCCAGGGTCGTTTGACTGTGTTTGCTGCCCAACACACCTCCGTCCTCAGGCCGTCCACAACCCGCCTCGCCGCGTGACCGTGTGCGTGAGGCCCAGGTGCCCTGCTCCTCCACGCGCTCCCGCCCCCCTCGTGATCCCTGCTGGGGCCTGTCAGCGGCTGGGCAAGGGGCCCGGCACGGCGGCCAAAGAGGCCTGAGCCCCCCCCGTGCACCGCTGTGTGCACCGCGCGCGCTCCGCGTGCAACGACTTGACCACTGTTTTTGGACGGCGTTTGTAACCGACAGCAACCGCCCCCAACCGCTTCTGGGGCCGGTGCTCTTGTAGCCGCCTAGTCTCACTTTGGGGCTTTAGCTGCGGCAAACGGCACGAAAACAGTCCACAGCGGGAGGCCTCGGGGGGGGGGGGGCAGATCCGGGCACATATACCGCGGGTGTCTGAAGCAGCCGTCGTTCGTGACGCAGCGGTACGGGTCCATGTCGAAGACGGGCAGCGGGTGCGGGGCGGGGGGGAGGTCCAGCTGCACCGTGTGCACGAGGCACGCGCGGCAGCCGGGGACGTTGTCGTAGCGGGACCAGACGGTGATGTTGCGGGGGCCCAGCGCGTTGGCGGCGTAGTCCGGGACCCGGATCTCCGCCAGGTACGAGAACAGGAGCCCCTCCTTCGACTCCTTCGTCCGGTAGTACACCTGAACGGACGTGAGGCACAACCGGGCCCCGCGGGCGAGAGAATGCCGCGGAGGAGGCAGCCGCGGCAGGGCTGCCATTCAGGAAAAGGAAAAAAGAGACCCGCGTAACGCCAAGAGAAAAGAAGGTTCACGGGGACGCTTTCGGTTTCGGGGTCGTGGGACCTTCTCTACTTCAAAGGATGGCGGTTGGCGGTTGGTGGCGGTTGGTGGCGGTTGGCGGCGGTTGGTGGTTGGTGGTTGGTGGCGGTTGGTGGTTGGTGGCTGGTGGCGGTTGGCGGTTGGCGGTTGGTGGCGGTTGGCGGTTGGCGGTTGGTGGAGGTTGGCGGTTGGCGGTTGGTGGCGGTTGGTGGTTGGTGGTTGGTGGTCCCTGGGGGCTGTCCTTAAGGGCTGTCCTCAGCAAAAAAAGCAAAAATCTGGCTCAGCCCTGAGCAGCGGACAGGTCCGGAGGACAAAGTAGCACATGCCGATGGACGCGCACCGGAACCCACTGTAATGGCGCTCCTTAGCTCAGGAACAACAAAAGGAAGGCGTGCGGCGAGAAGGTCAAATCGTATTGCGGGGCTACGCAACCGCGCGCGGGGGGGGGGAGGGGCTGGCGTGTTGCCGGTCGCGTGCCGCAGACCGGCGTGCGTGCTGCCCCGTGCCTGTGCCGTTGGCTGCCTGCGGCCCTGTGCGCTCCCCCGACTCCAGCCGCTTGGATGGCTCTACTCCCTGGCCCCCGAGCCCGACGGGGGGGGGGCACAGCGACTTCACCGGCGCCGGTCCCGAACGCCCGTCCGAAAGGTCTATCCGGAGGTCGTGGGTTCGAACCCGAGGTTTGGCACACCGACGATTGGAAACGTGCCCACTCGTGCGCTGGCGCGTGGGCCAGCGGTCCTCGGACATGGGCCCGGTGCGCTGCAACACCCGTACGCAGAGGGGGGCACCAGACACGACCCCCGCCCCCGCGGCCGATCCAGAGGTCGTGGGTTCGAACCCAGGGTCTGCCATACTGCCGGCGGGTGTGCGCCGGCGTGTGTACGTGCCATGATGGGCGAGGCCCGAGGCGGGGATCACGAGGCGCCATCCCCACGGACCAAAGGCATGCACAGGGCACGACACGGAGCGTTGGGGAGGGAAGGGCCACCTGCTGCAGCGCGCCGTACTCACTCCGCACCTCGTCGCCGTTGATGTGCTGCGCCACCAGTTCACCCCAGCCTCGGCCTGGCGGACGCCACGGAGACACGGCAGAGCACGTGCAGAGCGGGGGGCGCGGCCCTGGGTCCCGCTTGGCCGCAGCAAACCCCCTGGCGCCCAAGGGCACTCTCCCTGTCCGCAGCCCATCGGCCCACGTGCCGGGCTGCCCCCGCATGCAACGCCGTGACCGTGGGGCACGTCTCAGTCTAGACTCGACCCCAACACCTCCGCGTGCAGGGGGGGGGGTTCGGAGGGGAGGGGTTGTAACCGACAGTAACCGCCCCCAACCGCTTTGGCAACCTCCTCCAACCGCCTGCCTAACCGCCTCTGGGGCCGCCTCTGAGGTCTCTTCCCTTCCAATGCACCCCGCACCATCACTTGCGCGGCGTCATGCCCAGGGGGGGCTAGGGGTGGGGAACCCCCCACCCCCCCTTCCCCGCCAGAGCCCTGAACCTCCCCCCAGGGGGACCGGCACTTTCTCCGCCCACACGTGGGGCCGACAACAGTACTACGGCCCGTTGGATGCTGGTGGGAGGTTTCGAGAGTGGGACAATGCCATGGTCTGGGGGGGGCTGGTCCTGAGGTAACCCCACATAAAATGGCTCAAAATGATCCCCCTCGATGCAATGATCATTTTGAGGGATGTATCACGGGGGGAATTTTTGTTTTTGAAAAAAATTTTCTGGGCCACTTCGCGACGTCGTGAGTCATCGTGAGAGGTTTTAGACCGGCCCTGGCCTGTCACAAGAGCTCCCCCTCCCCCCCCCCCCCAGGCGCACAAACCTTGTTTCGCCCTCCCTCGCCGGCTGGTGCTTCCCGGTGGACGCAGTTGGTTGGGTGTGGGGGCGTGGGGCATGGGGTGCAGGCAGGGGATGCGCTGGAGGACCATGGGCCGAGGGGGGGTATCGGAAGTGGGTGCCAAAGCGGTTGCTGGCGGTTGCACAAGCGGGCGGAGGGGCCAAGGTCTGGCTCCGGTACAGAAATGTCGGCGGGACACAAGCAGTGGCGGTGGCACAGGGGCACAGCCACCCTGAGCGGGGAGGAGGAGGAGGAGGAGGAGGAGGAGGAGGAGGAGGAGGAGGACCCGCGACCCAGCCCTTGCCGGCCACACGGCCTGAACCACACAAAAGGCACCAGTTCAGACTGGTTTCCCTTCAGCTCTGCCTCAGCTATCGGTTACTTGGGTCTGTGGCGAATAGGGCTCCGCCGGGACACGGACTACCCCCCACCGCCCCCAAGGGGGGCTCTGGCCGACAATTCATTGCCGAAGGTGCCAGCCTCAGGAGTTCACGGGCGCCCAAAGGCATTTTTGTCCACTTTGCACCCCAACGCTATCCTCAAACCCAACCCTGACCCTGACACTCGACCCCAAGAAACCCCACCCGAGTCAAGAC
This sequence comes from Eutreptiella sp. 'Long Island Sound 2002', assembly GCA_964036045.1. Taxonomy (NCBI): domain Eukaryota; phylum Euglenozoa; class Euglenophyceae; order Eutreptiales; family Eutreptiaceae; genus Eutreptiella; species Eutreptiella sp. 'Long Island Sound 2002'. Next base: position 5,650,074 of record OZ038381.1, read on the forward strand.
TATTGGGACTGAGCTGGTGGGGAGGGAGCCTGAGGTACGTTGAGCCCAACCAGGGGGAGAGTGGCTGAAAGGTGGCTGAAAACGGCAGAGCCTAGTCCAAACCCCAACCCTAACCCCCTGTGGTCGGCCCCCCCGTGTGGGGGTGAACGCAGCAGACGAAGGTCGGTCCCCCCAATGCCCTCCCACGGGGGTGGAGGTCGCAAGCCAGGCACGTGGGGAGCAGGCGGGGCCGTTCACGCTGGTGTGTGTTCAGCCCTATTCTTGCCGGAGCCACCCCGGAATCGCTCGGTTGAGGCCGGGGCACTTTTTACCAAAATCAAAATCGTTTTTACCAAAATCAATTTTTTTCCAATTGTAATTTTTATTCTTGATAACATTTGTTTTATTTTTTTATTTTTACCAAAATTTCTTTCTACAGCCATGCGTCCCGGAGGTCTTGCACGATGATTAGCCTTTGATACGGATCTTGAGCCTCGTGTGTGCTGGACTACGATGCGGGCATCAACAAAGCAAGACAAAGGGGCCCCCAAGAGGGCGGGGGGGAGAGGGGGGGGGCTTCATGCGCTCGCCCAGGGCATGGGCTAGGGCATACCTGAGGCCGGGTCATGCTCCTGCTGGTTCCAGAAGCAGACGCGCCCCGACTCGGTGAACCCGATGCGGGGGATGCCTGGGGCCCCCCGCGTGCAGTCCTCGCCGTAGCGCGGGATGGGGTGCCAGGCGGCCACCTTCCGCGCGTAGTCCTGCCGGCAACACGCACAGCGCTGCCCAGGCACCCGGTGGCGCGCAGGGGGCGTGGGCTGACTTGGCATCCCCCCGACCGGCGCGCAGCAGTCCCCCGCGGGCCCTGGGGGGGGGAGGGTTGCCAAATGACGGCTGCTGGGGGGAGGGGGGACGACGGCAGCATCACGGCAGGGGTGGGCGGGCTTTCAATTGGGGAGGGGGCGTCGATACAGCCCCCTGGCTAGACCCCCCCCCCCCAAAAGGGGCTCAATTGAGGGCCCCCCCAAAATCCTACCGAAACTGACCCCGGAGGTGGCCTGGACCCGAAATTCGGCAAAAAATGAAACTGGGATTATTTGGAATCAGCGCGTCGAGGGGGTTCAGAAAAATCATCATTTGCCATATACTTGGTAGGTGGAAAATTTGACCATTTTCAAGGATCAAAAAAATTGTCGGCGCCTTTGGCGCCAGACTTCACAATCACTGATTAATGGTCCTGTCAATTGAGCCTTTTTCCAACCCCCCCCCCCCATTTTGGCGGGCTCTATCGACCCCCCCCCCCCTCACTTGAAAGCCCGCCACCCCCAGTATCACCGGACACGAGCATCGGGGTGCACAGGGATGGGCAATCATCGCTGACACAGCGAAAATGGAGGCCCTGACTTGCTGTGCAGCACAAGGGCATCTGCAAGAAGAATGACCCTCCCGCCTGGGGGCCGGCAATCAGGGGGGGTGGGGGGGGGGGGGCAAAGGGGCGGGGGCGCATTCCTGGACCCCTCCCCCCCCCCCTCTTCAAAATGCCCAGATGCCCTATTCACTCACACCCGCCTCGGGGCCGCCCAGGCCCGCGATGAAGACATCCGTCAGCCGGGGTGGGGGTGTCGCCGCCCGGCCCAGCTTCGGCAGGAGATTGAGGAAACGCCCCGTTGCTTTGTGTGATGCCGCACCCGGGCCGGGATGTCTTTGTGCTTTGCTGCGCGCGTGACCGGCAGTCGGCTGATATGAGGGCGCTGGGCTGCGGCCCCAGTCCCAGGCACAAACTGCCCGCCGAATGACCCACCCACAAAGGCTGCCCCACGCCGGTGCGACAGGCCGGACCCGCCCCTCCCTGTCTCTACCCCAAATCAAACACACAAGCATGGTGCTGTCGATGTGTGGGATCCCCACAGCACCTCCGTTTTTCACGGGAATGTTGGGGAGGTAGGAGGTGGCGGTTACAAAACCGCCGAGATGTGGCTGGAGCGCGGCTGGCGGTTGCTGTTGAGAGACGGCGGGGAATGCCAACCCCCCCCCCCCCTTCAGCCCCCCCACCCCCTCCACTTCCAAAGCAGCCAAGCGTTGGAACAAGAGGCACTGAAAAGGACAGGCCTTCGGCGCTCATGCCTGGGCCCCTGAGTGGCACCTGCTGACCTGTTGGCAACGGGGAGTGGCAGGATATCCCCAGTGCCATCTCAATAAAGGTAGAGCCATGACACAAGCAGAAGAACAAGCCGCACAAGAAGCACAAGAAGAATACATGAATTGGTGTGTCTTCAGTGGGGTCATTGGCATGCGTCGTCTCCCTGCACATTTGAGCAACAGCCCAACGCTGAGAGCAGCGGCGAGACTCCCAAAACAATGCTCATCAACGCCCTTCCACCAACACCCACAATCAAATCTCACCCCCAAATCCCGTGACGGTCGGGGGGCGGGGGGGGGGGGGGGGGGCTTTGCAAAGATGGGGACTGTGCACAGGGGCGTGTGGGCGCGTAACAGCAACCAGATCCGACAGAAGCCCTGAGAACAGGGGCACGAAAGAGGGGGGGGGGGGGCTTCGGATACTATTGTACCGGACCCTCGCGTCGAAGGCAACCCCACGCTGTCCTAGAGAATGGGCCTGGGCCGTCGGGGGGTGATCAGCAAGTTTGCGGTGGAGGGGGGGGGGGGGGGGGCAGAAGGAGGGCAAGAACAAAGGGCACAAAGGAGGTGGCCTGGGGGATGGTGAGGGGAGGGGCCCTCAGAGGCGGCCCCAGGAGCGGTTAGGCAGGCGGTTGGAGGAGGTTGCCAAAGCGGTTGGGGCGGTTACTGTCGGTTACAAATGCCGTTGAAGCCGGCACTTGGCGTCAGGGGGACAGTGGCTGGGGATGGGCTTGGCGCCCGGAGGGCAGGGATCTCCCCCCCTTCCAGTGCATCCCTGGGCGGGGGTCGGGGTCTCTGCCGAACGAGTTCCCGCGTTGGGCACTGCGGGACGTGAAGGTTGGGGCACCGGGGCCCTCACAGTCCAAAAGGCATCGCCCGTTGCCTTTGATGGGGCAGGGATGGGGGCGGGGGGCGACAACACACGACATCGCACTCGCAGGGCAACCGACGGCCAGGGGCGTCCGCAATGAACACACAACTGCTGCCGTCCTGCCGACGGCGGGCTGGGGGTAACCGACGGCGGTTGAGCGGTTACTTTTGGTTTGGGCACTCCCCGACGACGGTCCCTCGCGTAAAAAAAAACGAAAAGGAAGACCGGGTGACAACGGACCATCCTACTGCCGGGGCGGGGGGGGGGGGCTGCGCGGCCACTCCCCGTCGCTATGCACACCGGTCTTGGTGACGGCGTCACCGCACGATTCGGGGTGGGGCGGTGGGGTCCGGCAGAGTTTTGCTTAAGGGGGGGGGGGGGGGCTGTGCCCCCCCCCCCCCCCCGCAGGAGACCCTGAGTTGTTAGAGGCGCCGAAGAAATTTTTTGGCCTAAACTAACTTGCGCCGAAGGCGCCAGTGAAAATTTTTGATTGGCTGAAGACCTGGAGAAAAATTTGCCCAATCACTCCCCCACCCCCACAGGAGATGCTGAGTTGTTAAGCAAAAGTCTGGGGGTCCGGGGCCAGACCTTCCGAGCGTGCAGCAGGTCGTAGTTCTGGCATTCGTCCTGCAGCCATTGATGATCCGGGAACACCTCCGGCTCGCACAGGCCGTCCAGCACGTTGCGCTTCTCCAGGAGGGAGTCCACCGGCCACCTGCCGCGACCGGGAGGGCCCTCCATCCCCATGTCATTGCCTCTTTGGCACGACGGAATACCGCAGGCAGTCCCCGGGGGCGTTTTCGCACAGCGCGGGCACGCCCTTGGGACCCCGGCCCACCCGCACTCGGGACCCCGGCCCACCCGCACTCGGGACCCCGGCCCACCCGACCTCGGGACCCTGGCCCACCCGCACTCGGGACCCTGGCCCACAGCGCCAATTATTGTGTTGTTCATCCCGGGAACACCCCTGCACACCACCCCCCTACAGAGGCATGCACTATCCATTCAGAACAGCATCGGGGCTGCAGAATTCAAGACCCTGGGACCCATGGCTACCGGTGGTGAAGGCCTTGGTGCTCCCCCTGACGTGGGCTGTGCGGGTGCGCGGGGATTACCAACGCCCGGAAGAGAGACACTCCGGTCGGTCGAGAGGTGAGAGCACACAACTGCTGATGTCCCACTCGCCCGGGACCCTGGGACCCGTGGCTACCGGCGGTGGAAAACAGCCGCCTTTTCGCACAGCGCGGGCACAGCGCACGGTGCGCCCCCCTCCGAAACAAGTTGGCCCTCCCTGCAGCCCCCCCCCCCCCTCCGGCATGAACCACCAGGACAGACATGCCACCCTCACCCACGCCGTGGCACCCCCCCCCCCCCCGCCTCCACCGCATCTCCCCCACCCCCACCCCCACACACTCGGTCCCCGCACAACCGCCCGCACCCCAAGGCACCGCAAACCACCCCAAAGTGCATTGCCTGCCCGTCCTGTGTGGTATGCTGGTACAACGATACGGCGGATCCCAACACCACCCAACGTGCAGAACCGGCCAGGCTCCGGGCTGGACAATGCCGCCCCCGTTTCAGGGTTCAAACCCAATGACCGCGTTGTTGTGAACGAGGGACGGGGATGGGTGAGGGGAGGGGGCCATCAAATCTCGAATGGTGCATGCGATGCCCTTTTCGCTACTTTCGGGGGGTCCGGAAAAACTGGGGTGAGGTTTGGAAAACGCAGCACTGAGCTTGGCGCTGTTGAAAAAGCCACTGGTTTCCACCACGGGGTGGAAAAAAATCTCCTACAGCCCACCCAATATGACGGCAGAGACACAGCGCTCCAACGGGTATTCAGTCGTGGCCGCTCCACTCTAGGCCTTCGCCACAGCAAAATTTGGGGGGCTGAAATCCCGAGCAGGGGGGGGCGTTCGTGAATGACCGTACAGCTCATGGATGTGTAGCACTTCTGGGAGGTCACGAATACGAACGGCAACAACGTCGTGCAGTGCGCCCCAAATTGCTGGGGATTTGCTGCCCGCGCACAAGGCACAAAGGGGGGCGTGTTGTGTAAGGGGCAGAGAGCCGAATGCAAGTAGCGAAAACGGCATGACATGCATGGGGGGTGCTGTAGTTCAGGGTTGGCAGTTCCAACCACATTCTAAATAGTATGGGCCGAGGGGGTCTAGAGGGGGGGGGGGGGTTGGTGTCAGGCCTCACAGGTAAGCGCCCCCCCGTGATGACATGCAACATTCGAGACTTGATGGCCCCCTCCCCTCACCCATCCCCTTCCCTCGACAACGAGGTCATGGGTCTGAACCCCGAATGGGGGCGTTCTTGTGCAGCCCGGACCCTCGGCGGTGTGCACATTGGGTGGTTTGCAGCCGAAGCAGCGCGCAATAATATGGATGATGCAGGTCCTGTTGGCCCAGCAAGAACCGCTATTGTCAGGAATCGTAGCTGCAATTGTGGCGGCATGCAAACTGCGTGGCTTCGTATGTTGCCAACCACGGCCCCCAAGAGCGTGGAATGCCTAGTGTCGCGCACTTTGCCATGGAGGCCCGTGCAACAGCCAATTCATGAATCCCCCACCAGCGATACAGGCAGTCCTTTGGCCTTTTGGCCACTGCCGCTTGTATGCGCTTGACAAAAAGGGGGGATTGTTTTGTCCAAAAAAAAACTGCATTTGGACCTTCCGAAACAAGCGGAGGAGCTGCCGAAACTGCATGATGTCCAGATGTCGAGGGGCCCGTCATTCATGCGCTGGGGCTGTGCTGGATGTGGCGGGATGTGCCGTTTGCGCATCAGCGGCGCCCAGTAGTTGGCGTCTTGGGGGTTGTGCTGGTTGTTGTGGGGGTCGTTTGACGGTTTTTGCTGCCCAACACACCTCCGTCCACGGGCCGTCCACAACCTGCCTCGGTCTCACGCGCCCCTGGGGGAGGGGCTTTTCCGGTGGTGGAGGTCCTGGCGGTTTTGCACAAGCCCACATCTTCATCGATGACCGGATGCCGGAGGCCTCTCCCCCCAGTAACCCAGTCCAATGGGTATCATCTCCTAAGTGCATAGGCCAAGGCGTTGTTGTCAGATTGCTTTCGGTGTTTGCGGGTGCCGCTGAATCCGGGCATTTTGGGCATGAATCTGGCAAAGAATTCAAAGCGCCTCGAGGAAACGCAGACGTGGCACACAAAAAAAAAACACCACCGGAAATCAAAACGCATTCCGTGGGCTTCTGCCTCTGCCACACGTCCGCCGATGGCCAGATCTGCATCACAGCCGTCACTCCGGCAAGGCATCCGCGACACTGAAAAGAGCTTTGGTAGCAGCACGAAAACACCTCTGGTCATGGCGTGCACACCTCAGGACGTGAAAATGTGCGTTGGAAGCCAGAGTTTCCGAGAGACATCGTTCTTGAGATTGTGCTTTCGCCAAAAAAATGTGAAATGTGAAAAAAAAATGTGAAATGTGTAAAAAAAATGTGAAATGTGAAGAAAAAAAGTGAAATGTGAAAAAAAAAAGTGAAATGTGAAAAAAATGTGAAATGTAAAAAAAAATGTGAAATGCGAAGAAAAAAAGTGAAATGTGAAAAAAAAATGTGAAATGTGAAAAAAACAGTGAAATGTGAGAGAAAAAAAGTGAAATGTGGAAAAAAAATGAAAACTGTGAAATTGTGCATCCCCATGTCCTAGTTTGGGGGCAGCACAGAGCAAAGGGCACGCAATACCCCGTCGTCCACATGTCTTTCCCCGGCTGCCCGGCCCCCACGCCCGCATTGGGCTCCACGCCCCCGAGCAGGAGGTACAGCGCCACCAGCGACACGTTGAGGGGGCTGCGGGACTGACTGGGGACAGCCGGCGGCCCAGGCCCGCCGGGGGCGAAGGGCCCGTCCGCGATGCCGTGCAGCTCCATGGCGGCCCGGGCGCGGTCCTCGTGGCTTGCGGGGACAGCGCGGAACGCGTCGGGCATCGCCGAAACGGTGACCTTCTCCAAAGCCCTGCGAGGGTGGGGGTGGCGTGAAGGAGCCGTCTCCACGTGGGGCTCAGGCATGTATTACAAGGGGGAAGAGGAGGGGGGGAAGGGGGGGTCTCAAGGGGGGTTTGGCTGGGACCCCTCCCCCTCCTCCGAGGGTCCCCCTGTGGTCCCCGCCGAAGGCGGGCCAAAAATTTTGAAGCGTAAATCCTCTTGGCACCGAAGGGGCCGAAGCAAAACTTTGGCCTCAAACATTGGAATGGGAGGAGGGGAGGAAAGGGAGGGGGGTCCAGGGGGGGAAGCCCCCCCCCTCCTCCTCCGGTGTACGGCCGTTCTAGTACATCACTGGGGGGGGGGGGCTTCGCACGCGCACACGGTGGTCAGTATCCGAAAAACCTGCTCAAGACTCCCCAGAGTCACGGCCCGGCACTTCAGGCCCGCTCCATTTCCCCAGCCCCGTTGCCACTACGGCTGCATACGAACACACGTTAGGGGCCGTTGCCATCCAAGTGCCGGCTTTGAGTGGTGCGTGGTACGTGCGCGCGTGCGTACGTGCGCACGCGTGTGCGCGCGCGCATGCGGAGGAAGCCGTTTGGAGAGGAACCCATTGCATGGACGGCGGTGACGTTGGTTCATATCTTTGTCTGCACACACACGTCAGGAATCACGACACAAGAACGGACCAAAAAAAGCGGTTAAGCAACATGTGTAAACCATGTCCGTAAGGGTTTTCAGAGCCCTGTATGGGTCAGACCTGCGGGAAGCAGCAAGCAGGTAAGCAACAGACACACACACACAAACACACAGACACACACACACACACACACACACACGTTGAGAACCGCGAAACAAGAACAGAGCAAGAAAAGCGGTTGACAGAAAACTCCTCAGGAACAGCAGAGCTGTCCTAGACGCCTTTCGGTCTGTTGGTAGAGAATGAGCAAATGCAGTTCTGGATAGTGGGTGATACCTTCACCTTGTCCCGCGTTCAGTTCTGCACAGCGCAACAGACCACAAAAACCGCCCGCGGAGGAGCTCGTGAACTACCTTTGCCACAGCCTAGATTTATCGTGTGCTGGGTGCCACCACCCGCCACACACACACAGAGAAACATACATGCATTGGACAGGGGGATGGGCATGGGCAGGTCAGGTGCAGGGGTAGCAAGGGTCTGATGCCTGGCGGTTTGTGGGTGCTGTGTTCGTGTTTGTACCCGGTCCTCTCAACAGCAGCAGCGGCCAGAGGGACAATCTGGGTACACACACACACACACACGCACGCACACACACACACACACACACGATGCGGACATGCCAACACCCGACAAACGCCCTGCGGATGGCACGACAAAGCACCGGGCGTGGGCGTGAAGACTCCTCGTCAGGCCATCAAAACAATGTCATGTGGCCAGGCGCCTTTCTGCAGGGTGCGTCATGGACTTGTGATCACAGGCAGACCACACACGCACGCGCGCACGCACACACACACACGCAGCACACGAATACACACACCCAACAACACACAACAAACAAAGCCGTAAACACAACACACACCACAAAACACACCGTACAAAACACACAGCGCAGACCACGCCACTCGCACAAACAATGTGACATGCGACGCACGTCAAACAAAGTACTCGAATACCTGGCAAAACTGCGGTATCTTGCCATCCGATAAGGCTCACTCTGCAGCGACCGCACCCAGGGGTCCTGGTGAAAATGAAAAATGCCATGGAACAAGCGGCAGGGCGCAGCCGCCGCAAGTGGACATCATTACTCCCCGACGATTGGAGGACTCGGCGCTCGTCCACAAACCGCAGCAGCAAACACAGCACAAGAGTACTGACACACACACACACACACACACACACACACAGCACAGCACAGAGCAAGCATGGCACTTGTGTGTACCCGTGCGCAGGGGACCATCAGACATGTGAAGCAAGCCTGTAGAGCACTGGAGACTGCCGCAACCAACGCCATTGCCCATGGGTAGAGTAAGAGCACCATCCATAGGGCCTATGAGGGAACGGATACGCCGGCCTCCGCCGCGAAGGGGGCGGCGCGCTGGATCCTCAGATGCGGCTTGTCACCAGTTTCGTTAGCCTCCAGAGTGAGTTTTACGAACGATTTTCAAAAAAAAGTTCTCGAACCTTCACTCCCACTGACGCTGAGTACGCGTGTACACACTTCTTTGAGTTTTGGGGGAAACTATTATCAGTGCGTGAGAGCGGGACGGTAGTCCCGCTGCCCACAAGTGCTGCCTCTGCCCCTTGGCGTCCCTCCCACGCCACCGCCTTCCCACTAGGCCTTCTCCAAGACCGTGAAGTTCGGAGGGCGCTCACCACCACATCTCACGTGGTCTCTGATGCGCCCCGCGTGGGCGCACCGCGCGCGTTCGGCAACACAGATCCTTGTTCATACTGGGCAAGCACGTGGTATTGACAAAATGGCAGAGACGCGGTGGCTTTCGGGTTCGCTTGCAGCTACGGTCCATGGATCTTACCAAGTGGTTGCAGCCGCCCACACCCTCTGTCAAGGAGGCCGTTGTTTCCGACCGACAAACAGCGAACAGCTGTCATTATGGCGCACATCCAAAATGCAGCAACTCTTCCATTGTCCTCTTCCACGCACTGCACGCACCGCAGAAGGAGCGGGCTGCAGTCCCACTGAGGAAAAGGGTTCAAAGAAAGGGCAAGACCGGCGCGGGCTGGAATCTTCTGTAGGCCGATGGGGAAACCTTCGTTCCCTTCGAATATCGAGGTGGGGGATTCGTTTGGTAGCCCAGGAACTCGACATTAACCTCGAAATTCCACGAAAACAGGATGGAGTAGGTCTTGAGACTCTACTCGTGGCTTTTTTGTGAAAGAGACACGGCAAGAAAAGCAATCAGAGGATTGTCAGCACAAACCACAACAAGATCTTCAACAGGGGCACCAATCAATGACACCAAACCTCGACAAGAAAACCCTGTTTAATCACGTAAACGTTATCGCACCAAAGAGAAGTCCATCAAAAACCCGTTGCATTGTTGGCTGTCAAGGGAAAAAAAGGGGGAACAATCAGCGTCGGGGAGGTGCAGTGCATGGGATGCACTACAGACGTGGTCAGGCCGCGAACAGCCTCGTCTTGACGTCCTACAGAGAACACAGTGTCGTGTTTGACACCACGTCACGCGCGGGGGGGGGGGGGGGCTCCTCGGGTTTGGACGCCAACCCCCCCCCCCCACTGAGCGTTGGCCGGAGGCCCCTGAGGGGGGGGGTTTGGCACAAGGGCCTCGGTATCTGATTGTTTGCGTTTGACGGCGCCTATTGGCCTCTCGCCACTGCTCATTCTGACCCTCTGTGGGCCCGAACGTGTTTTGGTTGTGTCAACGGAGCCCCTGGATGACTTGTCCTGTTTGACTACTCCGGGGGTCGGCCGTCCCGGAGACGGGGCTGTTGCCCGTGCTGTTGACCAGGTGCATCCAGATGCACACTCTGAGTCCATGCTGGGTTTGCCGACTCCAGCCCTGAGGGGGGGGGGGGGGGGTTGGGAGGGGGGGTTCTGGGAGGGGCCATGGGGGGGGGTCCTAGGAGGCGCGGAGTCGCACCCCCCGTGCAGCGCGTCTCATCTGCACACGGTGCGTTCACTCACAGCAGGCAGAAAGATGGGCTCAGCTGACACAATTGACAGGCAAAAAGCAGCACATTTTCAAGGAATGAATCGAAAGACCTTCACTCGTGGAGTTCAATGCCTGTACAACTGAGCTGACGCCGGAGCCTGTCATTATTGTTTGACAGGGGGTACAAAGCTTGACCTATGTCGAGAAAAAAAGTAAGGGGAAAATTGCATCACAATTGGGCGTAGCCAAATTTTCCAGACCGGATTTTCCCCATACTAAATCCCCCCCACCCCCCCCGTGTGACATTCCGTCGGGTTGTTGTTCCTTTACGGGGCCCTGGACAGTCACCCGTTCTTCCCTTCGCATGTTTCGTCGGGTCGCTGCGTTCTGTCGGCCGCTGCGGCCGGTGCTCTTGCTGGTGTCGTTTCCGCGTTCGCGGAGCCCAGTAGTTGGTGTGTTGGGGCTGTGCTGAATGTGGCAGGATGTGCCGTTTGCGCGTCAGCGGCGCCCAATAGTTGGCGTATTGGGGGTTGTGCTGGTTGTTGCCGGGGTCGTTTCCCTGTTTTTGCTGTCCACGCGCCTCTGTCCACAGGCCGTCTATAGCCTGCCTCGCTGTGTTTCTGTGTGTGTGAGGCCCAGGTGCCTAGTTCCTCTACGCGCTGTCCCGGCCGTCCACCATATGTCCTTTTCCCTCTCACGGCTGGTCTGCCCCCGATGGGCTCCCGCCCCTGTTGCGCAAACAGCCCATCTGGGCTGCGGGAGACACCCCCCCCCCACTGTATGCCTCAAGCATCGGTTGCTGTGGCGCTGCGTGTCGACCGGTGCGCACCGTCCCTTTGCGCAGGGGGGCACACGCACGCGCACACGCACGCGCACGTGTACCTGGAGGTCGACAGTGTACTGGGGCAGTGCGGGGGCCCTGCCCTCGGCAATTTCCTTCTTGACGTCGTCGAGGAATGCCCCAAACGACGACTGGACAACGGTCACATTGCCTGCCATGCCCCAACCGCCTGCACCAAATGGGCACGTGGGGCATCAGGACCGACCCTCGATGCAACCGACACACTGACCACCGGGCTCCACCTCAACAGAAACAGAGCACCGGACCACCATCGTCGGTGACCGACCAACTGGCGTCGGCCCCGCGGTGTGGCCGCATCCATGAGCCCTGATGCACATGTGCGCTGCAAGACGCCAAGCTGCTCCGTTTTGATGTCCTGGGGCTACATTCGGCCTTACCGTGGGACACGTTTAGGCTCAGACCTGACACCAACACCCCCACTAACCTTTCGGGCCCTGGGGGGAGGGGGCAAGGTCAGGGGTGAAAAGTTTTTCCCTGTTTCGCATGCGTATTTGAATTCCCCTTAAAATTGGGAGGATTGTGAGCATACACACGGAGGGTGAAGTCAACTGCTGGCCCCCACCGTGTGCCAAAAAAAAGTTTCCGGCGCCTTTGGCGCCAGGTTTGGGCCAAATGTGGACCAAACCTCCTCAACACTTTGGACCTCCCAGGGGGGGTGGGTTTGGCACAAGGCCTTGGTGGTTGGCTCTGTTAGCCTGTGGCGGCGCCTATTGGCCTCTCGCCTTTGAACCTTCTGCCATGACAAGCAGGCACCCGTACTACTGCGGGCATCCGCACTGCCGCGGGCATCCCCCTGCCCTTGGGTGGGAATCCAGAATGCAACTTCTGCCCATGGCGTCCTCCCCTGACAGCCTGATCAGTGCCCCGGGATGCGGTCATCACGAAGACCCCAGGCCGGGAGGCGCTCACCACAACCAGCAACGTGAATGTCACACAAGGCCATGGGTGCTAGCTCACCAATGCGTGACTTGCTGGTAGTGCGTCCCAGGGGGGGGGATGGGGGGGGGGGATGTTGGTAACAGGGTCTGAGCCAGGGCACCCCCCATGAGCCGTACATAAAGCCCCAGGATACTTCCAAGATGCAGCATGCGCGGTGCGCACGGTGCGGAGGCACCCTCAGTCACCGGCCGGTGACCGACGACGGCTTCCGGCGCACATGCCCTGGCGCACCGTGCGCACCGGTGCACCGCGCGGGCGACACTCAACTGCGGTCAGTCACGGACCCACCAGCGTCAGCCATCAACTGCCCTCGTTCGGCCGCTACTCGCCGTTTGGGCGCCGCCATTCTTCACCCCAAATCCCGAGGCTGGCCTCAGTGGAGGCAACGCTGTCCCCAGCAACAACTCTGGAGAGCATCACTGCACGTCCACAGGCCACCGCAGGCGGAGGAGTGCGGCATTGACTGTTGGGCCACGGAGGGGGTGTTTGTGAGAGAAAAAGGGGGGGAGGCGGGGGGCAATTGCGGTATTTGTGGTGTGCCTGCCAATTGGTGGCAGTTTATGGCACTGGCGTCTGCCAGGGAAACTGCTTCTTAGAAGCAATCCGCCCTGTACCAACGGCCACTCAGTAATACACGCCCCCCCGCACCACCGGAACTCAGTAGGAACGTGCTGCGTCCAGCGTGTGGCTCAGTAGGACCCTGCTCCATCCGATCATGTCTGAGCCGGGCACCGCTCGTGGCAGGTCTGCCACCGACCAGTGGTCGGCGGTAAACTCAACGGTGCACGAGGTGCGGGGGGCGGGGGGGGGCTGGATGGTGGGGGGTCAGGGTCTTGTTGCGAAGCAAACAAGAAAAGAAAAGAAAAGAAACCGCTCCTGAGGGGCCCTACTGCGATGGGCCTGGGGCTCGTTGGGGCTCTCAGACGTGGAAATGGAGGGGACGATCATGTGGGACGGTTCCCATGGCCATGCCCCGGCGTTGTTTGGGGGTCCTGTGCCCAGACTTCCCACTTCCGGTGGACGATCCCCGAGGCACTGCGGCTCAGCCCACGCCCTCAAAGGGCGTTCTTTGCCAAAATGCCCCTGTTCCCCACGCCCAAAGCGGTCCCCGTCCTCCCGTTGCCAACCCATGCCTCGGCCAAGGTTGTGGGCAGACGCGCGAATCGGGGCATGTCCGTACCCGCCGCAGGCGCAACGCGACGACAAGGGGTGCGCGGCATTGCGATAGCGGGCGGAGAGGCAGGGATGCATTGGAGGGGGAGGGGGGTAGCCCTCCATCCCCCCTCCAGGGCGCCCTGCCTATGCCCAGCCACTGTCTCCCTGACGCCAAGTGCCAGCTTCAACGGCATTTGTAACCGACAGTAACCGTCCCCAACCGCTTCGGCAACCTCCTCCAACCGCCTGTCTGACCGCTCCTGGGGCCGCCTCTGAGGCCCCTTCCCTTCTAATGCATCCCTGGGGGGGGGGGGGTCTTGGAGCCCGCGGTAGGTGTGATGTGCCCCCGGGTGAGAGGACTGCCCGTAACAGGGTGGCAGGACACGGCAGCACGTGAGGCAGAACGGATGGCGCATCCGTGGCCAAACAAAGACCATGGGCGCCTTTCTGTTGGAACGAGGACTCCTGTTGTGCCCGGTGTCCCGGGCTGGTTCGGCGACAGACGGATCGGGGGGTGGCAGCGGGGGGGATTGCACTGGTGCCGTGCTACCGACCGCAGCCCTTGTCTGACCAACAACAGGAAACAAGCAAGACCCCCGCCCACCGGGTCAACTTAGGGAGCACCACCGCAGCACGTGCACAAGTGAGGGCAAACGGTGCCCACGGTGGCACCCCCTGCCTGAGGGCACGTCCCCCCCCCCCCCCCCCGCAAAGGGAAGCGGTAGCGATGAGCCGAACGCCCGGGAGGACGTTTCTCGCAGCAGACGACCGCCGGCAGCAGACGCAGCAGATGAAGCAGGTGCCAGCAACACGCAGCAGACCTCCGTGTGCAATGTGCCGGTCCGCGTTGAATTGCAGATCCATGTCCCGGAGCAGAGCATCGGTGGGCACCGGCGGAGGATGCCGTGAATTCCCTTCACAATACGCCACCACCAACGCCACGGACCCGTGCTGCACGGCGTCGTACACCGTGAGGCCACCGTAGCCCCTGGAAATTGTCGAATGCGTCGAGGCTCCCCCACGAACCACAACCCCACAGACATACACACACATACACACACACACACACTGGACGTGACAAAGAAGGCGCTGAGCGCAAAGATTGTTGTGGGGCCAACCGGACAGTCAAAAAGCAGGCAATGACCATCGGTGGCTAGGGGCCTTTCTGTAGGTGGAAGAGTATGAAGTTCACTAGCCGCTCACTCCGCATTTTTGGCTGTGGAGAGCAGAGGCACACAGCACTGCCCTGTAGCTCGCGACCGAAGTTCCACCAGGTGTCCATCGAGAGTACACGTAGCAGGTCATGGGTCAGTGACAGGGCCAGTTTTGGGTGTGGGATGGGTATGACCTACCCAGGGGGGGGGGGGCGTCTCCTCGCTTTTATACGCGACCCCCCCCCCAGTAGAAGTGGGCCGAAGGCCCCGAGGGGGGGGGTCTGGCACAAGGCCTTGGTGGTTGGCTCTGTTAGCCTGTGGCGGCGCCTGTTGGCCTCTCGCCCTTGAACCTTCTGCTATGACAAGCAGGCATCCGTACTACTGCGGGCATCCGCACTGCCGCGGGCATCCACCTGCCCTTGGGTGGGAATCCAGAATGCAACCTCTGCCCATGGCGTCCTCCCCTGACGGCCTGATCAGTGCCCGGGATGCGGTCATCACGAAGACCCCAGGCTGGGAGGTGCTCACCACAGGGGGGGGGGGGGGTCGCGTACCAGAACTGAGGAGACGTCCCCCCCGCGGACCTATCCCTACGTCGCATGCTGCGGCGGGGCGGCGGGAGGAGCGAGTCCTGCGCCTTGCCCCACCCAGCACTGCCCTGCAGGCAGCACTGACAGTCTGGTTTGGGGTCAGCTCAGCCTAGCCCAGCCATGCCCTCATGTGCGTGGTGTTCTCCGGCCCTCCACCCCATGGGACTGCCGCCGATTTCAGTCTACATGAACCAGTTCACTGTTGCACCCGGCCACCCCGGGGCCACAAACACACAGTCTGCAGTCTGCAGTCTACAGTCTGCAATTCTGTTTTGTGACCCCCCGCCCCCCCCCCCCCCCCCCACACAAGTGCACTCACACCCACCCGCCCACCCACATACACACTCACACACCCACGCACCCACCAAAACACAATTGCGAAACACAGCACAACAATAGTGGCTGAGTGTGAATCCTCGTCGGTTGGAGTCAAACAAAAGACATGTTCAACGCCAATCAGCGCCTTTCTGTAGGAAGCAGGCGCCAGCAAATGTCCGAACTTGTTACTTGAGAGCAGAATGAGGCACTGCACTGCCAGAGCGGCAGTTCAGCCTCATGGATGGGGTCAGGCCATAACAGTCACAACCAGGTTGCTGGGTCAGGCGGCTCCTGCGGACCTGACCCTGTGGGCACTATGCCACGCACACGTGTGATCTCATCGGCTCAGACCGCTCACACCACTCCCACCGCTCACACCGTCCACACCGCTCACACCGCTCACCCCTCTCACCGTCCACACCGCTCACACCGCTCACACCGCACACACCGCTCTCACCGTCCACACCGCTCACACCGCTCACACCGCTCACACCGCTCACACCGGTCACACCGCACACCCCTCTCACCGTCCACACCGCTCACACCGCTCACACCGCTCACACCGCTGACACCGCTCACACCGCTCACACCGCTCACACCGCTCAATTCGGGCTCTACCGGGTGCTTCCTACCCCAGCGCTCCCTGCGAGTTCGTGGACCCGTTGTATCTCAGTGGGGTACCTCTGGGGGGGGGGGGATGAAACAACGTCTGCGGAAAGCAGAAAACAGCCTGGAGCACGCCGTCACCGGTGGGCTACACACACACACATTGTTCTGCTGTTTACAAGGGCAGTTGTGGTCGTCTCAACACAGCAGAAGTCATTGTTCCAGGCCACCAAACACACACACACACACACACACACACACACACACACACACACACAATTTGCAAACAAACAGACAAGCAGCACAACGCCGGGTCCGAATGTCAATTCCTCGTCAGCTGGTCATCAAACAAGACAAAGCATGTTCAATGCCAGTAGGCGCCTTTCTGCGGGGACAGGCGCGCAGCAGGGTCCCCAGCCTACGAAAGAAGAAGGACGGTGCTGCCCTTTGGTAGGACCGACCTGAGGTTACGACGACGTCAGCCCTGGTTCACCCCAGTGTATTTCTGGCGTGTCACACACACACACACACGCACACGAATGAAACCACAAACTACAACAAAGCTGCAAAGTAGTGAGACAAGGAAACTCCTCAGGAGCTGCAGGGCAGCACTAGACGTGAAGAGAAAATAGCAGGCCACAAAGCAGTCTTGACGGCCTCCGCAGCCCTATAGCGCACTATAGCGCACGCAGAACTTCCTGAACTGGTGCAGCAACAACCAACCCCAACCCTCCCAACCCCCACGCAAAGTAAATAATCTACGAGAGTACAGCCACACACACACTCTCTCTCTCTTGTAGTATACAATACAGTACAATACAAACAGCGGGTGCACACTTGGAGTATTTGCCAGCGCAATCTTCAGATCCTGCAGCGCAAACTGCAGCACAGACCAGGATCAAACAATAACACACCCAACACACAGCAACACACAGACAGGACACATTCAGCAGCTGGTGCTCGGGGCTCACTGGGTTCAACCAAGTCATCCCTCTCCATCAGCGAGCACCTTGGTGTGACGTCTCACTAACATCGCTAACTTCTTGGAGGGGTAAGCCGCTGCACCAAGGGTCCAGTCGCTCAGTACACGCAGCACAGAGGTACAAGCAGTACTATGCAGCAGTACGCAGCACACCTGTAACACACCGTAACCGGTATATTGCCCTCCAAACTGGTGCGGACCCAATCGTCGTCAAGCCGGCGTGCTGCTTGCCATGGGCTTCCACGGGAATGGCACCTCAGCACCGACTCAGACACACACACACACACACACACACACACACACACACACACACGATGTAAAGAATACCCAAACCGTTAAACCCCTGCAGGCAAAACGGAGCACTGGGCACTCAGCAACTCATCAGGCCGTCCATGTGACAATAGACATGGGCGACTAGGCGCCTTTCTGCGGTAGACAACGGGACTCAGTGCGGCGGGACCTACAGGAAAGGGCAAGCAGAACTGCACCTTGCAGTTCCGCATTTGTGTCAGTGATACACGCACCAATTCGGAAACACTCTTTGCATGTCCGAGCAGCCTATGACGGCCACACAGGACGCCCCCAACCTTCTTGGTGCACTTCGCTGTGGCAGGGTCGCTGCAGGCAGACCCAGCGAATGTAAAGTGGCTGCCTTATCCGCGATACGGACGTGGTTCGTAAGAGCCAGCAGGTCACAATATATCCGTGGGGCCGGCGCCCACGTCAGCGCACTGCAGCGTGTTGAGGCAGAGCAGTTGGCTGGCGACAAATTGGTGCCCCCGGTGCATACTGCGTGCCGGAGGCGTGTATGCACTATGCACGCCATGTGTGTGGCCTCAATCCTTCACACCTCATAGGTCAAGACGTTGGGTAACCCATGCTGCCTACCGCGGGGAGAAAAGCGGAGGAACTTTGTTGATCAGTCTCAGCGCATACTACATATCTTGATGCTGGCAGGCCACCCGTAACCGGGTGGCTACACACACACAACATGGAGTGGGAGGGAGCGGGAGAGGGACAGGGGGTTCAAAGGGGAACAATGGGGACAATCACAGCGGGACATGTCCCAAAGCTTGCACACCGCTGACCAGTCTTGGCACCACGCCCCTGTGATACCATTTGGTGAAAACCGTTCAGGCAGGCACCAGCTCGAGTACTGGGACCCTTTCCAGAAGGCATGTGTGCACACACACACACACAGGCATGAAAGACTCGGGGTATTCGCAGGGTTGTGGTGATGTTGTGGTGATTGGACGGGATGAGGTTGTGCTTGGTGGAGAACGGCACCCCCCCCAAAAAGCCCGGCGCGCTAACGTTCCCCCCCCAAGTGCCTGAGGCACATTCGTCGGTCCAGATCCCGAGTGCTTGGCACACATACGTAAAATCCCTCAACCCTCGGACAGTTGTTGCGGTGAGTGCTGAGGAGTGCTGAGAAAGAATCTCTGCGCTGGGATCCCTGGTGCTTGAAACACACGTCTCCGCCAGAGGAATGGTGCAGACCCCCGCAGTGCAGACCCATGCCTTTGGTGTCCATCGGCTCCATGGAACGCCCTGCGAAGTTGTGCAACAAAGCGTGAACCCTTGGTGACCAAACCGGGACAAGGTTTCCGCGGTAACTTTCCCGGCCCATTTGGAACACGCGGCTTCCCGCAACAACCTGCCGCCCTGCGGAGAGCCTGCCCCCCGCGTTCGCCCCGACACAGACCTCCCTGCCCCTCAGAGGACCTGGGATGCAGCATGGCAGTGAGGCTCTCCCCCGACGGGTGCTTCCACTGGAACATCCGAGGCAGCTCGGCGCCGTCACGGCCCCGCGGCACGTGCCCGTTCTCGGGGTTGCCGCCCCAGTACACACCCTCGACGCCACCGTTGGCCAGCGGCGGGATGATGCTGCGCGATAGGCCCGCGACGTCCACAAAGTGGGCCACCCTGCGGCAAAACAAGACACGCTGCGGCCCAAACCCTGAACCCAGGGATGTATTAGAAGGGGGGAACGGGGGGCCTGAAGGGGGGGGGGGGGTTGGCTGGGACCCCCCTCCTCCGAGGGTCCCCCTATGGTCCCTTTTGGCTGTCAGCCTCAAACATTGGAAGGGGAGGGGGGGAGGGGGGTCCAGGGGGGGGTACCCCTCCTCCTCCTACGGCGTACGGCCGGTCTAATACATCCCTGCCTGAACCTCATCCCGCCTCCTTCTGGCACCGTCACCATTACTCCCTACGTCTCCAGCACACCACCCCATCCCTTGCACCCCCTCCGCACCGCTGCATACCCCCCACCCCCCCACCCCCGCAAAAAGTGGTACCCACGAATGGGGGGGTAGAGGGGTCAAAATCGAAATTTTCGTTGGGGGATACTCTTGTCTCCCAAGATGATGATTTTACAAGGGGTTACACATCCGATATCACCCGTCGGGGTATGCCACGCAAATGACCTCAAAAAGGGAAGGTATGCGCCGCCCGCACCTGCGCGTGATCTAACAACCTCTCTTCGAGGTGATTTTTTTGGGATGCACCTGGACACATGGGAACATTTTAAGGATACAGCTGCACACTTGGGTGACAGTGTATTGCTATGGAGGGGAAATTGAGGGGGAATGTGGAAAAGTGGTGTGGGTGATGTTGTAGAACTGGATGTGATGGGGGGCGGGGGAATGGGGGCATATTGCAAAATTGGCGTAAAATGAGGAAAATGAGAGGACTTGGGGAAACATGGCAAATGCAGGGCACTGTGCCCCCGCTATGGGAAACAGATGCGTGAGCACGACTCTGCACCGGTAGGCAAAGAGAGCCGTCACATGACAAATGCAAAGGAAGAAGAGATCTTCAGTGACATGTCATAGGCGCCTTTCCCTGTAGCGAACAATCGATCGTTGTTTGTCCACTACAGCTACAGTCCTATGAGCTAACATCTGGTCGACACAGGGCAGCAGGAGATGCCACCAGGTGTCTGGTTACATAGTGCAACGTCACATAGTATCAGCATTGGCCCCCCTGTCCCCTCCTCATCGCCCGACGCACACTGTCCCTCACATGCCCTCGGACATCCGCACACACTTTGGCAGGACGTCCTCCGTCAAGTTCAGCGCATTCCGGCCCATGTCCTGGATCAGGGCCACTGCTGCCTCCATGACCGCACGACCTGTGAGAGGGGGCGCACTTGTTGAGGGAGGCCCGGGGGGAGGGATACGTTGGGATACGCGGCGGGGGCATTGGGATCCCGGGGCACACGGGAACAATGTTGGGGATACGCAGTGATATCACGGAAACCAATTGGATTACGGACTGACTGAAAGTCTACTCCTCATGTCCTGCACCACATCCCCCGCACATCTTCCCCCTGCACAAGGCCTTGCCTGAGGCGAGGGCCGGAATGCGGACGAAGGCTGGCCACCCCAGCTGTTCCTTCCTCTTTGGTTCCACCACGCCCTAAAAAGCGAGCCCTGCTCGTTGCAAACAAGACTACCCACATCTGCGGTCGGTGAGCATTGGCTCCAGTGAAAATGCAATGCATGTTGGGTCGGCGGCAGGTGGGGGGTCTGTCGCCCGATGAAAAGTCTAATGTGCACAAATTCGCCATTTGTCTGTCTGCCTGTCTGCCTGTCTGTATCTCTGTCTCTGCGTCTCTCTGCATCTCCGTCCATCGGTCTGTTTGTCTGTCTGGATGCATGTCTGTCTGCCCATCTGTTTGTCTCTCTGCCTATCTGTCTGCCTGCACATATGTCCGTTTGTCTGTCGGTCTATCTGTCTGTCTGTCTGTTTGTCTGCCTCTGTGTAGATCCACGCAGCGCGTTTCCGGACAATTCTTACGCTGAGTACTCCGTTTGTTGCTTCAAAAATGTTTGACCATGTTTGACCCCCCAACCGAAATGGTATCATGATTGACCGGTGGCGTTCATTTGACCCATTTCAGAGAAGACGACAAGAGGGGGGGCGGGGGTGGGGGTCCCAACGGCAGCCCCAGCCCGACCGCCCCGATCCATGGGGAGGCATCCTGAACGAATGTGGGACACCGGGCACTTTGTGGCAGCAAGAACGAGTGCATGCAGCATGCAGTGATGACCGGCAAGGCAACAAATCACTGACCTTGACAAGCCCTTGAAAAGCGCTTGAAAAGCCCTTGACAAGCCCTTGACAAGCCCTTGACAAGCCCCTGATAGACCGCTTGATAAGCCCTTGCATGGCCCTTGACAAGCCCGGGACAAACCCTTGACAAGCCCTGGACAAGCCCTTGACAAGCCCTTGACAAGCCCTTGGCAACCCCTTGACCAGCCCCTGACAAGCCGTTGGCATTTGTTGTCTTTGTCCTGATTGGTGAGCATGTCGCTCACTATCAAGGCCGTCTTTGGGGGAGTGTCCGCGCCGCGCACCACTTTATTTGCCTGGAACCCCAGGGATTGGTATTGACTGACCCCAGAAGTGACGATATCCGGCCAGTGCAAGGGGGGCGGCCTGTTCAAATCCTAGACCCCAATTGGGTGTGAAAACTTTTGGGGGTCCATAACGGGGGGGGGGGGGGTTAGGGGGGTCGGCCGGTCAGTCACCGGGCTCCCCAGGGGGGGGGGGGTCAGTGGGTACCCCAACGTACTTACCTCAAAATGATCCCCATGGCGCGCTGATCATTTTGACCATACACACGTGGGGTACAGAATTTTCTCAAGAAAAATTTGCACATTAGCTCAGGCTCCCATCGGCCAAGGTCCGACCCGGAGGTCAGGTCGGGGGACAAAGTTTTTTCTGTGTTTTTCACCCATTTTTGATTCTCCACAAAATTCTGAGTATTTTGAGCATAGACACAAAAAAAAACCCTCAGCAGGGCAAAAAGAAAATTTTTGGCGCCGACACTTTCCCCCAAAATCTCAAATTGGAGAAAGGCGGGTTCGAAAACTTTGGGGGGTCTGGAGGAGGGGGTGGGGGAGGAGGGGGGTCTGGAATTCGAACAGGCCGCCCCCCTTGGGCCAGTGCATGCCAGACCAGCCAGATACCAGCCCCCCATCCGCCACCCAACCGGGTCAACGCAGCTGGGGTGCCACCGCTGTGTACTCCGTCAATTGTGCCGGAGCTCTGTTGGGGGGGGGTCCCCTGTGCTGTTGCCCGTCTCCCCCTCAAGGAGGTCGCACGCCACACGCACCTGCGGTGCCGGAGATGATGTTCATCGGGAAGGCGGAATACGTCAGGCGCCCGCTCTTCAGATGGTTGAGGAACCGCATCTGGTCGCTGGGGTCCGGGCATTCGATGTCCTCCAAAGACTCGAAGTTCATCGGCAAGAGAAGGTGCTGCTGCTTCAGCTCGTGGCAGTGCACGTACAGATACGCTGCGAGACGTGAGAAGGGAGGGGCATGGGGCTATGGGGGGGGAATGCCACGCAAGATTGGCCATTGTTAGTCTACTAAAGTCCAGGACGCTGATGCGCGCCTCTAAAGATTGGGGATGGGCACCTCTCTTGTGTGTCAAGCCATAATGCGGTGCTCTTACTGAGTCATAATGGGGCGCTCTTACCAAGCCATAATGGGGTGCTGTTACTGAGCCATAATGGGGCGCTCTTACCAAGCCATAATGGGGCGCTCTTACCAAGCCATAATGGGGCGCTCTTACCAAGCCATAATAGGGTGCTCTTACCAAGCCATAATGGGGTGCTGTTACTGAGCCATAATGGGGCGCTCTTACCAAGCCATAATGGGGAGCTCTTACCAAGCCATAATGGGGTGCTCTTACCAAGCCATAATGGGGTGCTGTTACTGAGCCACAATGGGGCGCTCTTACCAAGCCATAATGGGGTGCTCTTACCAAGCCATAATGGGGTGCTCTTACCAAGCCATAATGGGGTGCTCTTACCAAGCCATAATGGGGCGCTCTTACCAAGCCATAATGGGGCGCTCTTACCAAGCCATAATGGGGCGCTCTTACCAAGCCATAATAGGGTGCTCTTACCAAGCCATAATGGGGTGCTGTTACTGAGCCATAATGGGGCGCTCTTACCAAGCCATAATGGGGAGCTCTTACCAAGCCATAATGGGGTGCTCTTACCAAGCCATAATGGGGTGCTGTTACTGAGCCACAATGGGGCGCTCTTACCAAGCCATAATGGGGTGCTCTTACCAAGCCATAATGGGGTGCTCTTACCAAGCCATTATGGGGTGCTCTTACCAAGCCATAATGGGGCGCTCTTACCAAGCCATAATGGGATGCTGTTACTGAGCCATAATGGGGCGCTCTTACCAAGCCATAATGGGGTGCTCTTACCAAGCCATAATGGGGTGCTCTTACCAAGCCATAATGGGGTGCTCTTACCAAGCCATAATGGGGCGCTCTTACCAAGCCATAATGGGATGCTGTTACTGAGCCATAATGGGGCGCTCTTACCAAGCCATAATGGGGTGCTCTTACCAAGCCATAATGGGGTGCTCTTACTGAGCCATAATGGGGTGCCCCACTCGGGAAATCTTGGCATCCCTCACACGACGGCGGTTGGACAATAGCGGTTGGACGGACGGCGGTTGGAAAGAACGCAACGGTCGTCAAGGGGCAGTCTGTCATAAGGCTAGAAAAAGAAAGCATGTCCTCAACGGCCACTGTTAGCTGCGGGGCCAGCGGTCCGGCAGTCGTACCTTCGCACTGAATCGATGCAACGCGGAAATGTGGCGGGGGGGGGGGTGATGCCATCGAGGCTGAGTGGGGATGCCGGTTCGTACTTCCGGGTGTGCGTACTTGTTCGCCTCTTGAGGAGGGGATCCTCCGCGCGCCGATTTGGGGGTTGGTCACAGTTGGGGGGTGGGGGGGGGGAGTTTGGAACCCAAAAGTCCAAAATTTTGTGTCCCAAAAACAGCCAAATCAATACTTTCTTTTGTAAAATTTCCTTTTTTGCCTCCATGAAATCCGTCCGAGGGGGGGGGGGGGGGCGTTAGCCGAGTGCTGTCAGAAATGCACTGTACGACGCATCGGGGCGTCGTACAAGGCGTCGGGGCCCGACGCGTCGGGAGCGTACGACGCGTCGTACAGTGTCATACAAGGTGTCGTACGGCAACGACACCGTACGACACGGTACGACACGGTACGACAGGGTACGACACGGTACGACACGGTACGACACCATACGACACACACACACACATATACACATGCAAACACACACATGTATATGTATATACACAAATATATATATATATATATATATATGTCGCACAAGCGTCGTACGACACTGTACGACGCGTCGTACAGTGTCGTACAAGGTGTCGGGGCCCGACGCGTCGGGGATGTACGACGCGTCGGGAGGTGTCGGGGCCCGACGCGTCGTAAAATGCCTACGTTGACAGTTGTGCGTTAGCCCCCCCCCCCCCCCGCAGGAGACGCTGAGTTGTTCAGCAAAACTCTGGGGGTGGTTGTCTGGTTGTCCCCCCCCGTTGGGTCCGGGGTGAAGGGGGCGGGTTTAACGATTGCGAAGGGGAAGGGGGGGGGGGGGGGGGCAAATGCAACGGAGCGACGCCGGCAACAAAAGCAGACCCAAGAAGCCCTGAGTCGTGTACGTGTACGCCGCGTCCCGGTCGAGCTGGTCCAGCAGCCGGGGGAATATGGTCTGCAGGTACTGCTGCAGGACGCACTGCGCGTAGTCCGTGTGCCCGAAATCGAAGTGCGTCAGGCGCACGACGTGCAGCGTCTTCACCTGCGAACCCCCGGTCGGGGGTGAGCCGGACGTGGGGTACTGAGGGTGTGAAAAGGCACCGCCTGGGCCATGGTGGGGCCCTGCTCGGCGCTAGCGCCTGCCGGGGCAGGGGTGGGTGGGTCCCACAGACGTCTCTGGCAGGCGTCGGCTGGTGACAGGCACTTTGACAGGGGGAGGCGCGCGCGCGCACCCCCACACACCCACAGGGCACGGCACGAGGCAGCACTGCCTGTCAAGACCACCAAACATAGAGAGTGAAAAGGGACCATGGGCTGGGCGGCAGGAGAGTCCTGGAATGGGGGGAGTCTGAAAAGGGGGGGGGGCGGGGGGGGGGCGGGACCCACCTCCTCCTGGGGTGTCCAACCCGAAAAGGAAAAATGATCTGTGTTCTGCAAAGCACACCAGCATACCTCTCGATGGACATTGAGTTTGGGCATGCAATGCAATGCAAGAGGCAATGCTGCCCTTGGGGACTCAGAAAAGCGGTACTTGTTCAACGATATGCTGAGGATAGGCTACAATCCTCAGCTGTGCCGAGTAGCGGCTGCTTTCAAACCTGGAATTTCACACGTGAGGCAAACTATCCTTCGGAGAGGCAGGGCGGGGGAAAGGGACCAGGGATGTAGTAGAAGGGGGGGAGGGGGGGTTGGCTGGGAACCCCCCCCTCCCAGGGTCCCCCTGTGGCCCCCGCCGAAGGCGGGCCAAAAACTTTGACGTTTCAATCCTCTTGGCACCGAAGGCGCCGAAGCAAAAATTTGGCTGTCCGCCTCAAACATTGGAGGGGGAGGAGGGGAGGGGGGTCCAGGGGGGTAATCCCCCTCCTCCTACGGTGTACGGCCGTTCTAATACATCCCTCGGGGGGACTGACCCAGAACGTGACACCAGGCCATTGTGCACGCACACAGCGACATCCGACCGTGTGTTGTGTTGTGTTGTGTTGTGTTGTGTTGTGTTGTGTTGTGTTGTGTTGTGTTGTGTTGTGTTGTGTTGTGTTGTGTTGTGTTGTGTTGTGTTGTGTTGTGTTGTGTTGTGTTGTGTTGTGTTGTGTTGTGTTGTGTTGTGTTGTGTTGTGTTGTGTTGTGTTGTGTTGTGTTGTGTTGTGTTGTGTTGTGTTGTGTTGTGTTGTGTTGTGTTGTGTTGTGTTGTGTTGTGTTGTGTTGTGTTGTGTTGTGTCGTGGTGTGGTGTGGTGTGGTGTGGTGTGCCGAAGGCGCTGTTACCAAAAGGCAAAAGGCCGGGATGTCTACCCACGGGTAAAGGTAAACGGGCTGGGCTGTGTGTGTTGTGTGCGCGCCGTGCGTAAGTGTGTAGGCCTCGGCAGGGGGAGGGGGAGTCGGGGAGACCTGGTGAGTTCGCCTCTGGCGACCGCGCTTATTCCAGGAGCTCCCGCTGCACCCCTTCCCTTTCTGCTTGCTGGTGCAGGCGCAGCTCCTGCAACGCCCACGCCATCGTGCTGCCCGGGCCCAGGCGGGCCTTCAGCAGTGTGGCACGCGCCTTGGCGTGGGCGTACCAGATCCGTATGGACTCCTCCACGACGTGGCGGAGGAACTCCGTGCCCAGCGAGTGGGGCCCTGTACACTCCAGGTGGGCTAGCTGCATGGAGGGGGTCCGCAGGGCTGCCGCCCACTGCTCCAGCACAGTCGGTTCCCACAGCTGGTGATTTACCGGGGCCGCCCGTGGCCCCACCTTCTGGTCGAGCCACGCTGCGAGGCGCCGGCGGGCTGGCCCCCACTCGTGCGATTGAGCCGAGCAGGCCCACAGGTGGGGCGCCGTCTCGGGCTGTGTCCCGCACAGGAGGCACGTTGTATCCAGCACCGTGCCCCGGTGGGAGGAACGGTGGGCTAGGACGGCCATGGTCGGGACGTTGTCCATGCGATGCGCCGTGATGTGGCGCTGCTGGTCGTGGTCGAACCAGTCCAGGGGGAGGCCCCCCCCTGGCATGAAATTTTCCCCCCAGCGGGTGTGGTGTGGTGTGGTGTGGTGTGGTGTGGTGTGGTGTGTTGTGGTGTGGTGTGGTGTGTTGTGTTGTGTTGTGTTGTGTTGTGTTGTGTTGTGTTGTGTTGTGTTGTGGTGGGTTGCGTTGTGTTGTGTTGTGTTGTGTTGCGTTGCGTTGCGTTCTGTTGTGGTGCGTTGTGTTGTGTTGTGCTGTGTTGTGGTGTGTTGTGGACAAACTGTGCTGGTCTATGATACGTTGGTCGACGGGTTATAGGAGGTTGTGTAAGGGTAGAGGTGGCTGAGACCTCTCTACAACTATACTTGTCTCAGCAAGTGCACCAAGACACACCTGCCGCCTCTCCTCTGGTATTGGAGGCAACTGGGCAGGCAGCTCCCAAAAAGGGCAGTAGACGTTGGGGTCCGTGTAGTTGTGCTGCAGCATTCCACACTGACCGGACAACAAACGGGTTTGGCACGGGCATCAGACAAAACGTTCATGCGGAGATGGCATGGCACAGAACAGCACAGTCCGGTGTGAGGTGGCATAACATAGCATGCAGGCCATGCCCCAGCGAACTGGCATAGCATCTAATGGCGTGCCTGGGGCAGCTCAGCATCGGCTGGTTGTGCCCCGGCAACGTCTCTTACACCGCAGGAAAAGTGTTGACTATGGCATGCGATACGCTAGAATGACACAGAATGGCATGCAATGGCCTTGTATGGCATACGATGGTGGAGTCGCTCAGAATGGGATGCCGTGGCCATACCACGGGCTAAGGCAGTGCTATTCATGCGATCTGGTCCACACCACTACTCCATGCCATCGCCATCCTACATCACGGAATGCTACTCCACACCACGGCCATGCCATTCTGAGCCGTTCTGCACCATGTCTGCCATAGCCTTGGCGTCCAACCTACTGTCTCCCTACACCTCACGCGCAACATAACGGATCGCAACAGCGTCTCGCCCTACGACATGAGGCGGCGTCGCCTCACATCGAGGGCACCGGCACTTATCAGACCTCGGGTTGAGGATCCTCGGGCTGCTCGTGATCGGGGAGAAGCCTCGTGAGATTCACCAGATTCCACGGCGAGATGTGCAGCGTGGCGAAGGTGAAATAGACCGGGAAATCGAACTGCAGGAAGGGAAGGGGACCGCGGAGATGCGAGGCCCGAGGCCACTTAATGTACCCCCCCCTACGGGGCCGATCAAAGATGAAATGTTAATGTACCCCCCCCAACTTGCCCAACTCCGCACATACCAACATCCCAGGAACAAACAACCTCAAAACACAAGAACGGTGTCCTGCAAAGCGTGCCACAAATGTCACTGGGCCATTTGGCAAATTCTGGGCTGTGGGCAACACAGTGCACATGAGTTTGAAATCATTGGGAGTAAATGGGCAAACAAGGCACGCACATCCCTCGCGCAGCCGGGGGCGTGCCGGGCGCGTGAGCCGCGAGCCTCCGAGACGGGGGCGGCGACAGAGGACGTGTGCCGCCCCTCCGGGGGATACGGACATCGTGCACCCCCGGCAACACGCCCCACAGACGGAGGGAGAGGCGGCCGCGAGACTGACAGACCAGAGCTGGCGTGCGCCGGCCCAAGCACCGGGACCCGGCAAGATCGCAGTGGCCCCGTGTCTACAAACCACTTGGCACACCCGAGGCCTGTGCCTGGCCCTTGCCAACGTGAACAAACGTCCACGGGACGCCGTCTGCTTCGCGGTCATGGGACCCTCTCTACTTCAAAGGTTGGCGGTTGTTGGCGGTGGGCGGTTGGCGGTTGGCAGTTGGCGGTTGGTGGTGGTTGGCGGTTTGCAGTTGGCGGTCTCCGGGGGCTGTCCTTAATAAAAAAAGGGTGGGCTTCCCAAGGACAGCCCTGGTTGTGGGGGGAGCGGGGGGGTCTGGAACTGCTTCAGTAAATTTGATATGTTTCCCATTTCAAAAGTTTTGGTGAGGGGGGGGTCTGGAGAGGCGCGGGGGGGGGGGGGCTACTAGAAGGATCACCGTCGGATGTCCATATTGTGGTGTTGGTCTTGCCTTCGTGTCTGCCTCTGTCCATTGCTGTCACCTACGGTCGTCCCGAACGTGCCGCGGGAGGAGGCGGCGCGGGTAGAGGCCAATACACCTCAGTCAGGTGGTCAGGGTCAGAGCCGTCGGCGGATGAGCTGAAGTTTCGAAAACATACACCGGAGGGGGAAATTTGTGTACGGGGATTATTTCACTGGGAAAACTTTCGTGGAAGGGGGATTTCGCCACCCTTGAAAATCCCAAATCCCCCGAGTGCCTCGAGCACACCTTCAATCACATGGCCACTGAAAGCATTCGTTGACAACATCTGAAACAATCCGGAGTCCCAAGCACTTGCCCAAAAACTATGGACCCGCAGGATGCGGTGCCATCGGCATCTTCACTGCACTGCTGACACCCCTAAATTTCACCCGGGGAGAATGTCGCCACCTTCCTGAGAGACGGGATTTTCCCCACGAAATTACCCCTCCCCCCCCCCCCCCCCCCCGTGTGCGTGCAGTAGCAGAACGACCGAGGGGCCTGGAGGATTGAGACAGCCCAAGAACTGCAGAATTCGGTTGAGGGGTGCTGCCTGCCGGAGAAGGGATCCATCATTCAAGGGAAAGTGCCACGAGGTCGTCCCAAACCCAAAGCCCCCGACAGCCACGCTGCCGCTCCAAAAGAAGCCTCATGTGCATCCCATTCAGGCCTGGTGCACCCGCCAGCCCCCGTGTCTGTCTTCCCCTCGGTGCATGGCCCCTGCGTATGCCTCGGGTGGGCGGGCTTTCAACCCGGGGACGGGGGGGGGGGGGTCGATACAGCCCCCTAGCTACAACCCCTTGGAAAAAAAAAAGGCTCAATTGACGGCCCCCCAAAATCCTACCGAGACTGAAACCGGGCCCCGGAGGTGACCCGGACCCAAAAATTCCGCCAGAAATGAAACTGGGATTATTTGGAATCAGCGCGTCGAGGGGGTTCAGAAACATCATCATTTGCCGTGTATTTGGTGAAGAAAAAATTGACCACGCTGAACCCCTTCGCCGCGCCGATTTCCAAATAAACCAGATTATGGTCCTGGCGAATTTTGAGGCTCCGGGTCCCCTCCGGAGGCCGGTTTCAGTCTCGTAGGATTTGGGGGGGCTCTATTGACACCCCCCCCCCCCGCTCTGTGCACATCGGTTGGGCCTGCCTGCCACCCCCACACCGCACTTCACACGCAGACCCACCGCCGCCCCTCGCCCCCGAGGGCCCCCAGAACGCACCTGCTGCTCGACAACGCAGGCCCGGCGCTGGGCACAGGCCGCCAGATCCACCGCCGCGAGGCCCGTGAGGGTCCCGAAGTATAAAGTGCGCGTCGCGGGGTCAAGGGCTGTGGGGGTCCGAGGCCAGTGCCGCATGTCCTGCGTGAGAAGCAGAGATACACAAGGCATAGCACAGCCTCAGGGGACCCTTCCGGGGGGGGGGGGGGGGGGTGCCAGCCTCCAAGACGGGGGGGGGGGGGGCGGGGCTCCCCTGTCCCCTGCTCAGATTTGTTGGTCCGCTATCTGGTTGGTCCTGTGATTGGTGGCTCAATCTAAAACCAACCTTGGTTAGTCAGTGGGATGACAATGCTCTGTCTCTGCTCTTCAATGAATGGAGTCCACATATGGACGCGCGTCTCCAACAATGGACAGCGAAGCACGGAACCGCAGAAATGAAGTCTACAGTTGATGCAATCGTTCGCTCACAGTGGTCACCATCCAAGAGAGGCGGCATCACGTGTGTTTAGATGCATATGACACTTCTGTGTGTCTATATTTGATTTGCTTTTGGTCTTCACTTTGCATCTGGATGCCTCGATGGAATGTGTTGTCTATTGCCTTGCCTTGCCTGATGCTTTCTATTTGGATGTGTTCTGCTTGTTTGGCTGTGGTGCTCGCCCTTGCCCTGCCACACGCAATCAACAGCTCTGCGTAATAATATCACTGACGGGCAGGAGCGCGTTTTCTGCCTGTTCGCTTGTCCTCGCCTCTGTGCGATCTGTGCTTTATGGCCAGGTGTCATGTGTCTGCGCTTGTTGTTCTGTTATTGCGCCCTTGTCCCGTTGTCATTTGCTGTGTGTATTGTGTTCTTGCCTGTTCGCTTGTGTTGCCTTCCTGTCTTTCATGTGGTAGTTTGCATGGACTCGGAGTGTGCATGTCCCTGGTCAACGGCACGGACAACAGCCCGTCTGCGGGACGGCCGACCCCCGGAGTAGTCAAACAGGCCAAGTCATCCGGGGGCTCCGTTGACACGACCAACACACGTTCGGGCCCACAGAGGGTCAGAATGAGCAGTGGCGAGAGGCCAATAGGCGCCGCCAAAGGCAACCAAACCAACACCATGGCCTCGTGCCAATCCCCCCCCCCCCCGCTACGGGGGGGCCGCAGCAACGGGCCATACGCCGACTCCCTCCCACTCTCGGACCACTTTCAGGGCGGGGGGGGGTCTGGGTCTGGGGGGGGGAAGGGGGGCTGCCAAGAAGGGTGGGGGGGGGCTGGGTCTGGGGGGGGGGGAAGGGGGGCTGCCAAGAAGGGGGGTGGGGCAGGCTTCAGCGTGGTGCACAGATGCGAGTCACAGAGTGTCTGCATGGTGTTCAGATGCGAGTCCCAGAGCGCCCGCATAGCGCGCAGATGCCAGTCATAGAGCGCCTGCAGGGCACACAGATGCACTTCACAGAGCGCCTGCATGGCACACCGCTGCAAGTCACAGAGCGCGTGCAGATGCCAGTCACAGAGCGCCTGCAGGGCGCACAGATACACTTCACAGAGCGCTTGTATGGCACACCGCTGCAAGTCACAGAGCGCGTGCATGGCGCAAAGAAGCGGGTCACAGGGTGCCTGCATAGCGCACAGATGCGAGCGACAGAGCGCCTGCATGGCGTTCAGATGCGCCTCCCGGAGTGCCTGCATGGCACACGCATGCCCTGACAAATATGACATAAGAACAAAGGGGACACAGGCAAAGCAAAAAAAAAAAAGCAAAATGAACAAAAACAAAAATTTTCTCATAGCATCCCCCTGGCCCTGCATGCAGCCCTGCATATTGCCTGCAGTGGGGTTTAAACCCAGGACACTGCAATCGCAAAGGCACTGCTTTACCACTTGGGTACCCATCACTGACATGCCTCTGCACAGGGGTGGTATTGATATTTGGGTTAATTTGGTTTTCATCCCCCATTGGGTTCTCCTAAAAAAACTGAGTATTTTGAGTATAGACACATGGGGTGAAAACCCATTTTTTCACTCCACTAAGTCAAGCCAAAATTCCTTAGGGCGCCTTTGGCGCCCATGGTCCGGCACTTCCGGGCCAAAGCCCAGCAGGGAGGGGGGGGGGGGGAGTCGGCGTAAAGGGTCCGGTCCCGGCGGCCCCCCCGTGCCCCCCGCGGCCCCGTGGGCCCAGTGAGTTACAGTTGGCGGCCGGGTTTGACCCAAGAAAAAGTGGCCCCGGAAGCGCCCGGCAATGTTTTTTTTCACATTTCTTCTTTACACCCCCCCCAACCCCACCCCAGGGATGCATTAGAAGGGAATGGCCCCCAGAGGCGGTTAGACAGGCGGTTGGAGGAGGTTGCCGAAGCGGTTGGGGGCGGTTACTGTCGGTTCCAAATGCCATTGAAGCCAGCACTTGCCGTCAGGGAGACAGTGGCTGGGCATAGGCTGGGCGTCCTGGAAAGGGGGGGGGCGGGGTACCTTCCCCCCCTTCCAATGCAACCCTGACCCCTCCCCATCCAGCCCTGGGAACCCCTCACGGCAGGGTATCAAAATGTCTTGACAACAAACTGTTACCCTGTGCTGTGCTGTGCTATGGCAGTTCAAGGGCACGCACTAGCAGCACATAACACGGAGGGGGAATGTTTGCCTGGTGCGCGCCCGGCGCATGCCCGGCGCGCTACCTTTGTATTACGTATCTTATCTCTAACCCCAAGTTTATCCTCACCTAGGGAAGTCCCCCAAGTAGACCACACTAGACCGCAAACCTTCCCTGCAAGGCACCTTGTATAAGCCGAAATATGAGAATTCAAGAACACAAAATGTCACTCCCACCACTTCCAACCACCACCCTTGCCATCTAAACTGGGCGCAAAGGATGGGCCAAATTCTTAGACATGGCGAGAAGGTACAACAAAACACCATAGGTATCTCCCGAAATAAATAAATAAATTCAATAATATAATATGTATATACATGTATGTGTGCATTATATGTAAGATAATAATTCAAATGAAGAAAAGTAAACACTCAGAAAGATCCCACCCCTGTCCCCCATTCTCCACGAAGAACAAGGTACTCGTTTTCTCACCGGTCTTATCGTCCAACTTTGTGACCATGTACTGGGCCAACCCCCCCCCCCCCCGGCAACACAAGGGACCTTCGGCCCACTGCTGGGGGGGGGGGGTTGTCCCCATGGGGCACTCAAAACCCACCAAAAAACGTGCAAACCGTCGAGCGTTTGGAAACAGGGGTCATCGCCGGGATTGCGGTTGTGACGGGGTGGGGGGCTGATTGAGGTGCAGATGGGGTGAGGACTGGTGAGCGCGCGGCTCCTGATTTGGTACTGGGGCACGGTGTCGGAGCTTCCGTGTGGCCCCTTCCTGCACCGTCCGGGTCTGTCCTGGCGCCGCTTATTGACCAAAAACAATATGACAGCCGATGTGTTTTTGTTTTGTTCTCAGACTTACGTGTGTCTCGTAAGTGCTCGATCAGACGGACCGGTCCAAACATGACAGACTAAGTACAACATGTGTTGTCCCGTGCCGAGCAGTGCGAAAATGGCCAAAACGGCCGGAAATAATAAAAATGCAGCCGCCCGGAAATCGCCAAAACGGCCGGAAATAATAAAAATGCAGCCGCCCGAAAATGGCCAAAACGGCCGGAAATAATAAAAATGCAGCCGCCCGAAAATGGCCAAAACGGCCGGAAATAATAAAAATGCAGCCGCCCGAAAATGGCCAAAGTGTGAGTGACAGTGAGCAGGATGCCCGCATACCGCCATTAGCGGTGGGACGCACACTCGGACTTCAGCCGACGTTTGTACAGAGCGTCAGGGCTGGGCCAGTCCGGCTCAGGAACGCGGGCGCATACCTGCCCAGAGCCCAAAGTCAAGGGGAACGCCCCCTGTTCCGCGGTGCCGGAGTTCAACCAGCGCAACGTCGCGTGCGCCCCAGTGGACGTCGTAGGCCACAGATACAATTTGCCTGGGAAGAGTCAAGCGGGTGTGGGGCGTGGCAGAGGGGGGGGGGGGGGGTGCTGCGCTGCGGTGCGGTGGCGCATTGGAGTGTGGGAGGGGGTGAAGGGGTGCATTGTGGTGCGGTGTTGACTGGAGTGGCGTGCAGTGGCGTGCGGTGCAGAGAGAATGGGATGGCGTGGTGCGGCACAATGTGGTGAGAAGCCGAACCATGTGGCGAGCCTCACGACCGGCCCGCTGGGAACCCAGCAGACGTGTAGGGCACCGCAGAAAGCGTCGTATGGGCAGTGGAGGAGGCAGGGCGGGCAGGAGAGAGGCAGATGAGAGAGGAGAGGGAGGGAGGTGGAGAAGAGGGGTAATAACGTCAGATGTGGAGCTACGGTTCCGCTCTCGCGCCGTGCAGTGCGGTGCGGTGCGGTGCGGTCTGGTGTGCCGAGGGCGCTGTCCTTGACAGCTGCAGACAGCCGTCCTCCCGACGGTCGAGGCAAGCAGTGCGAGCTGAGGGAGTCGAGACTGTGTGCCAGAGCCATGTACCCCGTTGCACACCCGCACACCCCCAACACGGTCGACCATCCTTGACCCTAGTCTCCGGCATGCCGATGGCCGGCGGCTGTGAAGGCAACCTCTTGCCGGAGGCTGCCGGATGTGGCCCATTCCTGTGCCGAAGGCTGCCGGATGTGAGTGTTGTTGTGCGGTTGGGTGTGAATCGATTGGGTGGCGCGCTCACAACTCCACACCAATCTTCGTCAGCGGCGACAGTCTCCAGGTGTGCCCCGCTGCCCTCCCAGATCTATTTACGCTTCTGGGAGAGCGGTGCTTGCCCTGCCGGAGGGTTCCGGATGTGGACCAAACTTCTGCCGGAGGCTGGGTGGATGTAACCTCATGTTTCTGCCGGAGGCTGCCGGAGGTGGCCAAAAGTTTTGCCGGAGACCAGGGTCAAGTATGCAGTCGACCCCCACCCCAAGTCATGGGCGGGCGCACTGACACCGGGCGGGCCTGGCACTGAGAGGGGGTTGGCAGACGCCGCGGGAGCGCGTGCGCCGCGGGGGGTGGGCATACCATCGAACGGGTCGAAGTTCAACGAGAACCGCCCGTGCTCCCCGAGAAACTCGTGGACGAACTGCGAGGGGCCCAAGTTCAGTTGGACGACGCGGCCTGCGGAGCAATGCCGCAGCGCAGACAGGGCCCTCTCGAGACGTGACGGGGGGGGGTCCGGCCACTCGGGGCGGCCGGATGCGAGGGCAGGCGTGCGGCGACGGCCTTTGGCGGAGGCGGCCGCCGGCGGGTGCTGCGGCTCTTGTGTGTGGGTCACGTCGCTGGGCCAGGGCTTTGGAGAGGCCGGGGGGACTTTGGTCCAGGAGGGCGGGGGGGGGGGGTCCTTTGGAGCCCCTGTTTCAAGACACCCCCGCTCTCTATGTCCGGGCCAACAAAAACCATGAAAATGGCATTGTTGGCATCAATACGTCGAGGGTCGGGGGGTCAGAACAGTCATCAGTTGCCCCTTTTTCTGATGAAATTTCCTTTTCATTTTTTTCGACATCCAAGTGCATGTCCCATGCCCTTAAGTCCCACAGTAAGTGCTCCTCTTACAGTATGTCCCACTTCCCAAAACCTCACAGCATATGGCAGCCGGCCGGTACCCACGGCCCACAGCCCGGCCTCAAAGACCCTCCTCAGTGACAAATGAAATTGGTGTCTTGAGCTGAAGGGCCTGTGGGTTGTGAGAGCAACCGAAGAATCCCCCCTGCATCAACCCCCCTGGCCCCGGCAGGGATGTATTAGAAGGGGGGGAGGGGGGGGGTCTGAAGGGGAAGGGGGTTTTGGCTGGGACCCGCCTCCTCCCAGGGTCCCCCTGTGGTCCCCGCCGAAGGCGGGCCAAAAATTTTGAAGCTCAAATCCTCTTGGCACTGAAGGCGCCGAAGCAAAACTTTGGCTGTCAGCCTCAAACATTGGAAGGGGAGGCGGTGGGGGGGGGGGGTCCAGGGGGGGCGTAACCCCCCCCCCCTCCTCCTGCGGTGTGCGGCCGTTCTTATGCATCACTGCCCGGGGGGTCCAGGGGGCTCTAACACCCCCCCCCCCCCCTGTGTGACATTCCGTCTGGTTGCTGCTCCTTTACGGGGCCCTGGACAGTCACCCGTTCTTCCCTTCGCATGTTGCGTCGGGTCGCTGCGTTCTGACGGCCGCTGCGGCCGGTGCTCTTGCTGGTGTCGTTTCCGTTTCCGCGTTCGCGGAGCCCAGTAGTTGTTGTGCTGGGGCTGTGCTGAATGTGGCATGATGTGCCGTTTGCGCGTCAGCGGCGCCCAGTAGTTGGCGTATTGAGGATGTGCTGGTTGTTGCCGGGGTCGTTTGACCGTTTTTGCTGTCCGCACACCTCTGTCCACAGGCCGTCCATAGCCTGCCTCGCTGTGTTTCTGTGAGGCCCAGGTGCCCTGTTCCTCCACGCGCTGTCCGCCCCCCCCCCCCAACCCAGCTACCCCCCGGAGCAATTCCCAATCGCCAGAGGGCAAGATTGTCGTCCATGGCAACGAGCCCCGCCCTTCGTCAACGCGTGAGGCTTCGTCGACCCCCGAAGACGTCCGCTCCTGCCGCAGCAACGCACCGACCCGCTCCCCCGGCAGAGGGCTAGGGAGGCAAGTGCGGGGGCAGCGAACCCTGTTCCAGGCGCGGTTCGCCCCGAGTGGTCCTGGGGCGAGTGCTGCGCCCCCTCCTGTACTGCGAGGGGACTGGGCTCCGCTGCCACACGTGACGCCTGACCAGGCGGTGCCAAGTTCGAATCCCGGATGGGGCACTAGTAGCAGGGCAAATGACACGGAGCCGTCCTCAGCGGCCTCGCGAGCCGGTGGGTCCGCCGTTTCCCCCCGTTGCCCCCCCCCCCGTTGCCCCCCCCGCTTTTCCATGGTTTCCCGTGGTCGATGATGCGCCGGGAGGGATACCGTATCCGGGTAATGGGCTGCTGGCGTCCCCACATCGCACGGGTGTTCTGCCTCGACCTGTACTCGGAGAGTCCGCGCTGCGTGCGGGTGCTGTAGTGGTTAGTTGTCGAAAAAAAGGCATTTTTAGCCTGCTTACAGCACGATGTTTCTCAAAGGTCAAGACAATCGCCGGTATGTCAACAAGTGTCTCCAATGAGGGCCGTTCTTCTTCCATGGCGATTGCCGTGGCAAATGATTGCAAACAGTCGTTCAATGGGGCATCTCTCGCGCTGTGGTGCCTTGGAATGGTCCAATTTGGAGGTGAAAATGAGCCGCTTTTTGAGAGTGCTTCTGGGAGGATGGTCCAGAGAGTCTAGGAGGATCACCACTGTGTCATGTACGTGTCTTTGAAGAAAGTCATTCTTCTAGGGTTGTTGGGCCATCAAAGGATTGCAAATGGGTGTTTCAAGGGGCACCACTCTGTGCGCGCCGGACGTGACCGACATGTCTTCGGGACACTCTTGACAGGTCCGGCCGTCCCACACGAAGCGGGGGGGGGTGGGGGGGGACTTTGCTGCGGCGCCGCCAAAACAATCGCCCGGCGTGACCTCGACTCTGGAGACGTGCCGCGTAACAATCCGCCGTTGTGTTGGACTGTTGCCAAAGTGAAGCCCCGGACCCTGCCTCCGCCCCAACACATGCATACACAGAGAGATGCTGGTCCAACAAAATGGCTTTGCAACCAGAAAAATTTCCAAGAATAACTTTTTCCAAAAAAATATTTTGTTTTTAATCAAAAAATTTTTCAAGACAAACTTTTTCCAACAAAACATTTTGTTTCCAACAAAAAAATTGTTGGAAAATTTTTTTGCTGGAAAATGTTTCTCAATTAGAAAAGTTTTTTGTTGAAAAAAAAATGGTTGGAAAACTTTTTTGTTGGAAAACATTTCTCATTTAGAAAAGTTTTTTGTTGAAAAAAAAATGGTTGGAAAAAGGTTGTTGTTGGAAAATATTTTTGTTGGAAAAGCCTGCCTCAGCTCCACCGAGGCACGGCACGCCAGGCATGCACACCCAGAGAGGGACCAACATGTTCCATTGCGCACATTCCGGGCTCTGCTCTCCTCTCACCTTCTCATCTGATCATGCAGAACCGATTCTCTTGGAGGTTGCCCTGGACCCCTGCGCGTCAAACCGAGGCATCCGGTAGAGGCTCAGCGGTCCCAGCCTCGTCATCAGCAGCAACAGCAGGGCAGCGGCTCCTGGTTCGCCACCGTCACCATCACCGGGTAAGCCCTGGGACATCCTTATCCCCAGTGTGCAGGCCTTGGCCCCGTGTTTCACGCCGGCCGAGCACACGGGTCCCGGTGACGGCTTGACTCCGCTGCACGAATGCGGACGCGACCACGCCTCACTGGCCCCCACACCGCCACACACCGCACGTCCCGGGCGCGCACAAGCACCTTGGCACAGGAGGTACAGCCGGTCCTGGAGCGGATCCAAAGCAGACTGCAGCCCGCCGTATGGGAACGCCATGTGATGGCACCGCGTGCCCTCCGTCGGGACTTCTGCAGGAGGCACGCAGGAGGCACCCTCGGCTACATCCCCTCCGCACAGCCACAGCCCCCGTCAGGGATGCATTGGAAGGGGGGCAAGGTACCCCCCCCCCCCCCCTCTCCAGGACGCCCAGCCTATGCCCAGCCACTGTCTCCCTGACGCCAAGGGTCGGCTTCAATGGCATTTGTAACCGACAGTAACCGCCCCCAACCGCTTCGGCAACCTCCTCCAACCGCCTGCCTAACCGCCTCTGGGGCCGCCTCTGAGGGCCCTTCCCTTCTAATGCATCTGTGGCCCCAAGGACCCCGTGGAATCATCCCCTCCCCGCCCCCGCCCCCGCCCCCCCCTGCATCGATGCACTTGCACGGGAGCGGGAGAAGGGGGGCAGGACGCGGTGGTGCCCCGTACAGGCGGGCCTCTGTTCCCAGGACACACACAGGCACAACGCGCGGCAGCGCCCTGGGGAGGAGGGTGAGGGGTTCAAGGGGTTGTCAATAGCCCCTTTGGCCTTACACCGGACCGTCAGGCTGTGCAGCCCCGACGTCAAGCAGAGGCCTGTGGCTCGCGGTTTGGGAGACCTGCCTAATTGTGGAAGATTGCACTTTCCAGATTGTTGACCTAAAAACTGAAGCCCATGTGACTTGTATTGAAGGTGTTGTTGCTTATTGAGCTGAGGCCGTCGTCTTCACATGGATGCAGCAACCCCCCCCACCCCTCCAGGACGCCCAGCTTATGCTAACCGCGATAAGCTGTTGTTGCTGATTTGGGTTGTCCTGCAGGGCAAACCGGTGTTGCCGCCTACTTACCCCAGGTCCTACATCAGACATCACACACACAAACACATCAATCACACCGGCAGGGGTTATCACTGTCGCTGGGGTATTATGAAACGGGCCAAAACCGAGGGTCTGTGTACCCCCCCCCCCTTGTCGTTCCCCACCCCAGGGAAGACGGTCCCCCACCACCCCCTGGGGGACGGTTGCCAAGTGACGCCCCCCCCCCCCCCCTGGGGGACCGCACCACCACCGTACACGCACATT
The DNA here is from genome assembly GCA_964036045.1 of Eutreptiella sp. 'Long Island Sound 2002'. Lineage (NCBI taxonomy): Eukaryota > Euglenozoa > Euglenophyceae > Eutreptiales > Eutreptiaceae > Eutreptiella > Eutreptiella sp. 'Long Island Sound 2002'. Next base: position 5,689,533 of record OZ038381.1, read on the forward strand.
TGCAGGCACAAAAATTGCAGCACGGAGAGGCGCCCAACAGACGCATGGTTGTGCAAGACGGTCTTGCTATCATGGTCATAAGAGATGCGGCGATATGCATCACCGTGCTCCGAATGTCCAACGACCTGCAGCAAAACAGGTTCCTCCGTGGAGCGGATAAACATCACATTTGTCCCAGGGGGAAACATGGCTGTGTTGTCAAGTTCCATTTCAGCGAAAGTGAGCAAAATGTCCTGCCATGAGTGCAAAGGATACAAGTGGCAGGGCCCCACAACACAGTCACCCACACAACAACACAATGAGCCGCAACGAAAAATTCTATTGCCTTCGGCAGTGCACCTCGAAGAGAGGTTGACAGTCAGCCAATCAGTCCCTGAGCCAGCAAGCAGGCAGTCAGACAGATACACGCAGTTTGTGTTTTTTGTCAGTGGCAGATGCGGCCCCAAGCAGCAGGGAGGCCCCACACCGCAATGCAAGTAGTGGCCGAGTGGTAACGCAGCCGACCGCCATCCGTGTAATCGGCGGTTCGAATCCTAACCTGGTACCGGCTGCATTACCATCGGACCGCTGGCCGAGTTACCAGCACCGTGCGTCCCCACTGCTTGTAGCCTATTAAGCAAAAACTTTTGACCCCCCCCCCACCCCCCCCCCACCCCCCCCTCAAAAAAGTGATATCCAGTTTTAGGGGGTAGAGGTCTCAAAATCAAAAAATCCATTGGGGGATGCTCTTATTGGGCAAAATAATGATTTTACAAGGGGTTGGACATCCAATATCATGCCTTGGGGTATGCTACGCGAATGACCCCAAAAAAGGGGGGTATATGACGCCCGCGCTTGCGCTTGATCTAACAACCTCTCTTCGAGGTGATTTTGGGTTGACCAAGTGACGGTCCCCCACCCCCCGGGGAACGACAAGGGGTGCAGAACGACAAGGGGGGGGGGGGGGAGTTGCCGACAGACAAAACTTCGCACGGTGCGCGCTCATCAAGAGCGTTCCCTCTGGCTCTCGACTGCTGTGTCACCGACTGAGGCCGTTGCCAACCGTCACGAACACACCAAAACCATCTTCGACCCCCCGCACCTGCCCTCCCGCGCACCCCCTCCGCAGTCGGCGGGTTGATACCCATCGACGCAGTACCGTTGGCTGTGTGGAGCCACAGACGAAGGGCAGTCGGCCTTCCTTCGTGAGGGCTGATGGGGCTGGGGTCACAGGGGCGAAACCACGGCCCGGGCTGGGGGATGGGGCGGCGGAGGGCTGCGGGTGGACCTGTGTAGGAGACCGTCTGCTTCTTGGGGTTGATGCGCAGCAGGTACGACTTCTTGTTGGCGGTCTCCGGCGTGGCAAGCGTGACCGCCAAAAGCTCCTTCGTGCGCTCGTGCCAGGCCAGAGCCGCCAGGTTCAGCGTCAGCGGCTCATCCTCCGGGGGGTCGTAGTGTGCTTCGACGGAGAAGATCTTGAAGTCATTCAAGGGGAACCAGCACTCCACGAGTACCCCGTCGTCCTCTTGGGTCATGGTGAAGAGGACACCGCTTCGAGGGTCTGTGGTCTACGCAGTGCACAAGCGGGCACACGGGCAACGGACCTGCCGTTTGGGTACAAATGAGACGGGCACTGCCGAGGGATGTTATTTCTGTTTATTTGTATCTGTTTATATTGCTTTACTTGTGTAAATACTGATATTTGTTAATGATGTGTTATAGATTGCATTCGCATTTTTGATGTTATCATTTGTTTGTATTTTTGGTCTCTTTTGTTCCTATTGTGATCTTTTTGTGACTGTTTGATGTTTTTTTCATAATAATTGCATTGTTGGTAATTAAGCTCTATGCATGTGTGGGAGCGGTAGCCCTCGCGCACCTGGCGCGCTCGTTAAAGTGATGGGTGGTAGCGTTTGACACTCTCTCCCACTCTTTTTTTTTTTTTTGGTGCTGACCAAGATGAGCTGGCGTAGCCCGCTCACTTCACAGTACTCGAGATGACCTCCCGGAATCAAGGTTCAGAGCTGTCCGGTGCTACGATGATCCCACATTGGCTGTGGTGGCGTTTGACGCTCTCTCCCGCTCTGTCCCGTCCCGTCTCTGATCACTGATACAAACACAAACAATGCGGAGGCCCGGCACGAGCAGTGGACCAGAATTCAACAAAAATGAAACGGTATGGGGGGCCAACTGGCGGCCACAACCATCAAACTGTGAAGAGGGAACAGACACATTCCAACCATGGCCTGTCTGCCCCCACCACTTGCAGCCGAAGCCTGCATCTGCCCTGACGCCACGCACAGGGACACATTTTTGCTTTGCACCCCCCCCCCCCCCAAAAGGATGCATTAGAAGGGAAGGGACCTCGGAGGCGGCCCCAGAAGCAGTTAGACAGGCGGTTGGAGGAGGTTGCCAAAGCGGTTGGGGGCGGTTACGGTCGCGGCCCTGGGCGTCAGGGAGACAGTGGCTGGGCATAGGCTGGGCGCCCTGGAGGGGGGGGCGGGTTCCGACCCGTCACTGCCGGGGTTAAACTAAAGCTTATTGCTAAACTTCAGTCTGTGGCAAATGGAGGAGCGGGGGATGCAGTGGGATGGTCTCTGGCCACTTAGCCAAATGGCTCAGTTGGAGGAGCGGGCGACACCGTGGGATGGTCTCTGGCCACTTAGCCAAATGGCTCAGTTGGAGGAGCGGGGGATGCCGTGGGATGGTCAAGGCAAATGACTAGAAATTGACGGAACCAACGCCTAGTGTTGCTTGGACACGGCTGTTGCTTCCGTGTTACACTTGCATGGTACATGTGGAAAGACATGGTGTACTATTCTGAAAACCAGGCAGCAAAACTAAGAGGGTGCTGAAACGCACCGCGCACTGCACCGCGCGCACTGCATGCGTCGGAGGATGCAACGCTTTAGTGGGCAGGGATGCGGAGAAAATACATTGAAATGGGAAACTTTTGTGCATGCATCATCACCACTTCCCCCCAGATAATGCCCCCAAACACACCAAAAGCATCACCCAACCATTGCATACAGTGCACACTGGCCACGTTTGAGCAACTTTTAGTGTGAGCATATATTGTGTGCACCGGGCTGACGTCGCACCGCGCGCTGCACCGAGCGGTCAGCACCCTCCAAGCTCTACCAGGGCCATTGTGCCCCAATCAGCTTCCGTGACACACAACATGGACATCATGCCTCTCAAAGCCAAGGTATCAGACAGCACGCGTAATACACAGCAGGACCAATTGAAGAATGCACCACCAAAATCCACGGTGCGACAATTGACGGAACCAACTGGGCGGGCGGGCGGGCAGGTGGCACGCCGGTGGTGGTGGTGGTGGTGGTGGTGGGCGGGCGCCTAGTGTTGCTTGGACATAGGCGTTGCTTGGCCATGAATCAGGGATGGTCCCTACCCAACACTACTCAACACGGCCAAGCCGCAGCACACAGAGTCCAATCCGTCCAGCAACGCGCCGTTGGGCGCCGTCACACATCGCTTTTGATGTCCACAAGGGTTGCTTGGACAGAGGGGGTGCACTTGCTCGCCACCCAATTGGAACAAATCATGGGCGACCCCCCCTTTGCAAAGGCCTGCAGACGGGTCCTCATCAACAACACCCCAGATCGCCTTTCCTCCCCAGCCATGCGCCAGGACTCCAGACATGCAAGGGCGGGAAGCGTCGGTGCCACCTTCCAAAAAGCCTTCAAAGGAGCGTCGTCTCGTAGCACTTGCCCTTGTCCGGAGGTGGGATCGATGTAGTACCACTGGCCCGTGTCGGTGTGGCCGAGTAGGGGTTGGGCAACACTAATGGGCACCCAGAAGAGGGCCACAAGCACGGCCACGAGCAGCAGCATCGTATGCGGAGACAATACGACGATCTTTCAGGTGAAGGGAGGAAATTTCTTGCTGCGCTGCGCTGTGCTGTGCTGTGCTGTGCTGTGCTGTGATGTGATGTGATGTGTCCTGTGATGTGCTGCGCTGTGCTGTGCTGTGCTGTGATGTGCTGTGCTGTGCTGTGATGTGATGTGTCCTGCGATGTGCTGCGCTGTGCTCTGCTGTGCCGAAGGCGCTGTTACCAAAAGGCAAAAGGCCGGGATGTCTACCCACGGGTACAGGTAAACGGGCTGGGCTGTGTGTGTTGTGTGCGTGGTGTGCGTAAGTGTGTAGGCCTCGGCAGGGGGAGGGGGAGTCGGGGAGACCTGGTGAGTTCGCCTCTGGCGACCGCGCTTATTCCAGGAGCTCCCGCTGCACCCCTTCCCTTTCTGCTTGCTGGTGCAGGCGCAGCTCCTGCAACGCCCACGCCATCGTGCTGCCTGGGCCCAGGCGGGCCTTCAGCAGCGTGGCACGCGCCTTGGCGTGGGCGTACCAGATCCGTATGGACTCCTCCACGACGTGGCGGAGGAACTCCGTGCCCAGCGAGTGGGGCCCCGTACACTCCAGGTGGGCTAGCTGCATGGAGGGGGTCCGCAGGGTTGCCGCCCACTGCTCCAGCACAGTCGGTTCCCACAGCTGGTGACGCACTGGGGCCGCCCGTGGCCCCACCTTCTGGTCGAGCCACGCTGCGAGGCGCCGGCGGGCTGGCCCCCACTCGTGCGATTGAGCCGAGCAGGCCCACAGGTGGGGCGCCGTCTCGGGCTGTGTCCCGCACAGGAGGCACGTTGTATCCAGCACCGTGCCCCGGTGGGAGGAACGGTGGGCTAGGACGGCCATGGTCGGGACGTTGTCCATGCGATGCGCCGTGATGTGGCGCTGCTGGTCGTGGTCGAACCAGTCCAGGGGGAGGCCCCCCCCTGGCATGAAATTTACCCCCCAGCGGGCCTCGTAGATGGCTTGCGCCGGTATGGAGGCCCGGTCCTGCAACCAGTCACTCAGCGCCGTCGGGGAGAGCTGGCACTGGTCGCGGAAGGGCACTGGGGGGATAAATGAGTAGGGGCGCCTGAGGAGCCACGTGAGGTCTACCTCCGGCGGCTCCCGCGTCGCTGCGTCCACACGGACGTTGAGGTCCGTGATCCAGTGCGATGGTGTGGTCACCACATTGATGGCAGACCTCGGGGAGAGGCGCTGCCCCCCCAGGACAGTGGCGTAGAGGTGGTGGATGCCATCTCCGCAGTGCCCTCCTTCCTGGTACGTGCGGAGGGCCCCCACTGCTGCCTCCGAGTCCGGCACCAGCCAGTAAACCCCCGGCTGTGTCGCCAGCCGGCGGGCATACGAGAGGAGGGCTATCGCCTCCCCCTCCTGGGAGGTGCCCACTCCTGAGGCCACCTGGGCCTGGTACTCCCCAGGCCCGCTCTGGACAACCCGGGCCATGGCCATACCCGCCTGCGTGGCCCTTGCATCCACCGCCACGACATTGCCTCGGAGGGTCGCCAGCGCAGGCAGGTCATGGAACCAGACGCCCGGGCGAGTCTCAGGGGCCAACACTCGCGGGGGGCTGGTCACCCGGCCGTGTGGCGCCAGGAGGGCCATGTCCCCATGGTGCTCCCTGAGGTGGGCGCGCAGGGCCTGGTGAAGCTCCGCTGGCACTGACCCCACCGTATCGAGGGAGTAATAGAGGGGCCCCTTGTGCGGGTGCCCCGGGCATTTGTGCGCCATGCACTCCGCTGGATATTGGAAGCGCGCCACCGCCGCCGGGGCTATGGCGATCCACGGAAACGGCGGCAGCGTCGAGGTGACCGTCACGAGAGGGGCCTGCGATGTGCTGGCCCAGTTCCAGTAGGCGGCAGTCGGGGGGACTGTCGTCCACACGACGGTGGGCGCCCTGACCCCAGTGCGCTGGAGCTGGGCCAGGGACTCCTGCCGGTGGTCGCCCCACAGCTGGGTGTGCAGTGGCGCATCCACCTGCACCTAGATATCCAGGAGGGCCACCAGGAGGCGGTGGAGCCTGGTGTCGCTGGGCAGGGTGCCCGGGGGCTGCTGGCACACCCGGGGTTCTGGCGCCCAGCCCGCGGTCTCCATGGTGTCCTGCAGGGCCGCGGTTATCCGGAGGGGCTGCCCCCTATGGTATATCGTCTCCATTCGGGTGGTTTTGGCCGCCCGGCCCCCTACTATGACTTCCGCCTGATAGGTGGGCACGGCCCCCGGGACCCAGTCCTTTGGTGCCGCTTGCCATCGCGGCGTGGGTTCCCTCAGGAGCGGGACTAGTACCGCAGCGTGGCGGGCCAGCCACGCACGTAGCCCCGGGATCCCCTTGCGGGCTGGCGCTCGTCTCTTCAAGGCTCGCTCCGGTAGCACCCGGTGATTCCCTGTGTAGAGGTCGCCGAGGTGATGGTAGCCCAGGGCCTGTACCGTTTCGTACACCGTCGGGGGGACGACCATGCACCTGCGCGACGGCGCCATACAGAGTTGTGTACACCTCCACCCGGGGGGCAGGGGCCGCCGCTGCCGCCGATCGCGGCCCACCGGGACCTCGGACCAGGATGGGGGTGGTCCCTGAGCACTGGCCCGGCATCCACATGGGCAGAGCCACCTCATCCACGACCCGCTGCAGCGTGGCTATGAGGTGGGGGCACTTGGGGTGATGCGTGTACTGCCCCGGGGTAAGCACCGCCGGGCAGCCCCCCCTGAGCGCCTGGTGCGTTTGCAGGGAGTAGGCCTCGGAGTCCCGGAACTCCTGCTTGGCCCAGGCCCCCTGCCGAACCCACTCTCGAACTACCGCCGCCTGCCACGAGTGCTCTGACCGAGTGAGACCCTGGCACCCATGCTCCCAGGGTCCCCAGAGCGCGTCGGTATGAGCGTGGCGGGAGATGCCCGTCACGTGCTTGTATGCTCGCACCATGAGAGCATCGTTTGCCGCGTGTACCTTGGCTGTGGGGCGGTACACGCTGGCCAGGGGGAGCAGCTTGCTCGGGAGCTTGGCCATGAGTACCATCATGGCCGCGTCCGGGGAGAGCCGCTGGGGGCGGAGCTGTGTCCAGAGCTCCGCCCTGACCTCCGGCAGGTTGCGGGGGGCCGTAGGCGCCCCCTGGAGGTAAATGTCGGTTCCCATATATCGGAGGACCCTGGAGGGCTGTATCTCCGGGGCCCCTACCAGTGCCTCCCGCCGCTGGTCCGGGGTACTCGTCACCCACGCGCGGCCTAGGTGGCGGGCCACGGCTGCTGGCGTAGGCGACCGTAGGGGCAGCGGGTCTGACGTGGAGCCGTGCTGGATCTTGCGGTCAGGGACGTCCACCCGCGAGAATTCCCTGGTAGTATACCCGCTGATCCAATAGGACCCCCTGTATGGGGTGGGAATCGCCCCGCTCCAAGAGGACGATCGTGTCGTCCACCCACATGAGTCCCGGGAAGCGGAAGGGCTCCACCGCCGAGGACCGGTATGCGATGTCCATGTATCGCAAGAAAGGGAGCGCCGCCGTCGCCCCCGCATGGACCCCATGGACGGTACCCTGGGGCGTACCCAGGAGTTGCGTCAGGGTGTGGGACTGCCAGGGGCCCAAGGGCAGGGTGTAGGAGAAACCCTCGGTATGGGTGGCGAGGTGGTCGGCCTCTCCCAGGCCCACCCGGGCTCCCACTATAGGGTGAATGTCCTGCGCGATGACGTCGAAGAATTTCGCTAGATCTGTGATCAGGACGTCTACTATCCGGTTTTGAAGCCTGGCCAGGTCCAGCTTCATGTGCACCGTGCGGACGACCTCCTGGAGGGATATCCCCCGCATGCCCCCCACTAGGCAGGGGCCCCCCAGGGCCCGCTCGTAGACGGCTGTCGCCACGGCATAGAAGGCCGTGGGCTCGAGTTTGGAGACGTGGGAGGAGATGGTTATCCCCCGGAGGTTCGCCTCCTGGACCGGCTGGTCCGGGTTTTTTAGGAGCAGGGTAACCCGCCCCCGCCTGCCCACCGTGCGGCTGACTGGGGGGCTGCGCACCACGGTGCACAGGGTCTTCTGGTCCGCCTCCGTCAGGTGTCGGTACCAGGCTATATCGATGCAAATGTCCGCTTCGGGTAGGCGGAGGTCGGGGCCGCGGGCCTTCCCCGACTGCACCTCCCAGAGGTGGCGGGGCTGGACATAGTCGCCGCGGGCTGGCGGGGCATGCTGCGGCAGGAGCCCCAGGTACCTCTGGAAGTGGGCCCATCGGTCGGGGTCATCCCGGATCCGGTAGCTATGGCCCTGGAGCCGTAGGCGGCTCAAGTACAGGGCAGACAACGTCTCCCTGGGGTTGAGGAGCGCCTTGCTGTCCAGGGGGATTTCCGAGACATCGCGCGGGGGGCCCCTGCTACGACGCTGCACCTCCCTCCACTGCTCCGGGGTGCGTTTCAAGTTGAGGGTTTCCTGCTTGCGTCGGAGGGCCCTGTGTTTCACCCCCCGGAGGCTCTGCTGGCGCTGGGCTTCTCCCAAGGCCACCAGGCTCCGCTTGAGGGCGTGCCCCGCCGTCACTGAGGTGCCCAATATGCTCTGGGCCATCACTGTAAAACGCCCCACCGTGGGGAGCATGCTGCGCGCTGGGAAGGGCTGCTGGGGAGCCCGCGAGGGGGGAGCTCGCTCCGCCGGGCGCGTCTTGAGGCGGTACTGCCGGAAGCGGAGGGCTCGGACCCTGCCCATGGCGTGGGCCCAATCGTAGATGGGGACGTGGTGGTCCGAGAGGAGGGTGCTCGCCCAGTAGTGGTACGAGGCGATGGTGAATTGCGCCTCGCTGTGGCAGGCGGCTGTGTCGATGCGGGAGCGCGCGGCTCCCTGGAAGCAGGAGTATGTGTCCTGCGGGACCGGGTGAAGGTCCACTAAGTCCCTGAGGTTGAAGGCCCTCAGGAACGTGCGGTAGCCCGTGTCCTCGGGGCGCGGGGTCCCTCTATCTGCCGGTCGGGCCGCCGAGTTGGTGTCCGTGACAACCAGGACGGTCGTCGGGTCGACCAGGCAGGTGACCTCCCTCCAGACGGCGGCCCACCACCTCACGTAAGGCTCCACGCCTATGCTGATCTGGGGGGCATGGGCTGCCAGCACATGATGCCGACCCCACGGGGTGAGGACCTCCATGAGGAGGGCGTTGGCATCCTCCGCGCCCCAGAGGAGGGAAGCCCGGGTGGTTGTCCCGGTGCGGACGTATACTTCCAGGCCCGCCCCCGTCTTGCCTTGGGCGGGGAGCACGACGTGACGGGCGTAGTCCTGGAAGGGGGGGTCCTCGGGGCCTGCCCGGGACTGGGCCTCAGCCAGGATGAGGATGGTAGGGCGGCGCGCTGCCATGTGCAGGGCTTGCGCCAGGAGGCGCTGCCGGAGGTACCGGCGACGTTGAGCCACAGGTACCCCACAGCGTGCACGTCCTCCGGGGTGCCCTCAATTCTGGGATTGCGAGGGAGTGGGGTGCTCCGGCTCCGGGTCCGGCTCTGAGGAAGTGGGCCCGCCCTGGGGGTCGGCGTGTGTGGCCGAGCCGCCAGCTGCCTCCTGGGCTGCCCGCAGGTCACGCCCGATGAGGCCAAACACTGTGGTCAGGGAGGGAGTCCCCGCTGGCCGTTCGCCCGTGAGCCTGGGGAGCACCCAGTCTCGTAGGGCCGGGGCCTGCGCCCCCAGGACCTTGAAGCCGACCGGCTTGGCCGGCTGGAGGGCCCGGGCGTAGCTAACCCACGAGGCGCTCCATCCCTTCCAGTCGGCGTCGCGGAGCTGCTGGGCCCCTAGGGCCGAGGGGACGATGACGAGTCCCCCCCGGGCCCTGTCGTAGGTGGCCCTGGCCACCATGGGCGTAGCGATGGCCAGGGGGTTGCCTCCGAGTGGGGTGAGGGTGGCCCTGTGGTCCCCGAGGTCCATGCTCGCCGTGTCGACCGGGGTGTACCGGTCCCCGCGCTTGACGCAGATTTGGACCGGGGGGGGGGCGGTGGCCGGCGTGCCCCGGGGGACATGTACCGGGCACTGGCATATCAGCACCAGGGCCCTGGTATCCGGGGGGACCGCCCGGGGCGGGGGTGGGGCAGACCAGGCATACGCATATGCCATGGCCCGGAGCCACCACCCAGGGCGCGAGCCGCCCTCGGGGGTGGGGAGGCGGAGCTGCACCCTCCCCTCGATCACGTAATACACCGTGATCCCAAGTCCCGGCGGGTGAGGAGCCGGGATGGCATCTCCCTCCCAGCTGGAGAGGGAGAAGGAGGGGACCCCCAGGGTATAGCCCACGAGCTGGAGCAGCTCGCGGGTCCTCTTGGCATACTGGGCCAGGAGGGGAGGGAGGCCGTCTCCCTCCGGGGAATGGGGGCCGGGGACGGGGGTGGTGTCCTGGCCCGCCGCCCGCATGCGGCGTCCCACCGCCGACAGGCGTTCGCTGTCCAGGAAGACAGCGACGTCCAGGGCCCTGCAGGGGTTCGCCTCCTCCAGGGCAGTATCGGCGATGAGCGCCGCCAGGCGGGACTCGTGCGGGCCCAGCTCGCCCGGCGGGCTGTCGGCGCGGCCGGATGCCGGCGGTGCAGGGTCGTCATCCAACTCTACCGCCGGCGGTAGGGGCTCCAGCGGGCTGAGGGCGCCCGCTTCATCATCCAGGAGGCCAGCCAGCTGGGTGGCCGTGCCCTGGGACGCATCCACATCGATGGGGGCAGGCGGAGGGTCATCCGCCGCGTGCGGAGTGGGAGTTTCGAGAGCGGGCGAGGTCTCACGGGGCCCTAGCTCCCGTTCTCCTTCCGGGGCCAGCTCCGCAGCCTCGTCTTCCTCCTGGGGGGCCCCCTGCGGGGGGCACTGGTCGCATGGGCTGGGGCGCCAGAAGCGACAGACTGTACACCAATCCAGGGCGGGTCCCTCCGGGGGGTGGCCCCCCGTCGGGGGAGCTGAGGCCTCAGCACCGTCGTGGGCCTGGGCGGTCATGGGATTGCCAGCGGGCGCCTGGGGGTGGGCCGCAGGGGCCTCTGGGGCGCTGGCGAGGGCTTGCTGACGGCCCTCCTCCCGGCAATCTGCGCCCAAGAGGTCCTGGGACACGCCTTCAGTCGCCACATCCGAGGGGCCGGGCCGGGGGGGCCCTGCGCTGGCATGCCCGGCAGCCGGTAGGCCGGGGTCACTAGGCGTCCCGGTAGCCGCCAGGATACGCCGGCTAAGCTGGCTGGTACGGCCTTTGGCTGCGGCTTGCGGCCGCGCAGGCGGGCTCACCCGAGCCGCGGTGACCTCTGGGCTTCGCTCAGGGGCTGCCCCGCCCCCGGGCAACGCTGGGTCTCTTTCCCGGGAGATGGGCGCCTGTTGCGCCGGAGGGGGGCCTCGGGGTAGGGGGCGGCCGGCGCCACCGACCGCGTCGGCTGTGGGCGCCCGGGCGGGCTCCTGCGGCCGTGGATGTACCACCCGCTGCGTTCCGCCCACGGCATCGGCTATGAGGCGCCGGACGTCATCCTCGGTGAGGGAGGGGCGGTCCATGCGCGGGGGGGCAGCCCCGGCGGACGGCGTGTCGTGCCGCTCCTCGCCCGGCGCTGTGCTCTGCTGTGCTGTGCTGTGCTGTGCTGTGCCGAAGGCGCTGTTACCATAGGGCAAAAGGCCGGGATGTCTACCCACGGGTAAAGGTAAACGGGCTGGGCTGTGTGTGTTGTGTGCGCGCCGTGCGTAAGTGTGTTGGCCTCGGCAGGGGAAGGGGGAGTCGGGGAGACCTGGGGAGTTCGCCTCCGGCGACCGCGTTTACTCCAGGAGCTCCCGCTGCACCCCTTCCCTTTCTGCTTGCTGGTGCAAGCGCAGCTCCTGCAAAGCCCACGCCATCGTGCTGCCCGGGCCCAGGCGGGCCTTCAGCAGTGTGGCACGCGCCTTGGCGTGGGCGTACCAGACCCGTATGGACTCCTCCACGACGTGGCGGAGGAACTCCGTGCCCAGCGAGTGGGGCCCCGTACACTCCAGGTGGGCCAGCTGCATGGAGGGGGTCCGCAGGGCTGCCGCCCACTGCTCCAGCACAGTCGGTTCCCACAGCTGGTGACGCACTGGGGCCGCCCGTGGCCCCACCTTCTGGTCAAGCCACGCTGCGAGGCGCCGGCGGGCTGGCCCCCACTCGTGCGATTGAGCCGAGCAGGCCCACAGGTGGGGCGCCGTCTCGGGCTGTGTCCCGCACAGGAGGCACGTTGTATCCAGCACTGTGCCCCGGTGGGAGGAGCGGTGGGCCAGGACGGTCATGGTCGGGACGTTGTCCATGCGATGCGCCGTGATGTGGCGCTGCTGGTCGTGGTCGAACCAGTCCAGGGGAAGGCCCCCCCCTGGCATGAAATTTACCCCCCAGCGGGCCTCGTAGATGGCTTGCGCCGGTATGGAGGCCCGGTCCCGCAACCAGTCACTCAGCGCCGTCGGGGAGAGCTGGCACTGGTCGCGGAAGGGCACTGGGGGGATAAATGAGTAGGGGCGCCTGAGGAGCCACGTGAGGTCTACCTCCGGCGGCTCTCGCGTCGCTGCGTCCACACGGACGTTGAGGTCCGTGATCCAGTGCGACGGTGTGGTCACCACATTGATGGCAGACCTCGGGGAGAGGCGCTGCCCCCCCAGGACAGTGGCGTAGAGGTGGTGGATGCCATCTCCGCAGTGCCCTCCTTCCTGGTACGTGCGGAGGGCCCCCACTGCTGCCTCCGAGTCCGGCACCAGCCAGTAAACCCCCTGTTGTGTCGCCAGCCGGCGGGCATACGAGAGGAGGGCCATCGCCTCCCCCTCCTGGGAGGTGCCCACTCCTGAGGCCACCTGGGCCTGGTATTCCCCCGGCCCGCTCTGGCGGTCATGGGATTGCCAGCGGGCGCCTGGGGGTGGGCCGCAGGGGCCTCTGGGGCGCTGGCGAGGGCTTGCTGACGGCCCTCCTCCCGGCAATCTGCGCCCAAGAGGTCCTGGGACACGCCTTCAGTCGCCACATCCGAGGGGCCGGGCCGGGGGGGCCCTGCGCTGGCATGCCCGGCAGCCGGTTGGCCGGGGTCACTAGGCGTCCCGGTAGCCGCCAGGATACGCCGGCTAAGCTGGCTGGTACGGCCTTTGGCTGCGGCTTGCGGCCGCGCAGGCGGGCTCACCCGAGCCGCGGTGACCTCTGGGCTTCGCTCAGGGGCTGCCCCGCCCCCGGGCAACGCTGGGTCTCTTTCCCGGGAGATGGGCGCCTGTTGCGCCGGAGGGGGGCCTCGGGGTAGGGGGCGGCCGGCGCCACCGACCGCGTCGGCTGTGGGCGCCCGGGCGGGCTCCTGCGGCCGTGGATGTACCACCCGCTGCGTTCCGCCCACGGCATCGGCTATGAGGCGCCGGACGTCATCCTCGGTGAGGGAGGGGCGGTCCATGCGCGGGGGGGCAGCCCCGGCGGACGGCGTGTCGTGCCGCTCCTCGCCCGGCGCTGTGCTCTGCTGTGCTGTGCTGTGCTGTGCTGTGCCGTGCTGTGCTGTGATGTGCTTTGCTGTGGTGTGCTTTGCTGTGCTGTGCTGTGCTGTAGTGTGATGTGCTTTGCTGTGGTGTGGTGTGGTGTGCTGTGCTGTGCTGTGATGTGTCCTGTGCTGTGCTGAGCTGTGCAGCACTGTGCTGCGCTGTGCGCTGCGCTGTGCGCTGTGCTGTGCTGTGCTGTGCTGTGCTGTGCTGTGCTGTGCTGTGCTGTGCTGCGGTGGGGGAGGTGTGGTGTGGTGTGGTGCGGTGTGCTATGCTGCACTGTGCTGTGCTGTGCTGTGCTGTGCTGCACTGCGCTGCGCTGTGCTGTGCTGTGCTGCGGTGGGGGAGGTGTGGTGTGCTGTGCTGCGCTGCACTGCACTGCGCTGTGCCGTGCTGTGCTGTGCTATGCTGAGTGCTCATCCACAAAAAACTTCAAAGATTTGGTGCAAAGACTTCTCACAGACTTTGGGTTGTCACCCAAAGTTGTGTTAGATTTTGCCATCGACGAAAGTTCCCGGTGATAACGACAGATTGAGACAGCTCACTGACCATTACCAAACGTGCCTATCGCTTGCACCTCAAACGCAACGTTGTGGAACACACTCACCACTCTTCATGTTAGTGTTGCCGCCATGACACACCCATATGGGGCTGAAAGGGCCCTGGGCTGGCCAAGTTGCATGACCTGATTTCGGCAGCAGGCACGCCATGACACCCAAGAGAGGTTCGTTTCGAGCAGGCCTCGATTTGAGGTGGAATTTGTTTCATGACAGACGCAAGAAAAAGGGGGTTTGAAATTATGGGTCAAACTGGGTTCCCCACAGGTCAGCCAAGGAGCCCCTGCCACCGCCCCCAAAGTGGCAACAAAACACAAGAAGCAAACATAGAGTTGTCTCATGCTCGTGCTTCCTCATCCATCCGCCGATCATGTGCTTCCAACGACGTACGTACCCAGGATCTGGACAATCTGCCAGATTGCAGTAGGGCATCCAAAAGAAGAGTTCTCTTGGTTTTTCTGATACTCTGTGCTTCCTGAGGAGCGGGGTGCAAGACAACAACGCTGATTGTATAGATTGTGTGGTTAAACGGCATGCACCACACCCCAAACTCGGAAAACTGTGTGGTCTAATTGTGGACGAAAACCTCCAAGGAACATTTTCACAGAGCTTGGGCTCTTTGCCAGCGAAGGTCACATGGCGTTAGCTTGTTCCAGGAACCCCTTGAAATAGAGCGACCTAATTTTGCACCACGGCTTGGGAATTGCGAATTCAGGTCAAAAACTACATGAGGCCGCTATTACCTTGCATAGGCCTCACCATTGAGCACTAAATGCAAACTGTTGCGTTCCTTTTGTTGGTTGTTGGAGGTTGTGCAACCTCGAGTCCTGCAACCCATGGAAAGAAGTGCATGAAAGGAGGAGCTTAGAACAAGATGGTTATGACATGAGTAATCAGTCACAACATCAGAGCAAGGATGGAAGTCAGCAGGAGTGGTTGCATTACCTATCTGTTTTATCCAGCTCTATTCAGTCTTTGGATGCTGCTCCTCACTCTACATGCAGACAGTGACAGTTGAAGTGGACCCCGATGCCCTCAAGCAGCTTGGGGAGGCTATGGATGCTAAACTAACTCTCCACCCATGCTTACATGTTGTATGTCACAACAGCCTACACCATTGCATGGCTCTAAGGACCAATCAAACCAATCAGGTGCTTGGCCCTCCAAGAGGCCCCATTGCCCAATAGCCTTTGTGGTTACTGCAGGGGAATTCTCTGATTTCTGTAATATCATCTCTGTCTATTTTTTTTTGGCTCAGACCAAGATGAGCTGGCATAGCCTGCTCACTTCGCAGTACTCGAGGTAACCCCTGGGGATCAAGGTTCAGAGCTGTCCAGTGCTACGATGATCCCTACGATGACTGACTATCGTCTCTGTCTATTTTTCCTCAGTCTCTATTTTTTCCTGATGTCACATGCCTTTGGTCGCTGAGCTGCAGTTGAACATGCGGCCAGGGCCTGACACACACGCACTCACTTCTATGCTGATTTGTCGTGAATGATCCACTAGCCATTTCCTGAATTGAGTTTCTGGACTGAGTATTAGTCTGAGAGCTCCGGTGTATGGGAGCATGTGCTTGCCGTGATCAGCTTGACCATTGCAGGAAACAGGTCTGAAAATGCCCTACTTTTGGCACAGCGCGCGCACACAACACACGGTGTGCCCCCCTAGGCCAAGTTGTTGCATTGCGTGTGCACTACATGCATACTGCACACACAGAGGCAAGGATACTCAGCCAAGAATACCTGTCACCTGACTGGTTGCACAGCGAAGCAACAAAGCCCACATGAGAACAACGAAACTGCCTTCAACTTGGTACTCCACTGTCCCTATGAACAAACCACTCAGCCTCGTAAAGTCCGCTTGCTTCGAGTGTTTCGGTGCCCGTGGCTTCGCTCTTGGAGGCGGCGATGAGGTGTCCCTTGACTCGGAGCGCGGGGAACGCGTTGTCCGTGGTCTCTTGGGTGACGGGGACCGCGAATAGGGTGAAGGGGAGGGGGGTGGTGATTCTGAGCGTGGACGCGACACACTTGTTGATGGCAAGCGAGGACAGTGATGTGGTGGGGATGAAGGCCGTACCACAAACTACTCAAGGTCGGCGGGCTATGTATGGCTACATCACCCTTGCCTTCTCGGGGTCCCCATAGTGGGGAGAGTTCAATATGGGGGATGGAAAATGGGTAAAAATGGTTGAAAATGGGCAACAAAGGGGGAATCCTTGCACTACGCGCGCATTGCGCGCTACTTTTAGACAAAGTCCTCCCTAAAGAACCCCTAGGCACACCCCTTCCAAATGCCCCTAAATTTAGGTCACCCAAAATACCCTAGCTAAAGACAAATGCAAGCTACCTTCCCCTCACATAAGACATCATGCAAAATGTGGAAAGCCACACACATATCCTCTTTTCTGTTCAATTGTCAACTAAGTACAAAATCAGAATCCTCCCGAGTGGCCTTATTCGAAAGCTCACTCACCCTGCCAGCTAGTACAAAAGCCTCGTATGTGTCCACTTCATCCTCAACTGGACCGGGGGGCAAAGTGGCTTGCAGGAGGGAATCCACGTCAACCTCCGGTTTCCATTTGTGGTACAACCACGCATCCTCATCAGTAGCGATGCATCCTCGCACAAGGCATTCAACTATGGTTAGGCAAAAACCGGGGAGTCCATCACCCCAACTCAAAGGCCCACACCAAAGTGTGGGAGTCCATGGTGGAGATGAGCAAAAAAGTGTGAAAAGGGGTGGAAATGAGTGAAACTGGGTGAATATCCAAAAATGCCATATCCCCAATGTGGAAGAAGCATCAAAACCTAGGCTAGGAGCAACAATGATGCCCCTAGTATCACAAAGTATGGGTCTCCAATACGGCTAGACGCCCAAATAGTTGCACTGCGCCCGCACCGCGCTTAAGGCGCCCCCAAAGGGTGACAAGTCAATTGTGCCACATCCCAAATGCTAAAAAAGCGGAAAAAAAACCCTAGTATGGAACCAAAAACTTGTCAAAAGGGGCCAAAAGTAGGGTCCGAGTATTTGCCAACATCCAAAACTTGGCAATGCGTGCACGGCATTCCCTCAGGGGTACCCCAGAATGCAAAACCGAAGGATGAAGAACACAGTCAGACACCACAAAAACCAAGGGGAAAATAAGAGCTATTTTGGCGAAATGCACAAGGCACAAGATCAGAGTGCCCCTCCTGAATAGACATGGGCACTCGGGCGGCAAACCATGGAGTCTTTTTTGTTTCAGGCCTCCGTACAACCCAGCGGTGTGTTAACAAGGCACTCCGGAAAACGTTCCCGATGTATGCATCAGCAGGTTGACCTCAACACTCTCTGTTTTTGGAGGTGGCCGACAGGGTGTTGCCACATCTGGAATCTGCTGCATGAAACTGCAGCAAGAGCCGGAGCAAAATCCAGAAGAATATCTCGTAACTGCCAATTCCACTGGCAGGAAACTTGGGGGTCTGAACATACCCCCCCCCCCCCGCGTATAAGCCACGCCAAAGTCCCAAATTAATACGGTCCCTACGCCTACTGTAGCTTGGACATGGGCGTACCTTGCGCACGACACATGCAACTACCGACACACACGTAAATGAGCGCATAGTATGAGTGCACCTCAACCTCCACCCATGTTCCCAAAGGCATGCAAACACAAGAAAGTGTTTGAAACATGGAAATTCAGGTTCCCACCGATATTCTCACAAGCAATGAAGCACCGTGCCCCCCCACCCCCCCCATGTCGTTCCCCACCCCAGGGAGCAAGCATGAGAAGCCTACAAATGTTTGGCTTGGAAACCCTTCTTGCGATCATACACCATGCGGAACAACCGCACAACTTCCCATCAAAGACATGGGCCATTCCCCACACACCTCGGGCAGCCTTAGCCCAAACAAATTCAGTGGGAGCATCATCGGAGTCACTTGAAGAAGAGGACTCAGAAATGGGGTGGTTTCAAGTGGGCAAACAGTCACAGCAAATGTGTCCATGACTGTATGTGACTGGCAAGTTCGTGAAACCCATGTCTTATGTGGCTGCACTACGTTTGGTACCGAATTCAAATTAGGTACCAAATTAATACGGTCCCTACGCCTACTGTAGCTTGGCCATAGAACAGTGGAAAGTTCAGCAATAGGTCCCCACCGATAGACCTATGCCCTCAATCAGCAAGTATCACCTACTGTAGCTTGTACAAGGGCGTAGCTTATACGGGGGGGGGGGGGTAGGCAACTTCTTTTTTTGTTGCAGAAATAGTCTGGAAGCTGCGAAGGTGAGCTCAATCTGGTCTAATGTTACATCATGGGTACTCCGCCCAATCATATAGCGTCTTTAAAACAGGCCTACCCCTCACAAAAAGACGGGACACTGTTTCTCTTTACGCTACAGAGAGAGCGGCCTGGCATCAGCCACGCCTTCAGATCGAAGCTCAGAAACCAGGATAGACATCCGACTGTGGTTGTGCAAACAGAACTCGGCAGGGTGTCCGTATTTGGACTAGCTTTTGCTTGCACAAGGGAGAGAGGGAGCGAAGGCGGGGGGGGGAGGGTTACTGTGCACCTACGAATGTACGGGACACCCCTCACTGCCAACAAAACAGGTGGCTGTGCAGTGCAATGCCTGTCAAAACGCACTGTTACGTGCCAAATGCCCTACATGACCCCACAACCCCCGAACAGGAAGTAACTTGAATGTGCAAAATGCACTGTGTGCAGAGCGCTTGCTTGCCTGGATGAACATACCCCAGGTGGCACCCCACGTTAGTAGCGACGCCCTCAAAGCTCCAGCTTAATAGTTGGAGTCGGTACTGGTCGGACAAGGGGGTGGGGGGGGGGCAGGCCCAGGGAACCGAACCAGTCCTCTTTATCAGTGTCCCCAACCCCACGGTGATCCGCCATGTGGTTGCTCACACGGCTCAGACTCGGAGCGGGCATCCGTCCAGCGCCAGAGGCGTGCACAATCTGCAACACACATTGGGTCGGGAACGTGCGGAGGGACCACACGGCGTTCCAATGGGCTTCCCAAAGACCATCCCCCATCGATCCCAAAAGACCATCCCAAAGCGAACGCTTCCTGCGCGCCGCGGGTGCGCCGCAGGCACGCTGCAGGCGCCGCAGGGAAAGGGTAATTAGCTTTGGTGTACACTGTCCAAGATAATGACCCCATGGACCATACGGCTTGCACTTGACATTGTGCTTGTTGATGAAATGCTGGGTGTGAACCACAGCATGGACCGTCCAATGGAGTCGTAGGATGCGCTCCTCCCAGTTCATCCCCAACTTGGTGCACGGCTCGCAGCACACAGTCTAAGTGTACAATTGGGCAAACATATGCTCTCCACGGCCTCGAATGAAAGAGTGCCCATCACAGATCAATATCATACGGAATCAAATGCACCATGTGTGAAAGATAGAGGCCCAAAAAGGGGAATGTACAATCAAATAGCAGAAAAAAATGGTGTGGGGGGGGAACGGTATGTAACAAATGTGTGTATGCATGCGGCACTATTCCGCCTATATTCTGGTATAATTACCCAAACTGCGCGCCGCAGGGAAAGCGTTCCCTAACCACACAAAAGGGGAGAACAGAGTCACCCCGTTCTCAGTAGTATTGGCTGCTTTCCGTGCAGTGGGGACCCACCGCTTGTGCCCCACGCTGTCTGATTCAGCAGTGGAAAGGATTCCTACGGGAACAAACCACCGCAATGTCCGGAAACGCGCTCGGGGGGATGTTCCCCGAATCTACATCAGCTGCATGCCGCTCTACTGTGCGTTGGCGTGATCTGACGGACACCCGTCATTGGGTGGGGTGACGGGGGCAAGCCTGGCTGTGGGGCCACGGGCGTGTCCGGGCAGGGGCAGGGAGGGCAGGAGAGACAGTTTCCAGCCCCTTCACAGAACTCCAAACGTCGAATCAGTGATGCTTCCCCTTCAGGCATTGCTGTTCTGACGTGAGCGGGTTGGTGGGTCAGCCGATGCTTGCCAGGGCCCTGAATGACGCTCCTCCCCCTTCAGGGGGTCACTATGCAATGCCCTGGCGCCGGACCGATGGGACTTGAAGACTCTTCATGTGAGCGTGCCAAGTCAAAATTGAGGCCGACTGTGGGGACCCATCGCGGGAGTCTGCCCTCAGTTGACACCTCCGGAGACCCGCGTAGACCTCAACTGCCGTATGTTTTCGTGTTCGGTGGACTCATTTCCGAGTACTGACACCATGCCACCATGCCAACCCGTGACCAGGCAGCTGCACCCTTCCGCCCGAGGCATGCCACAAGGACAACGGTGTGATCCCTGGGCCTTCGACGGGCCCGCAGAGCCAGAGGACTGGGAACAAAGTAGAGGAGACGAAGAAAACACACGGCCCTGACAGAACCACTAATGGGCCATAATCACAGGTTTTCGATTGTACAGATTGGGTGTTGTTGTTTAAAAGGAAGGGTCTTTTCCTTTTCTTTGGGTGGGGGCTGTTTCAGGCCCATATGTGCCAGCGAGGCCTGCACCACTTATGATAATTGGGAGCCGTTCAGTTCTACTCTTGTCCCACAGAGCACCGTGGTAGCGGACTTGGCACGTACAGAGGCCCCTGTAGTGACATCTGAAGCCAAGACATGCAAGAGGAAACTACCGCTCCTGTGGGCGTGCCAGCGTGGTCTTGAAGTGCAACAGATTGTCGGCTGAAAAGACAGCTGTGTGCAGAATGCAGAGGAACGAAGGGAGGACTCCCGCAGTGCTCCGGAAGCACAAAAAGACTGTAGGATGCCAAACTGTCTTTGTTGACACGGAGGGATGCCAATGATGTCTCAATGGAAGCCATGAAAGCGGGTAACAAGCGTCCACCGAAAAACAGGGACAAGACAGCAACCCACTGAGGCCTCAACAGGACCCTGAAGGTGTGCGTCAAACTATGAAGGTGCAAGAACAGGGTCTAATATATGTGTCTGATGGTCTCCACAAATTACGGAGGACGATGACGAAAACGACTGCAGACTTTTCCGAATTGTGGAGACCCTTCGTTTCGTTGCGTTTCGTTTCGCCGGTGCAAGCGACCATGCCTATGCAGCAGGTGATGCAGGCAACAGCTGTGGCAGTAGCCATTGCACTTGCACATGCGCTTCTGTGCTGGGTCTAGGCACGTTGAGGGGCCACCTTGGCATTGACGCATCTCCCATCACATGCATGGCTTGCCACTCGACTAGCTGCGCACATTTTGGATGTGGATTGGGCATTTGTAGGGTCGTGGGAGATGCATGGCAAGGGGCCCGGCCCACTGACACGGCTTTCCCAACACAAAAAAGTAAGAGGGCGTCAAGAGTGCCTTCATGCGGATGAAAAGTAGAAAGATTTGACTGGGGTTTGGGAAGGGGAAACGCCACAACAATGGTCCTAGAGGGAGGCAGTAAAGCAGTTTAAATACAAGGATCCTACGGCACTTGTGCCACCTAACAGACTTCACTTCATTTTCCCGAAGTGTTTCCCCGAAATGTCCTGTTTTTCCCCGCTTCCCCCACAGTCCCCCCTGTATTTGTACGCCAAATGGTACTGTTGCGCAGTTTTCTCGCTGCATCCCTTTACGGAAAGACTGCCCTGTTTGTGTGCGTCAGACAGCCTTTTGTCACTGTTGCTTGCCAAAGTTTTGGGCACCATGTACCACTACACACAGGTCACACTAACTCAGATCAACCACAGGACAACAATGCGGCACCTGTGTGCGTGCCTTGCTCCGTGCCCCTGAAGCATGAGTGCCCAACATCAAGATGGAGCACATCAAAATCCCCACAACCATTTGACACAACAAAGAGGCTGAGGCACACAGCACCTCCCAACGCTTCGACACAGAGGACAAAGTCACAAGTGGCCCAAAAGTGGGTGGACGGGCTAACAGACGTGTATTGCTGGGACCTTCGTGACGGGCATTGGGACTGCATGGCCTAGAAGGACAGTGCCACCCTGTCAACCAGCATCTACCATTGAACACGCATTTGATATGCCCTTCCAACTGCATATCTGTCGTGTCTGTGCATATATAGTTCTGAATCTGCCACCAGACTGCTGCTGCCCCGCAAATGCATTGCAGAGCGGTGGTCATGTTGTTCTGTATGAGTGAGCTTAAGGGCCGGGGAGAAAATGGGAAGAAAATCAGCAGTTGCCCACACCTGGGCAGATTGGCAACATAACCCCCACCGTCGGAGGGGTTCCCATTGCTTCAGATCTCTCTATGTACCCTGGTCAGACGTAGATCCCGTGCGTCGAGCAGCCATGCCTTCACACGGATGGCAGTCCACCCCAGGCCACCGAGGGAAAGAGTCTCTCACTCTTTATCCACATCTTCCCTATTATTCAGGCCAGAACTGGGCAGTGGTGACCCACCGCTTGTGCCCCTTGCTGTCTGATTCAGCAGTGGAAAGGATTCCTACGGGAACAAACCACCGCAATGTCCGGAAACGCGCTCGGGGGGATGTTCCCGGAATCTACATCAGCTGCATGCCGCTCTACTGTGCCTTGGCGTGATCTGATGGGGCGACGGAGGCAAGCCTGGCTGTGGGGCCACGGGCGTGTCTGGGGAGGGGCAGGGAGGGACACATGAGCCATAATCACAGGTTTTCGATTGTACAGATTGGGTGTTGTTGTTTAAAAGGAAGGGTCTTTTCCTTTTCTTTGGGTGGGGGCTGTTTCAGGCCCATATGTGCCAGCGAGGCCTGCTCAACTTATGATAATTGAGAGCCGTTCAGTTCTACTCTTGTCCCACAGAGCACCGTGGTAGCGGACTTGGCACGTACAGAGGCCCCCTGTAGTGACATCTGAAGCCAAGACATGCAGGAGGAAACTGCCGCTCCTGTGGGCGTGCCAGCGTGGTCTTGAAGTGCAACAGATTGTCGGCTGAAAAGACAGCTGTGTGCAGAATGCAGAGGAACGAAGGGAGGACTCCCGCAGTGCTCCGGAAGCACAAAAAGACTATAGGATGCCAAACTGTCTTTGTTGGCACGGAGGGATGCCAATGATGTCTCAATGGAAGCCATGAAAGTGTGTACCGAACAAGCGTCCACCGAAAAACAGGAATGCACAAGACAGCAACCCACTGAGGCCTCAACAGGACCCTGAAGGTGTGCGTCAAACTATGAAGGTGCAAGAACAGGGCAATATGTGTCTGATGGTCTCCACAAATTACGGAGGACGATGACGAAAATGACTGCAGACTTTTCCGAATTGTGGAGACCCTTCGTTTCGCTGCGTTTCGTTTCGCCGGTGCAAGCGATCATGCCTACGTCACGCACGGCGACTGCCTGTTTAGGCAAAGGAGCGCCCTGGGGCGACAAGGGTAAACTGTGAGGGAGGTAAACAAACAATAGGTTCTCACAGGGTTGGCACAGCAAAATCGATCCTCTTGGGCGCTGCTACTTGCCGTTTCCTGATTCTGAGATCCTGGTTCAACAGAAGCGTGGTCAGGCAGGGTGTCCGTATTTGGACTAGCTTTTGCTTGCACAAGGGAGAGAGGGAGCGAGGGGGGGGGGGGGGCTACTGTGCACCTACGAACGTACGGGACACCCCTCACTGCCAACAAAACAGGTGGCTGTGCCGTGCAATGCCTGTCAAAACGCACTGTTACGTGCCAACTGCCCTACATGACCCCACAACCCCCGAACAGGAAGTAACTTGAATGTGCAAAATGCACTGTGTGCAGAGCGCTTGCTTGCCTGGATGAACATACCCCAGGTGGCACCCCACGTTAGTAGCGACGCCCTCAAAGCTCGAGCTTAATAGTTGGAGTCGGTACTGGTCGCACAAGGGGGTGGGGGGGGGGGGGGGGCAGGCCCAGGGAACCGAACCAGTCCTCTTTATCAGTGTCACCAACCCCACGGTGATCCGCCACGTGGTTGCTCACACGGCTCAGACTCGGAGCGGGCATCCGCCCAGCACCAGAGGCGTGCACAATCTGACACACATTGGGTTGGGAACGTGCGGAGGGACCACACGGCGTTCCAATGGGCTTCCCAAAGACCATGCCCCATCGATCCCCAAAGACCATCCCAAACCACACAAAAGAAGAGAACAGACTCACCCCGTTCTCAGTAGTATTGGCTGCTTTCCGTGCAGTGGTGACCCACCGCTTGTGCCCCACGCTGTCTGATTCAGCAGTGGAAAGGATTCCTACGGGAACAAACCACCGCAATGTCCGGAAACGCGCTCGGGGGGATGTTCCCGGAATCTACATCAGCTGCATGCCGCTCTACTGTGCCTTGGCGTGATCTGATGGGGCGACGGAGGCAAGCCTGGCTGTGGGGCCACGGGCGTGTCCGGGGAGTGGCAGGGAGGGACACATGAGCCATAATCACAGGTTTTCGATTGTACAGATTGGGTGTTGTTGTTTAAAAGGAAGGGTCTTTTCCTTTTCTTTGGGTGGGGGCTGTTTCAGGCCCATATGTGCCAGCGAGGCCTGCTCAACTTATGATAATTGAGAGCCGTTCAGTTCTACTCTTGTCCCACAGAGCACCGTGGTAGCGGACTTGGCACGTACAGAGGCCCCTGTAGTGGCATCTGAAGCCAAGACATGCAGGAGGAAACTGCCGCTCCTGTGGGCGTGCCAGCGTGGTCTTGAAGTGCAACAGATTGTCGGCTGAAAAGACAGCTGTGTGCAGAATGCAGAGGAACGAAGGGAGGACTCCCGCAGTGCTCCGGAAGCACAAAAAGACTGTAGGATGCCAAACTGTCTTTGTTGACACGGAGGGATGCCAATGATGTCTCAATGGAAGCCATGAAAGTGTGTACCGAACAAGCGTCCACCGAAAAACAGGGACAAGACAGCAACCCACTGAGGCCTCAACAGGACCCTGAAGGTGTGCGTCAAACTATGAAGGTGCAAGAACAGGGCAATATGTGTCTGATGGTCTCCACAAATTACGGAGGACGATGACGAAAACGACTGCAGACTTTTCCGAATTGTGGAGACCCTTCGTTTCGTTGCGTTTCGTTTCGCCGGTGCAAGCGACCATGCCTATGCAGCAGGTGATGCAGGCAACAGCTGTGGCAGTAGCCATTGCACTTGCACATGCGCTTCTGTGCTGGGTCTAGGCACGTTGAGGGGCCACCTTGGCATTGACGCATCTCCCATCACATGCATGGCTTGCCACTCGACTAGCTGCGCACATTTTGGATGTGGATTGGGCATTTGTAGGGTCGTGGGAGATGCATGGCAAGGGGGCCGGCCCACTGACACGGCTTTCCCAACACAAAAAAGTAAGAGGGCGTCAAGAGTGCCTTCATGCGGATGAAAAGTAGAAAGATTTGACTGGGGTTTGGGAAGGGGAAACGCCACAACAATGGTCCTAGAGGGAGGCAGTAAAGCAGTTTAAATACAAGGATCCTACGGCACTTGTGCCACCTAACAGACTTCACTTCATTTTCCCGAAGTGTTTCCCCGAAGTGTCCTGTTTTTCCCCGCTTCCCCCACAGTCCCCCCTGTATTTGTACGCCAAATGGTACTGTTGCGCAGTTTTCTCGCTGCATCCCTTTACGGAAAGACTGCCCTGTTTGTGTGCGTCAGACAGCCTTTTGTCACTGTTGCTTGCCAAAGTTTTGGGCACCATGTACCACTACACACAGGTCACACTAACTCAGATCAACCACAGGACAACAATGCGGCACCTGTGTGCGTGCCTTGCTCCGTGCCCCTGAAGCATGAGTGCCCAACATCAAGATGGAGCACATCAAAATCCCCACAACCATTTGACACAACAAAGAGGCTGAGGCACACAGCACCTCCCAACGCTTCGACACAGAGGACAAAGTCACAAGTGGCCCAAAAGTGGGTGGACGGGCTAACAGACGTGTATTGCTGGGACCTTCGTGACGGGCATTGGGACTGCATGGCCTAGAAGGACAGTGCCACCCTGTCAACCAGCATCTACCATTGAACACGCATTTGATATGCCCTTCCAACTGCATATCTGTCGTGTCTGTGCATATATAGTTCTGAATCTGCCACCAGACTGCTGCTGCCCCGCAAATGCATTGCAGAGCGGTGGTCATGTTGTTCTGTATGAGTGAGCTTAAGGGCCGGGGAGAAAATGGGAAGAAAATCAGCAGTTGCCCACACCTGGGCAGATTGGCAACATAACCCCCACCGTCGGAGGGGTTCCCATTGCTTCAGATCTCTCTATGTACCCTGGTCAGACGTAGATCCCGTGCGTCGAGCAGCCATGCCTTCACACGGATGGCAGTCCACCCCAGGCCACCGAGGGAAAGAGTCTCTCAGTCTTTATCCACATCTTCCCTATTATTCAGGCCAGAACTGGGCAGTGGTGACCCACCGCTTGTGCCCCACGCTGTCTGATTCAGCAGTGGAAAGGATTCCTACGGGAACAAACCACCGCAATGTCCGGAAACGCGCTCGGGGGGATGTTCCCGGAATCTACATCAGCTGCATGCCGCTCTACTGTTCGTTGGCGTGATCTGATGGGGCGACGGAGGCAAGCCTGGCTGTGGGGCCACGGGCGTGTCCGGGGAGGGGCAGGGAGGGACACATGAGCCATAATCACAGGTTTTCGATTGTACAGATTGGGTGTTGTTGTTTAAAAGGAAGGGTCTTTTCCTTTTCTTTGGGTGGGGGCTGTTTCAGGCCCATATGTGCCAGCGAGGCCTGCTCAACTTATGATAATTGAGAGCCGTTCAGTTCTACTCTTGTCCCACAGAGCACCGTGGTAGCGGACTTGGCACGTACAGAGGCCCCCTGTAGTGACATCTGAAGCCAAGACATGCAGGAGGAAACTGCCGCTCCTGTGGGCGTGCCAGCGTGGTCTTGAAGTGCAACAGATTGTCGGCTGAAAAGACAGCTGTGTGCAGAATGCAGAGGAACGAAGGGAGGACTCCCGCAGTGCTCCGGAAGCACAAAAAGACTGTAGGATGCCAAACTGTCTTTGTTGGCACGGAGGGATGCCAATGATGTCTCAATGGAAGCCATGAAAGCGGGTAACAAGCGTCCACCGAAAAACAGGGACAAGACAGCAACCCACTGAGGCCTCAACAGGACCCTGAAGGTGTGCGTCAAACTATGAAGGTGCAAGAACAGGGTCTAATATATGTGTCTGATGGTCTCCACAAATTACGGAGGACGATGACGAAAACGACTGCAGACTTTTCCGAATTGTGGAGACCCTTCGTTTCGTTGCGTTTCGTTTCGCCGGTGCAAGCGACCATGCCTATGCAGCAGGTGATGCAGGCAACAGCTGTGGCAGTAGCCATTGCACTTGCACATGCGCTTCTGTGCTGGGTCTAGGCACGTTGAGGGGCCACCTTGGCATTGACGCATCTCCCATCACATGCATGGCTTGCCACTCGACTAGCTGCGCACATTTTGGATGTGGATTGGGCATTTGTAGGGTCGTGGGAGATGCATGGCAAGGGGCCCGGCCCACTGACACGGCTTTCCCAACACAAAAAAGTAAGAGGGCGTCAAGAGTGCCTTCATGCGGATGAAAAGTAGAAAGATTTGACTGGGGTTTGGGAAGGGGAAACGCCACAACAATGGTCCTAGAGGGAGGCAGTAAAGCAGTTTAAATACAAGGATCCTACGGCACTTGTGCCACCTAACAGACTTCACTTCATTTTCCCGAAGTGTTTCCCCGAAGTGTCCTGTTTTTCCCTGCTTCCCCCACAGTCCCCCCTGTATTTGTACGCCAAATGGTACTGTTGCGCAGTTTTCTCGCTGCATCCCTTTACGGAAAGACTGCCCTGTTTGTGTGCGTCAGACAGCCTTTTGTCACTGTTGCTTGCCAAAGTTTTGGGCACCATGTACCACTACACACAGGTCACACTAACTCAGATCAACCACAGGACAACAATGCGGCACCTGTGTGCGTGCCTTGCTCCGTGCCCCTGAAGCATGAGTGCCCAACATCAAGATGGAGCACATCAAAATCCCCACAACCATTTGACACAACAAAGAGGCTGAGGCACACAGCACCTCCCAACGCTTCGACACAGAGGACAAAGTCACAAGTGGCCCAAAAGTGGGTGGACGGGCTAACAGACGTGTATTGCTGGGACCTTCGTGACGGGCATTGGGACTGCATGGCCTAGAAGGACAGTGCCACCCTGTCAACCAGCATCTACCATTGAACACGCATTTGATATGCCCTTCCAACTGCATGTCTGTCGTGTCTGTGCATATATAGTTCTGAATCTGCCACCAGACTGCTGCTGCCCCGCAAATGCATTGCAGAGCGGTGGTCATGTTGTTCTGTATGAGTGAGCTTAAGGGCCGGGGAGAAAATGGGAAGAAAATCAGCAGTTGCCCACACCTGGGCAGATTGGCAACATAACCCCCACCGTCGGAGGGGTTCCCATTGCTTCAGATCTCTCTATGTACCCTGGTCAGACGTAGATCCCGTGCGTCGAGCAGCCATGCCTTCACACGGATGGCAGTCCACCCCAGGCCACCGAGGGAAAGAGTCTCTCACTCTTTATCCACATCTTCCCTATTATTCAGGCCAGAACTGGGCAGTGGTGACCCACCGCTTGTGCCCCTTGCTGTCTGATTCAGCAGTGGAAAGGATTCCTACGGGAACAAACCACCGCAATGTCCGGAAACGCGCTCGGGGGGATGTTCCCGGAATCTACATCAGCTGCATGCCGCTCTACTGTGCCTTGGCGTGATCTGATGGGGCGACGGAGGCAAGCCTGGCTGTGGGGCCACGGGCGTGTCTGGGGAGGGGCAGGGAGGGACACATGAGCCATAATCACAGGTTTTCGATTGTACAGATTGGGTGTTGTTGTTTAAAAGGAAGGGTCTTTTCCTTTTCTTTGGGTGGGGGCTATTTCAGGCCCATATGTGCCAGCGAGGCCTGCTCAACTTATGATAATTGAGAGCCGTTCAGTTCTACTCTTGTCCCACAGAGCACCGTGGTAGCGGACTTGGCACGTACAGAGGCCCCCTGTAGTGACATCTGAAGCCAAGACATGCAGGAGGAAACTGCCGCTCCTGTGGGCGTGCCAGCGTGGTCTTGAAGTGCAACAGATTGTCGGCTGAAAAGACAGCTGTGTGCAGAATGCAGAGGAACGAAGGGAGGACTCCCGCAGTGCTCCGGAAGCACAAAAAGACTGTAGGATGCCAAACTGTCTTTGTTGGCACGGAGGGATGCCAATGATGTCTCAATGGAAGCCATGAAAGTGTGTACCGAACAAGCGTCCACCGAAAAACAGGAATGCACAAGACAGCAACCCACTGAGGCCTCAACAGGACCCTGAAGGTGTGCGTCAAACTATGAAGGTGCAAGAACAGGGCAATATGTGTCTGATGGTCTCCACAAATTACGGAGGACGATGACGAAAATGACTGCAGACTTTTCCGAATTGTGGAGACCCTTCGTTTCGTTGCGTTTCGTTTCGCCGGTGCAAGCGATCATGCCTACGTCACGCACGGCGACTGCCTGTTTAGGCAAAGGAGCGCCCTGGGGCGACAAGGGTAAACTGTGAGGGAGGTAAACAAACAATAGGTTCTCACAGGGTTGGCACAGCAAAATCGATCCTCTTGGGCGCTGCTACTTGCCGTTTCCTAATTCTGAGATCCTGGTTCAACAGAAGCGTGGTCAGGCAGGGTGTCCGTATTTGGACTAGCTTTTGCTTGCACAAGGGAGAGAGGGAGCGAGGGGGGGGGGGGGGGCTACTGTGCACCTACGAACGTACGGGACACCCCTCACTGCCAACAAAACAGGTGGCTGTGCAGTGCAATGCCTGTCAAAACGCACTGTTACGTGCCAACTGCCCTACATGACCCCACAACCCCCGAACAGGAAGTAACTTGAATGTGCAAAATGCACTGTGTGCAGAGCGCTTGCCTGCCTGGATGAACATACCCCAGATGGCACCCCACGTTAGTAGCGACGCCCTCAAAGCTCCAGCTTAATAGTTGGAGTCGGTACTGGTCGCACAAGGGGGTGGGGGGGGGGGGGGGCAGGCCCAGGGAACCGAACCAGTCCTCTTTATCAGTGTCACCAACCCCACGGTGATCCGCCACGTGGTTGCTCACACGGCTAAGACTCGGAGCGGGCATCCGCCCAGCACCAGAGGCGTGCACAATCTGACACACATTGGGTTGGGAACGTGCGGAGGGACCACACGGCGTTCCAATGGGCTTCCCAAAGACCATGCCCCATCGATCCCCAAAGACCATCCCAAACCACACAAAAGAAGAGAACAGACTCACCCCGTTCTCAGTAGTATTGGCTGCTTTCCGTGCAGTGGTGACCCACCGCTTGTGCCCCACGCTGTCTGATTCAGCAGTGGAAAGGATTCCTACGGGAACAAACCACCGCAATGTCCGGAAACGCGCTCGGGGGGATGTTCCCGGAATCTACATCAGCTGCATGCCGCTCTACTGTGCCTTGGCGTGATCTGATGGGGCGACGGAGGCAAGCCTGGCTGTGGGGCCACGGGCGTGTCCAGGGAGGGGCAGGGAGGGACACATGAGCCATAATCACAGGTTTTTCGATTGTACAGATTGGGTGTTGTTGTTTAAAAGGAAGGGTCTTTTCCTTTTCTTTGGGTGGGGGCTGTTTCAGGCCCATATGTGCCAGCGAGGCCTGCTCAACTTATGATAATTGAGAGCCGTTCAGTTCTACTCTTGTCCCACAGAGCACCGTGGTAGCGGACTTGGCACGTACAGAGGCCCCTGTAGTGGCATCTGAAGCCAAGACATGCAGGAGGAAACTGCCGCTCCTGTGGGCGTGCCAGCGTGGTCTTGAAGTGCAACAGATTGTCGGCTGAAAAGACAGCTGTGTGCAGAATGCAGAGGAACGAAGGGAGGACTCCCGCAGTGCTCCGGAAGCACAAAAAGACTGTAGGATGCCAAACTGTCTTTGTTGACACGGAGGGATGCCAACGATGTCTCAATGGAAGCCATGAAAGTGTGTACCGAACAAGCGTCCACCGAAAAACAGGGACAAGACAGCAACCCACTGAGGCCTCAACAGGACCCTGAAGGTGTGCGTCAAACTATGAAGGTGCAAGAACAGGGCAATATGTGTCTGATGGTCTCCACAAATTACGGAGGACGATGACGAAAATGACTGCAGACTTTTCCGAATTGTGGAGACCCTTCGTTTCGTTGCGTTTCGTTTCGCCGGTGCAAGCGACCATGCCTATGCAGCAGGTGATGCAGGCAACAGCTGTGGCAGTAGCCATTGCACTTGCACATGCGCTTCTGTGCTGGGTCTAGGCACGTTGAGGGGCCACCTTGGCATTGACGCATCTCCCATCACATGCATGGCTTGCCACTCGACTAGCTGCGCACATTTTGGATGTGGATTGGGCATTTGTAGGGTCGTGGGAGATGCATGGCAAGGGGGCCGGCCCACTGACACGGCTTTCCCAACACAAAAAAGTAAGAGGGCGTCAAGAGTGCCTTCATGCGGATGAAAAGTAGTAAGATTTGACTGGGGTTTGGGAAGGGGAAACGCCACAACAATGGTCCTAGAGGGAGGCAGTAAAGCAGTTTAAATACAAGGATCCTACGGCACTTGTGCCACCTAACAGACTTCACTTCATTTTCCCGAAGTGTTTCCCCGAAGTGTCCTGTTTTTCCCCGCTTCCCCCACAGTCCCCCCTGTATTTGTACGCCAAATGGTACTGTTGCGCAGTTTTCTCGCTGCATCCCTTTACGGAAAGACTGCCCTGTTTGTGTGCGTCAGACAGCCTTTTGTCACTGTTGCTTGCCAAAGTTTTGGGCACCATGTACCACTACACACAGGTCACACTAACTCAGATCAACCACAGGACAACAATGCGGCACCTGTGTGCGTGCCTTGCTCCGTGCCCCTGAAGCATGAGTGCCCAACATCAAGATGGAGCACATCAAAATCCCCACAACCATTTGACACAACAAAGAGGCTGAGGCACACAGCACCTCCCAACGCTTCGACACAGAGGACAAAGTCACAAGTGGCCCAAAAGTGGGTGGACGGGCTAACAGACGTGTATTGCTGGGACCTTCGTGACGGGCATTGGGACTGCATGGCCTAGAAGGACAGTGCCACCCTGTCAACCAGCATCTACCATTGAACACGCATTTGATATGCCCTTCCAACTGCATATCTGTCGTGTCTGTGCATATATAGTTCTGAATCTGCCACCAGACTGCTGCTGCCCCGCAAATGCATTGCAGAGCGGTGGTCATGTTGTTCTGTATGAGTGAGCTTAAGGGCCGGGGAGAAAATGGGAAGAAAATCAGCAGTTGCCCACACCTGGGCAGATTGGCAACATAACCCCCACCGTCGGAGGGGTTCCCATTGCTTCAGATCTCTCTATGTACCCTGGTCAGACGTAGATCCCGTGCGTCGAGCAGCCATGCCTTCACACGGATGGCAGTCCACCCCAGGCCACCGAGGGAAAGAGTCTCTCACTCTTTATCCACATCTTCCCTATTATTCAGGCCAGAACTGGGCAGTGGTGACCCACCGCTTGTGCCCCACGCTGTCTGATTCAGCAGTGGAAAGGATTCCTACGGGAACAAACCACCGCAATGTCCGGAAACGCGCTCGGGGGGATGTTCCCGGAATCTACATCAGCTGCATGCCGCTCTACTGTGCCTTGGCGTGATCTGATGGGGCGACGGAGGCAAGCCTGGCTGTGGGGCCACGGGCGTGTCCGGGGAGTGGCAGGGAGGGACACATGAGCCATAATCACAGGTTTTTCGATTGTACAGATTGGGTGTTGTTGTTTAAAAGGAAGGGTCTTTTCCTTTTCTTTGGGTGGGGGCTGTTTCAGGCCCATATGTGCCAGCGAGGCCTGCTCAACTTATGATAATTGAGAGCCGTTCAGTTCTACTCTTGTCCCACAGAGCACCGTGGTAGCGGACTTGGCACGTACAGAGGCCCCCTGTAGTGACATCTGAAGCCAAGACATGCAAGAGGAAACTACCGCTCCTGTGGGCGTGCCAGCGTGGTCTTGAAGTGCAACAGATTGTCGGCTGAAAAGACAGCTGTGTGCAGAATGCAGAGGAACGAAGGGAGGACTCCCGCAGTGCTCCGGAAGCACAAAAAGACTGTAGGATGCCAAACTGTCTTTGTTGGCACGGAGGGATGCCAATGATGTCTCAATGGAAGCCATGAAAGTGTGTACCGAACAAGCGTCCACCGAAAAACAGGAATGCACAAGACAGCAACCCACTGAGGCCTCAACAGGACCCTGAAGGTGTGCGTCAAACTATGAAGGTGCAAGAACAGGGCAATATGTGTCTGATGGTCTCCACAAATTACGGAGGACGATGACGAAAATGACTGCAGACTTTTCCGAATTGTGGAGACCCTTCGTTTCGTTGCGTTTCGTTTCGCCGGTGCAAGCGACCATGCCTATGCAGCAGGTGATGCAGGCAACAGCTGTGGCAGTAGCCATTGCACTTGCACATGCGCTTCTGTGCTGGGTCTAGGCACGTTGAGGGGCCACCTTGGCATTGACGCATCTCCCATCACATGCATGGCTTGCCACTCGACTAGCTGCGCACATTTTGGATGTGGATTGGGCATTTGTAGGGTCGTGGGAGATGCATGGCAAGGGGCCCGGCCCACTGACACGGCTTTCCCAACACAAAAAAGTAAGAGGGCGTCAAGAGTGCCTTCATGCGGATGAAAAGTAGAAAGATTTGACTGGGGTTTGGGAAGGGGAAACGCCACAACAATGGTCCTAGAGGGAGGCAGTAAAGCAGTTTAAATACAAGGATCCTACGGCACTTGTGCCACCTAACAGACTTCACTTCATTTTCCCGAAGTGTTTCCCCGAAGTGTCCTGTTTTTCCCCGCTTCCCCCACAGTCCCCCCTGTATTTGTACGCCAAATGGTACTGTTGCGCAGTTTTCTCGCTGCATCCCTTTACGGAAAGACTGCCCTGTTTGTGTGCGTCAGACAGCCTTTTGTCACTGTTGCTTGCCAAAGTTTTGGGCACCATGTACCACTACACACAGGTCACACTAACTCAGATCAACCACAGGACAACAATGCGGCACCTGTGTGCGTGCCTTGCTCCGTGCCCCTGAAGCATGAGTGCCCAACATCAAGATGGAGCACATCAAAATCCCCACAACCATTTGACACAACAAAGAGGCTGAGGCACACAGCACCTCCCAACGCTTCGACACAGAGGACAAAGTCACAAGTGGCCCAAAAGTGGGTGGACGGGCTAACAGACGTGTATTGCTGGGACCTTCGTGACGGGCATTGGGACTGCATGGCCTAGAAGGACAGTGCCACCCTGTCAACCAGCATCTACCATTGAACACGCATTTGATATGCCCTTCCAACTGCATATCTGTCGTGTCTGTGCATATATAGTTCTGAATCTGCCACCAGACTGCTGCTGCCCCGCAAATGCATTGCAGAGCGGTGGTCATGTTGTTCTGTATGAGTGAGCTTAAGGGCCGGGGAGAAAATGGGAAGAAAATCAGCAGTTGCCCACACCTGGGCAGATTGGCAACATAACCCCCACCGTCGGAGGGGTTCCCATTGCTTCAGATCTCTCTATGTACCCTGGTCAGACGTAGATCCCGTGCGTCGAGCAGCCATGCCTTCACACGGATGGCAGTCCACCCCAGGCCACCGAGGGAAAGAGTCTCTCAGTCTTTATCCACATCTTCCCTATTATTCAGGCCAGAACTGGGCAGTGGTGACCCACCGCTTGTGCCCCACGCTGTCTGATTCAGCAGTGGAAAGGATTCCTACGGGAACAAACCACCGCAATGTCCGGAAACGCGCTCGGGGGGATGTTCCCGGAATCTACATCAGCTGCATGCCGCTCTACTGTGCCTTGGCGTGATCTGATGGGGCGACGGAGGCAAGCCTGGCTGTGGGGCCACGGGCGTGTCCGGGGAGTGGCAGGGAGGGACACATGAGCCATAATCACAGGTTTTTCGATTGTACAGATTGGGTGTTGTTGTTTAAAAGGAAGGGTCTTTTCCTTTTCTTTGGGTGGGGGCTGTTTCAGGCCCATATGTGCCAGCGAGGCCTGCTCAACTTATGATAATTGAGAGCCGTTCAGTTCTACTCTTGTCCCACAGAGCACCGTGGTAGCGGACTTGGCACGTACAGAGGCCCCCTGTAGTGACATCTGAAGCCAAGACATGCAAGAGGAAACTACCGCTCCTGTGGGCGTGCCAGCGTGGTCTTGAAGTGCAACAGATTGTCGGCTGAAAAGACAGCTGTGTGCAGAATGCAGAGGAACGAAGGGAGGACTCCCGCAGTGCTCCGGAAGCACAAAAAGACTGTAGGATGCCAAACTGTCTTTGTTGGCACGGAGGGATGCCAATGATGTCTCAATGGAAGCCATGAAAGTGTGTACCGAACAAGCGTCCACCGAAAAACAGGAATGCACAAGACAGCAACCCACTGAGGCCTCAACAGGACCCTGAAGGTGTGCGTCAAACTATGAAGGTGCAAGAACAGAGCAATATGTGTCTGATGGTCTCCACAAATTACGGAGGACGATGACGAAAATGACTGCAGACTTTTCCGAATTGTGGAGACCCTTCGTTTCGTTGCGTTTCGTTTCGCCGGTGCAAGCGACCATGCCTATGCAGCAGGTGATGCAGGCAACAGCTGTGGCAGTAGCCATTGCACTTGCACATGCGCTTCTGTGCTGGGTCTAGGCACGTTGAGGGGCCACCTTGGCATTGACGCATCTCCCATCACATGCATGGCTTGCCACTCGACTAGCTGCGCACATTTTGGATGTGGATTGGGCATTTGTAGGGTCGTGGGAGATGCATGGCAAGGGGCCCGGCCCACTGACACGGCTTTCCCAACACAAAAATGTAAGAGGGCGTCAAGAGTGCCTTCATGCGGATGAAAAGTAGAAAGATTTGACTGGGGTTTGGGAAGGGGAAACGCCACAACAATGGTCCTAGAGGGAGGCAGTAAAGCAGTTTAAATACAAGGATCCTACGGCACTTGTGCCACCTAACAGACTTCACTTCATTTTCCCGAAGTGTTTCCCCGAAATGTCCTGGTTTTCCCCGCTTCCCCCACAGTTCCCCCTGTATTTGTACGCCAAATGGTACCCCCCCCCCCTCCCCTTGTCGTTCCCCACCCCAGGGAAGACGGTCCCCCACCACCCCCTGGGGGACGGTCACCAAGTGACGGTCCCCCACCCCCCCCTGGGGGACCACACCACCACGGTACACGCGGGGCGGAGAGGGAGCATGTGGCAGTGAGAGGCGCCAAACAGACGCACGGTCATGCAAGACGGTCTTGCCATCATGGTCATAAGTGATGCGGCAATATGCATCACCGTGCTCCGAATGTCCAACGACCTGCGCCAAAACAGGTTCCCCCGTGGAGCAGATGAACATCACACTTGTCCCAGAGGGAAACATGGTTGTGCTATCAAGTTCCATTTCAGCGAAAGTGAGCAAAATGTCCTGCCATGAGTGCAAGGGAAACAAGTGGCAGTGCCCCACAACACAGTCACCCACACAACAACACAATGAGCCGCAACGAAAAATTTTGGGTTGATCAAGTGACGGTCCCCCACCCCCCCCCGGGGAACGACAGGGGGGGGGGAACGACAAGGGGGGGGGGGGTAACTGTTGCGCAGTTTTCTCGCTGCATCCCTTTACGGAAAGACTGCCCTGTTTGTGTGCGTCAGACAGCCTTTTGTCACTGTTGCTTGCCAAAGTTTTGGGCACCATGTACCACTACACACAGGTCACACTAACTCAGATCAACCACAGGACAACAATGCGGCACCTGTGTGCGTGCCTTGCTCCGTGCCCCTGAAGCGTGAGTGCCCAACATCAAGATGGAGCACATCAAAATCCCCACAACCATTTGACACAACAAAGAGGCTGAGGCACACAGCACCTCCCAACGCTTCGACACAGAGGACAAAGTCACAGGGGGAATGTTTGCCCAGCGCGCGCCCTGCGCGCGCCCGGCGCGCTACTTTTAGACTATGTTCCCCCCGAAGAGCCCCCAAGCACACCCCTTGGAAACGCCCTTAGAATTAGGTGACCCAAACTGCCCCAGCTCAAGAAAGTTGCAAACTGGGGTACACAGTACCACTCTCGCTCCTTTAAGGGCGATCTTGGTCAACCCCTTAGCAAGTTGGGAGAATGGGGGGTTAGGATAGCACAACCGCATCGATCTCCAGTAGAAGCGATAGGCGTTATTGAGGTATCGCGAACAGTAGAGCTGCATCATAACATTGGTCCCACAAGTGTGGGTGTCAATACATCCAGTACAATAGTGCTCCTTACACTCATCACCAACTGCGACGGTGGAGCGATCTGGCAACACAACACACACACTTCTGCCTCATCCTCTGCCTCATCTTGCGTGCCACAACCGAGCAAACAGCTGCTCAATGCGTGCCCGATACCACCCGTGCACGTCATTGTAACATTGTTGGCGGGCTGGCAAAGTGCCATTCTTTCTTCCAATGAATGGCACAATGACATGAATCCGGCCCTTATAAGCACCATCATGGCCCCCAACTTCGAAATCAAAGAAATCACCTCGGGTACGAGAAGGTCCATACCCATCCCAAATCAAAACATCTGCTGATGTCCCGGGGGCCAACGGGCAAATCCATATAATGTTGCCCAACATATCAACGGCAACAGTCCACCGGTAGGGCACGGGTCACAAAAGATGCCCGGCGCGCGCCCAGCGCGCTAACGAGCAGCCATGCCTTCACATGGATGGCAGTCCACCCCAGGCCACCGAGAGAAAGAGTCTCTCACTCTTTATCCACATCTTCCCCATCATTCAGGCCAGAACTGGGCAGCTGCACTGAAGAAGAAGAACAAGAACGCTGACCTGCTGTGGGGCAGTGCGCTTTGCGGCCCCTGTGCGTGAGCATGGCCTTGCCGAAGCACGCAATCCCGTCTGACGGCAGTCGCCTGGACCACGATCTTTCCAGGGGTCTGAGTGCGATGGGCTACTGTGCTCCTCGGGAATGGAGGTCGTTTTGCGTTCCTGAAACGGGTGGCAGCCAAACCAAACTCAATACATGCGTAGAACTTCGGAGTTCAAAGCCGGTCCCTACAATATAAGCCACAACCCATGAGCTCACAGTCATGGCGGAGAAACAGGCCTACAACTTTATTCACAGTGGAAGAAGGCGGTGTTCTGTCTGAGCACCGAACAGAGCCCCCACTGAGATTTCCAAGCAAACCAACCCATGACTACGTGGCATCAGGCAAACAGGGGAATGGCGCGCCACCCGAAGGGGAGCGGCCATGCGTCGC
Source organism: Eutreptiella sp. 'Long Island Sound 2002' (assembly GCA_964036045.1). Lineage (NCBI taxonomy): Eukaryota > Euglenozoa > Euglenophyceae > Eutreptiales > Eutreptiaceae > Eutreptiella > Eutreptiella sp. 'Long Island Sound 2002'. The sequence goes on from OZ038381.1 coordinate 5,727,542, forward strand.
TCCAAAGCAAGCCCCCAACCCTAGCGCCTGCCAGCGGGAGGCCATCCGAGGGCAGCTGAGGGCAACGGCCTCTTCTGGAGGAAAAACACGCCACTCAACGGGTCCGCTCAAAAAAGGGACAAAAGCTTCTGGATGCCGGGGACGTGGCCAAAGGAGTCCGATAGATGCTGCTCCATGGACGGCGGGCTGCCCTGCTTCAGCGACGTCGAATCCTTCAGCCTGGCCAGCCCCTCCACCGCCTTGACGTTCCGGAGGGAAGACAAGGGCCTCTCCAGAAAAGAGCGCCGGCGTTCCAGCTTGAGGCTGATGGAGTTCCTCCGTCCCAAGTCGCTGCTCTGGGGGCTACAGCCCCCGGAGTCGATGCAACTTCTCAGAGCTTGCGGCCCACAGGCTATACAGGGGTTGCTGGGGGACCCGGCAGGGGACCCGGACGCGTGCACCCCTAAGTCCCTTCCGAAAGATAAAGTCGCGCGTCTTTGCAGGATATTGTGAGCGCCTGCGGGGGATGCGGCCGCTTTCGGAGATGGGCCGGCTGATGCGGGACTGTCGCCGAAACTCACACTTTTGCTTCTGACACGGATACATGATGCGGGGTCGTCGCCAACACTCGGCCTGCCGCTTGTGACACGGGTGGCTGATGGGGGACTGTCGCCGAAGCTCACGACGCGGGGGCTGACAGGAGGAGAACTTGGCGTGGCATGGGTGCACTGTCTGGCGGATGGTCGAGCCAACTGTTGTTCGCTCTCCACACTGAACAGGGCCGGGACCACTGCAAGGACCTCCGTGCCGGCAGGCGAGGGCAGGGCTGCTTTCAGGCGGCGTCGTTCGAGCAGAGAGACGCGTCGAGGCTGCGAAGGATCAGTGGACGGGGCGGGGCCCGTGGGTGCGTCGCCAGCCGGCGTCTTCCATCCGGGGCTGCCTGGGAGACCGTCCGCTGTGGCGATTGTGACGCGCCTGCCCTGGGTTCGCTTTGTGGCGCTCGTGGACGTCTGCGTCGTCGGGGTGCCAGGCGTCTGGTATGTGGGGCTGCTCGGCTGGCTGCCAGTTGGGGACTGCGCTCTGGAGGCCAGGGAAGAATGCTCAGAGTGCCGACGGGGCAGGAGGCCGCTGTGCATCTCGAGGGGATTGTGCTCGGAATGCCGGAGAGGGTGGACAGGTCTGTCTGGGAGGGACGCCAGGCTGGGCCTTTTCGCGAGCTCCGGCGTCGCGGTCGCCGCGGGGCTCGACGTGGCGCCGAATGTTGCCTGCACAAACGCCAAGATGGTGTCCATTCCAATGGACTGGGGCTGGAACTCGAACACAGGTCCGCGCCGGTGGAGCACCAGCTTCACCAGCGCCTGCACGTGTGCGGTCCTGGCATTGGTGAACTTAATGGAGTGGTCACAGAGATGCCCTTTCCGCTTCAGCCCTGAACACAAGGCGCCTGCCGCGTGCAGCTTCCTCCTAAGGTCCCATCGCTGCTGGAGCCACACCATGAACTCGTCGTCGAACTTCGCTCGGGCTTGGAAAAACAGTTGCTTGATGATGGCCTCCTTCACGTCTCTGGGGTACATCACCCGTGCCAGCTCTCGGGTCAGCTTTGCTGCATGCTCAGGCTTAGGCTTCTTCTTCTTAGGCCGCAGTTTCTTGCGCACGCCCAACTCGTGGCGTTCCCAGTACTGCACCGTGGCAGCAATCATGGCCTGGGCCTGCCGGTGCCTCGCCACCAGGCGGTCCCTGATTTTGAGCATGTCTGAGCGCACGCGTTGGAAAACGAGGCGTACCCGGAGCCCAACGCCCTCGGCAGTCCTCAGCATCCGTAGGAAGCTGCGGATCGTGTCCGAAATCTCATTTGGCTCCTGCGCCAAGTTCAGGGTCCGGCAGTGGTGCTTAGCTGCAAAGTGGGTGTTGAAGCGGTCCACTGCACACTCGGCCTTTTTGGTGCCGGGGGCCTCAGTGGCCTGGACCCCGTGCATTTCACAGAGTCTGATATAACTCGCATTATCCATCGTTCTGTAGACAATACATGCGTACGAGTCCTCAAGAGCCCATCGCGGGCACACTCTACACCAATCTACCCCAAGGCAGGGAAGAATCAAAGTGGCTACATACTCCCTGCCATCCCAAGGACGCCAAAGCAGGTAGAAATTATACTGGCTACATAGCCCCTGGCGTCTCGGGGAGCCCAAAATAGGGATGAATCAAAGTCGCAACATAACCCCTGCTGCCTTGGGCACTACAACAAAAACGCACGCATGCACACCACACACATGCACACACACACACCACAAGCAGAGCTAAACCATAGATCAGAACGTGATCTAAGATTTAGCACAAACGAAAGCACACAAGCACGGACACCGAAGCAGGCCAGACAAACTCGACAGCGTGCCGCCACCCATGGGTCTGGGTCATGCCAAAAACGGCAGCAAAACATACCCACACAGCTTGTCCCTTACGATCAAACAGGTGGGCCACGCCCACCACCGGCCGCAGGGAGCCTTGCACAAAAACATATGGCAGGTGTCTGCCTTCATGCAGGCAATGCCTGCTCAACCTTTTTTTTTTTGGTCCAATAGGCGAGTTCAGAGTGTGCCAGGAGCCGCTGTGGGCCAGGTTCAAAGCTAAATACAGATTTCGGCAGTTCCAGGGTGTGCATACGGGCTTCAGCTCATGGCTGGGCCCCCATGTTTTCCCGTTGAGGTGGGTGTGGTCATGTTAGCGGGATTTCCCACTCGTTTGGATCCCAGTGCGCTTTGTGTCGTTTTGGTAAGGGTTGCAATGGGACCTCCCACAAGGTGGGGTCCCATTGTTCCCGTGGTCGTTTCCGTATGAGGTATATTGTCTAACGAGCTTGTCTGGACGCGTCCCAGTATAGTGTCGTTTTCTGCTGGCAGCTGTTATGGAACCCCTACGCCAAGTTCATGATGTGTTCCTGTTGTCGCCACGTGTAATGTGCCTGTCGCATGTGGTGGGCCAGCAGCAGGTTGGTGTCTGTGCACATTTTCTCAAATCTTTCGTATGCAATGAGTGATGTTTTCATGCCCGCGTACCATTTCGCTATGTCGTGTTTTGCCTGTTCGTACCATTGTCGGCGTTCCAGGCACATTGGTGTATATGTGTTGTGTAGTCGTCGTGCCGCTATATGTTCTTTGATCAGGTTTGACACGAGCAGGTGGTATTCTGTTTTGGCTGTTAGTGTGTTGGCGTATAATGTGCGTAGTTCGCGTAGGTGCCGTCGTGTTACCTCTGATGCGTGTGCGCTGCAATATGCGTCGTGGGCGCGTTGCGTGTGCTCCTTTGCCAACTTGTCTGAGGCCGTTAGGTAATGTTCCCACCGCCTAGCGTCACCATCGAGGCGTCGGTGTTTCTGTGTTTGTTCTTCCTGATTCAACGTGTTTGTCTCGTGAATGCTCGCAAACCATGCCACCGCCTCGTCGTCGTTTGCAGTGTGCGCATCCCGGAGCCACAGTTTGGGGTTTATGGGTTCCGTTGTCGCGGGCTCGGCCCTGCGTTTACGTTTCCTATCACACCGCATTGGCGCTCCGACGTGGTTGCGTAGGTTTTGTGCCGTTTCCCGTGGTGGTATTGTTTGCGCAACAAACTTAGTCAGCCATAGGGGTGATGGCGGCCGTTGCAGTGTGGGGTCGGCGAATCTCTGCCTTAGGGTTTGGACGGCCTGGATCATGAAGAACTGAAAGAGGCCTACCTCTGCCCGTAGATTGTGTCTTTCTGTGGTGGGGATGGCATTGATGAGGGACAGCGGGATGAGTAGTCTGGCACATAGCCAGAGTTCAAGGCTGGTGGCCGTTTTCTGCCCTTGGCAGGCGTGCTGGGCCCAGTCAGTCCAGCTCCTGCGCCACAGGTCCCAGAATTTACCCCAGGTGGGGCAGTGCGCTAGTCTTGACTGCATTGACACCCCATGTTGTTGGCCACATTAGGGTGGGGGACCGCTCCCAGGGGGCACCTGTTCCCCACCACCTTACCTGTCCCCAGAGCCATGGGGTCCACGCGTTTCGTCTGTAATGTTTCATGGGGAGCCAGCTCACCCAGTGTACCTCCGGGGTATGTTTTTGTCTACGCACTTGCGGAATCCATGCCTTTGCAGGCGTGGGCATGATTTGTCCGACGATGACAATATCATGGGGTTGTGGTTGTTGGGAATCCATGGGCAGGTTGTCGCCCATATTCGCAAGGACATCGGAGTGGTTGTTCCCCTGTATGTCCTCATAGTCGCTATACGTGGTTGCTTGTTCGAGGGTGCGGTGCCCAGGAGTCCATTGTATGGTGAGTCGTTTCGTGGAGGCGTTGTGGTAGCCTATGTCGCGGTAGGCCTGGTCTTTGACTACCCCTTTACGTTTTATAGGGGTGGCTTTCACCACACCTTGGTTGTCGAGTACAATTTCGTCCCCTTCGCTGGCCAGTTCAGAGGCCAGTGCGCAGGCGATTGTCTCAGCCCGGTACACCTGTTGAGGTCCGTGTACGCGGAATGCTGCGCGGTAGTTTCCATTGTATATGCCCCCTCCTGCTCTTCCTTGTCGTTTTGACCCGTCTGTTTCCCACTTTGTGGTGGTGGGTTCTCCTGTGTAATGTATGGTGATCCCGTGGAGTTTCCGTCGGTGTGGTAGTGCCTGGGACACTTCAAGGGTCTCTTCTGGGGTTGGTTCGTCGGGCGGATTCATCCAGCCATAATCTAGGCGATCTGTGGCCGGTCGTGTTTTCCCCGCGTTCGTGTCATGGTCCTCTTCCGAGCTCTCCGAGTAGTAAAGGCCCGCCGACAGGGGGCGGTGCAGCCTAGGTTGGGATATGCGTTGACCCACGGTGCCCCCTAGAGCTCGGACGGCGTCGATATATTTGTATTGGGTTGCGGTGAGCTGTTGCATGGGGGCCGTTGTTTTGTAGTTCTTGCTGCCCCAGTATGATCCACCGGGTGATGTAGGACCACCACAGTTGTCGTAGGCCTAGCCCCCCGTGGCTTAGGTTTGTTGTGAGTCGGTGTTTGTTCACTTGTTGTTCTATCCCGGGTTTGTCCTTGATGTAATGTAGGAGTATGTCGTCCCAAAGCGCCATCCGGGATCTGTTCCCGAGGAACAGCCCCCTGTACGTCCATCGTGGGGTGAGGACGGCGTTGATGATGGCTACCTTCTCGTAGGCGTTAAGTGGCAGGGTTCTGTACGCCGCTATGTCGTGGTGCAGCTATGTGGTTACCATGTCCCACGCTGTATCTTCCTGTGTGGGGTGGGCTAGTACGTGGCCCAAGTATGTCATTATGGGTGGCCGCACGGGGATCAGCTGGTGTTGCCATGTGATGGGCACCAGGTTATAGTCCTTGGCCCAGTGGTATACTTCGGCTTTGTCCTTGTTGAAGTGTAGCCCCATTGTATGCGCCACTTCGTGGAGTGTATCTAGGGTGTGTAATAGTGAGCCCCTCGTGGGTGCGCGTACCGCGATGTCATCGACGAACACGTAAAGGTAGGCATCCGGGCATCGTTCCTGGGTTTCCCTAAGTAGTATGTCGTAGCATTGGAGGAATAACGTTGGAGAGAGGGGGCACCCCTCTTTCGTGCCCCTGGTGGGGCGTATGGGGAGGTCCCGTCCGTGCAGGGACAGAACGGCCGGCGTGTGATGGTATATTTCCCCCAGCATTCGTATGATGTTTTCCGGTGCCCCTGGCTCCTTGAGGATCCCGGTCGGCATTGGTCGGGGGACCGAGGGGAATGCCTTGGCGACGTCTGTGGGGGGCCACGTACCCGTCTGGAGTGTGTAGGTCGTTTAGAAGCTTCGTGGCTAGGGTCGTGGTGTTGCGGCCTTGTAGGGCCCCGTATTGTATGTCTAGTAGTCCTGGGGTCATTGCCCTTGATATACGCATCAGGAGGAGGCGTGTGAGGATGCTATATATGGCGGTGGATACGTATATTGGCCTGTAATTTCGTGGGTCCTGTGGGTCCTTCTTTTTAAAAAAGAGCACTACCCTTGAACGCAACCAGGCGACTGGGATGTTTTGCCCGTTCCAGACTTCAATTATTGCCTGGTATAGTTGTTTCTGTATGTGGTTGGGTAAGTGCCGGAGCAGGTGCGGTGGTACCCCATCGGGTCCGGCTGATTTGTTCTTTGGCGCCCGCAGGCACTTCAGGTATTCATCGTATGTTGGGGTTGATGTGTTCCATGTGTGGTGTCGTACGTGCTTCCGTATCAGTCGCTGGCACGCGTCCTCGTCGTATGTTGGGTCACCGGCAAAGTGGTTCAAGACGTGTTGTGTTCCTCCAATTGGGGGTTGTGGTGTGTCATGCGCAATGAGTCCGGTGCGCCACCTCTTGACCATTTTGTAGAAGTATCCGGATCTGTGTACCGCCGCTCTGCGGAGCTTGCCAATCTGCTTCCGAATGTGGTGCTCTTGAGCCTCATGAAACTCCCGTAACCGCGCCGTGGGGTCTGGGGTTTCCGACCATGTTGCTGTGGCTGGCGTCTTGGGGTGTTTAGAGTGTCGTGGCCGTGCCGCGTGGGCAATAGCCGACAAGATGCACCGTGCCGTGTGCAGGGGGGGTCGGTGTCCTTAACGGGTAGAGTGGACATTGAGTTGATAAAGCGCTGGAAGTGTGTGTGGTACCACTTCGAGACCGATGGCTACGGTTTTCTACAGGGTGGGTTGGGGGCTCCTATCCTCCAACAAATGCCGAGTAAAACCAGGGCGTGGTCCGATATGGGCATTTGTATAGTGTCGTAGTAAGTCCAGGGTATGTTGGGTATCTGTTGCCTAATCAATATGGTGTCCGGGCGACGCGGTCGTCCATGCCTTGGAATGCGTGTGTAGTACTGTCGAGGTTCGGGCGGTTGACTACTTGCGTGTAACGGGTCGAGAAGCACGCCGTTGGCTAGGTCTTGTTGCCAAGGGCGTGTCGGGTCGGATGACCATATGTCGTCATTGTAGTCCCCCATTATGATGTCGTATGGTTGGAGGGATGGTAGGAAGAGGTCTACCTCTTGTTTGTCTTGTCGACTGAATTTGGAGTAGACGCAGGCTGTAGTCCGGCGGGGGCTATTGGGGAGCTGCAGTCTGAGGGCCCCCGCTAGTCCGTTAGGTGAATATAACGTTTCGAAGACATGGGGGACCACATTGTTGTGGATGAGGAATGTGATCCGTGGTTCGTTCCCTGGTGCAGCGTAGCACTTGTAGTCGTTGTTGAGTGCAGTGGTGGCTGCCTCCGGCAGCGGGAAACACAGGTTGTATTCTTGTATGCCACAGAGGTCGATACAACATTGTTTGACAAGGTGGAGGACACTGGCCCAGCGTTGTAGAGTAACGGAGCCTTGCGCGCCCTGTATGTTCTAGGTGGCCAGTTTCATGTCTTGGTCTTGTTCGTTGGTAACGTTGTCCAGGCTGTCGTACTGCCGGTTCGTGTTAACCACCAGGTGCTGAGCGTATTCCTCTGTGTCAAGGAGAGGGACGGGGGCTCCTGGTACGAGGCGGCAGTCGCGCCGGAGCTGGTATATCCTCCGGTGTCCTGGGTTGGGATGTACGTCTCCGCATTGGAGGACCCACTTGTTGTTGTAGCGTGTGTTGTGTGGGCTGATGACCGAAGTGCTTTGGACTGGTGTGTCATAGTAGTGGGTTGGCACCCCTGTGCTGGGAGCAGTCGGTGTGTGGAAGAAACAGGCAAACTAGAGTAGTAACAGGCAGGGGCGCCACATTCGGTAGTTGTGGGGGGCAGGCTCCTGCTTGTTGTTGCGCCGGTAGCGGGGTGGCAGGGTATACCGCCTGCGCATTCTCCGTATCATAGGGAGCAGGGGTACGGGTCCCACCATATGTGTGGTGGAGACCAAGAGGAGGTGGTGGGCTATTACGGCTATGAAGGGCAAAAGGAAAAGGCACCTCACTTTTTTCCTTTGCGCTGTGGGTTTTTTGACGGTCCCTTCCCTTTTCCTTTGGGTTTGGTGTCTGTTGTGAATGCGGCCGTCCCATCCGTTTTCTGGTTGGGCTGTGGGGATGCCGGCGTCGCCTTCTTCTTTTTGGGTGGCGGTGTCGTCTTTGTGGGTTCTTTGTGGTGTTTTATTGTGTGCCTTTGTTTTCTGCGCTTGGTGTGTCGTTCGTGGGTGTGCCGGTGTGGTTAGGCCCGTGTCGTCGTGTTGTTTGTCGAGGTGTCTATCCATTGTACCCTTCGTGAACGGCCGTTAAGTGGCCGTTTGAATAATTGCGTGAATTTCACGTGAATTTACCCAAAATTTGAGGTTTTTGGGGGAAAATGCCATATTCTTGGTTCATTTCAAGGGCTTTGAGGGGCCAAAATTCCTCCCCTAGCTTTGTTACGCATCATCCAATGAAAGTCCCGCCCCAAAAGCATGCATCATGACCGCACCGTGCCCAAAACGAGAGGTGCCGGAACCCGGCAAGCCTGTAGCCGATTCAAAGCCGTGAATTCACGTGAATTCACGTGAAATTCGTACGAATTTCGTACGAATTTCGTACGAATTTCACGTGAATTCACGTGAATTTACACAAATGTTACCCGTGTGCACCCCCTGATTTGTCCTCACACCCCTAGTAAGCCCCCCAGCATGCACCCCGGTCACAGGCAACAATGGTCTGGGTTCGTAAGGTCATCTCATGTCCGTCTCTTGCGGCACCGGAACCGCCGCTGTAGAGTCTGAAGGTGCTGCATGTCGGTTAGAAGCCGTCTTCTTGTGCGGCTTGCATACGTTTGTACACTTATGGGCCCTTGCCCATGTTGAGCCCTTTTGGTCGCATCCCACCCATGCAACCAAAGGCTATCGTCAATGGTGTGGTTGTCCACAACCACTTGCACCCCTAGTCTCCCCCGGAGGAGGCTTAGGCCCCCGCTGTTGCGCAACATGCGCTTCAGCCTCCGGTGACTTCCCTCCATGGCAAAGCAGGAGAACTTTGACAAGATTCTCCACTTCTTTGCAAAATAATACATGTGGTCGATCCAAAGATGCGTCCACAGAAGTTTGCCCTACTGGAGCTCATTGTGGGCAGCGCCCATGGCTATGCTATGGTTCCGGAGCCGCCCCAAGTCGGCCCCGGAGAACCATGCGGAACGCCACGCGTATACACACATGCTTGCAAAATTCTCCCACCACGTTTTGCACACCGACTCCCAACTTTTTCCCCCTACTTGATGCTGCCTGACACTAGGCTGCTCTAGGCAGGCATCTATTATCTTCTCCCAACCCTTATTGCGCATGAAATGGATGGCAGCAGCACACTCCATCCTCACCTTCCCCTTGCTGTTTGCCTTGTCATTATTTAATGAGGCACGGGTGCAAGTTCGTGCAGCAAGCCGTGCCTCATCTAAAACCGGTTGCAGCATGGTGCGTGCCACAGTGGCCGGTGCCTTCCCTGTCAATTGTACAACTAGGTCCCGTGTCCCGTTGACTGCACACAACAGGACACGAAGGACCCCATGGAGGCCATAATCAGGCACTCGCCTATCACTCATAATGGTCCTATATATAGCACTTATGGCAACGGCTGGTTCCCAGTTGCCGTCTATCGCACTTGCTGTGCCAAAGGTAGCAAGGCACAGAGCACGGTTACGCATGCAGACCCAACACACAGTGGCACCAGGGGATTCTGCCTTCCAGTTTTGGCAGCCCGCCATGAGCACCTGTGCCTTACCATCTGCACACAGAAAAAAAAGGGACTGCCTATCGTTCCCTGCCGTATCCTTAAAACTTACGGTTGCGGCCTTGAGCAACTCATCATCAAAATCAATTTCCTGGGAGGCCGCGTAGAGGGTCTCCCACTTTTCACTGCCCCCTAGTAGCCACCAACTAGATAGTTGGTTGGGGCTGGCGGTGCCACCAAGCGTGCAATGGACGTACGAGGCCTCATGCCTCGATGTACCGTCCACCGCAATAGGCAACCAATGCAGCCGTCGGTCCCCGGGCTGCATGATGGCCGAGGGTGGTGGTGGTCGACACTTGAATAGGTGGGCGATGCGGTCAGGTAGGTAGCAGGCCGCACCATTGATGGCCGTGTCGTCACCCGTATAGGCAGTGAACGCCCGGGACTCCGGCAACGCTAGCTGCCGAAGCATGCCGTACACCTGGTCCCATACCACACCGTACGTCATGCTCCCCACTAGGTACCGGGACTCTGTCCTAGAGAGGTGCAATGACCGGATCCTCCACACGGCCATAATCAACCTCTCCTCCTGGGTGGGCTCGGGCTGGACGGTGGCTACAATTCTTGTTTCGGGGGTAAGCACTATTTGCCCCGTGTCGGGCAGGTACTTGACGGTGTAGGGTGCTGCAAGGTCCTTGGTAACAACCTCCTGGAGCTCTTGTAGGCGCCGCCGTCGTGTACGATCCGCTACCAGATGGAATGGCTCCTTGGGCCGTGGCATGGTGTGAGATACAGGACCTGTTGAATGGGCAGGCAGTCATCGCAAAGTTTCTACCATCCCCCTCCCGCAGACAACTCTCTCTACTGTGATTCGCATGCAATTAAAAGAAATTCACCCAGATTCGCACGAAATTCGCACGAAATTCGTACGAAATTCGTACGAATTTCGTACGAATTTCGTACGAATTTCACATGAATAGAAATCTGTGAATATTCTGAAAATGTGCAATTCGTACGAAATTCGTACGAAATTCGTACGAATTTCGTACGAATTTCGTGCGAATTTCACATGACTGTCACAGAATTTCTGCCAAAGCCTCATCCCTGTCGATCGTGTCCAGTTGCGGTTGGAGGTCTGTTGGTGCCATGTCGTCCTTAGAATGGCCGAGTCCAGTCATGATGGCTTCGTCCCAAGCTGCCACGTTGATGGGTTCGGGTTCTGCGAGCAGCTGCTTTTCTTGGTTGGTTTCCCGGATGACATACTCTGTCATCATGTCTGCGCCCAGGTGTTTTCCTGCCTTCATGCGCCTTTGGAATGCCGCGTCGTCGCCTGTTTCCTGCGGCATCGGTCGTAAGAGCATCTGGTCGATGCGTTCTGTTACCTGTGCGTCCGTTTTATCGTCTCCTAGTGTTAGGTGTATGTATTCTCCGGGCGCTACCCCTATGTAGTGTTTGGCGCTGAGGGCCACCGCTGTGGCATGTTGGTACTGGAGCGAGGCATAGGTGCAGCCCGCGTCGCTCCACATGTCGGGTTCGGACTTCCAGCTGCTTCAGATTCCAAAGAAGGATGCTACGACCTTTGCTGTGTCGTCTCCCGCGCCCTGTGTCCATCCAACGAACACCGTCGTGGCCTCGTATCTGGTTGGTTTGGGTGGCCGTTTTATGTCCCTGGAACGGCTTGTCGACTGTGTCCAGTTGTTTTGGTTCAGTATGACGTTCGTCATCACGTGAACCGGTTCGCGGCTTTTCATGCCCTTTAGTAGTTGGGCAATCAAGCGTCGGTCTGCGTCAGGGTGGAACTGTATTAGTAAGCAGTAGGAGTCGACTGGTCGGAAGCCTTTAAGGAAGGAGGCGATGCTCCGTCCTAGCTCCAGCTGTCCCCTGTCGATGTCGTCCAGAATTTCTTGGATGGACGTTATTTTGTCTTCCTTGTGTTCCGTGTATTGCTGTCGTAGGATGTACAGGCTCTCGTAGTCGGTTTCAGTGAGCCAGTAGGGTCCGGGGTTTCCGGCGTTTTCTTCTTCTTGTTTGATTGTTTGTAGTGCTTGCGTTAATTTGGGTAGTGGCTGCATGGGCACGTGTAGCCTCCAGGCGTGTGACCCACTTTGGCCCGTGGTGTGTTCGGAGGCACACTTCCACCGGAAGGTGTTGTGTGGGTCCTTGCTTGCTATGGTGGAAGCGACGTCAGACTGGTGTCCATTGATCCGTGTCATAAATGCGTCTCGTGTTCTAATGCCGGTTTCTGGTGGGCACTCAACCACTACCGTAGTTTTGGCTGGTTCTGGTTGCAGTGTATCCGTGCGGTCCTCTAGTCCTACTTGTATTGGCGTGCCCTTTGTGAGGGCGTAGGTTTTGTGTGCGGGTCCATGGCCCATCTTGATGGTGTTGTCCAAGTGCAAGACCATGATGGGTTTGGGCTGTAGGTGGTCGACTACGCTGTCTTCTTCTGGAGACCAGTTGCGTACAAGGAATTTATCAAATGGATAAACTCCTCTCACGTAGCGGGCTAGCTTCCGTAGCGGAGCACGATGCAGGCAATCCATGCGGTAAGTCTGTAGGGCTGTGGTATTCTGTCGGCCTGCTTAGTACGCCGGGAGCAGTTCCTTGGCCCCTGGGTCGCTGAGGGCATGCGGGATTTGGTCGACGCGTTCATCCTCACTTCCGCCCCATTCCGTCTGTATGGCCGCGCGTTGCATCCGTTGGTCGTGGTTGCGACGGGTTCCTGTTGCTTGTGGTAGGAGTAGGTATGTTTTCTTTCGGATGTCTGGGCTCCCCTGATGGTCGGCTTCTGTGTGGACTGTGTACCGTTTTGCCTCGGCCATTTCTGGTACTGTGTGTATGCCGTCGGAGTCTGCTTCGTGCACTACCGTCATGACGTTGCGCAGCGTATGTTGCGGAAACAGGGGTGGCTGGTAGGTATTCCTGTCACACCAAGTCGCATCTTGCGTCTGCCGCCTGATGTGTTCCGTTGTTACCGCGCGGTTTGGGTTTTCAGTACGGTATGCTTTCAGTTTGGTTGGTGCGTCGTATATGACCGTTGTCTTCAGTGTTTCTTGTTCTGTCGTGGTCATCGGTTTCTATGGTGTTCCCGTATTGAGTTTCACCAACTCTTCTATTAGCTGGTACTCCGTTGGTGTGTGTATAGGGAGCTTGTCTAGTGGGTTGTCGTTGTCTTCGTGGAAAGTGCATGCCTGTGTGTCCTCCTGGGGGGGTGGGGGGGAGTAGCTAAACCCCTCTGCGTGGTGGTCGGAGGGGGGCCTATGCTCCTCGTTGTGTGGGAGTTCCTATGCCGTGCTGTCCTCTAGTGGGGAATGTGGGTTTGTCTTTTGGGTTTCCAGGGGCGTTTCCTCTACATCTCCTGGGCAGTGGTTTTCAGGGTGCTGCCCGGACGAGTTTCGTTCGTGGTTTTCAGCTAGGGGTCGTACCATTCCGTGAGGTGGTGTGTTGTTGTCTGGGCCAGGGGTTGGTTCCACATCACCATCCTGTGTGGCATCTTGGACCCATTCAGTGTGCTGTGCGTAGGTTTCGTTCGGTACGACGTGTAGGTCAGGAGTGTGGTGCGTGATGTGTCGTACGTTGTCTCCGTCCGCAGGTGCAAGCACCCAGTCGGTGATGCCGTACTCCAGGAGTAGGTCATGCTGTATGAGGTGGGCTAGTACCCGTAGCCAGTACCGTAGTGATATGGCCATTTGGTAGCGATCTATTGTGCCCGTAAGGGCGTGCAATGTGTGTCGCGCAGTCTAAGCTGCGTAGTAGGGGAGGTCATTCCGCAGGTGTACTTCCCACAGTTGTCCTGTTGTGTTGGGGCCTTGCATCCATATGTTGTATGCCGGCCGCAGTGGGGGGTTGGGGGACGTACTATAGTTCATGTACGTGAGTAGTTGGTTGTTCTATATTTTTATGTAGAAGTACTCATACGTTGGGTCGTCCAAGGGTGGGGGGAGTATGCTCGGTTCCAGCATGCGGCGGCACAATGGGCACCTTAGCAATCGGGGGTCGGTGGCACATGCCCGACACAGCCTGTGCCTGGGGTCGCAGCTTAGGCTTGTGTCTGCAGGGTGGTCCATACAAATGGGGCAGTCCTCCCGGGGCTGCTCCCTTGTGTCCGTTTTTCCCGTTTTGGAGGTAGTGTGGTTGTCCGGTTGTTGGGGGGGGGGGGGGGGTGCCGCCTGCGGGGGTGGTGGGGGTGGGATGTCGCGTGTCTCTATTCCCGAATCTCCCGGTAATGTGGTTTGTGTTGCTTGGTCCACTCGTGTGGGTGGAGTTGGTCCGGGGTTTGGTTCCGTGTCCCCATCCTGTGTTGGGTCGTGAAGCCATCTCGTCGGCCTTGGGTAGGGACGGGTACAAAGCCGTTGTGTTTTGCGGATCTTTTTGTTTGGTGGTTCGGTTGCGGCATTTTGCATGGTGTCCTCATAGGGTCTTTTTTGGTGTATGTTTCCCTGTATCTCGGGGGCGTGTTGTTCACCCCGGTGGGTCGCGCTGGTTTGACGTTTTGTCGGAGGTTGGTGGTCTAGTGTGTCCTCTGCTTTGCGTTTGCGGAGGGTGCACTCCCGTGCTTGTGTCTGGTGCTCTTGGTACGTTATCTCCACGTCCCCTTTGCGTCGTCGTTTGTGTTTTGTCGGCATTCGGTTGTCCGTGGCACGCTTGTGTAACATCCTGGGCGTGTGGTATGTGGGCAGGGTGTCCTGGTTGCAGCGTGTGCGTTTTGCCGAGGGTTCTGGTGAAGTGGGGCCAGGATTGGGGTCCACGTCTCCGTCTTCGGTGACGTCGTGTACCCATCCGTTCGTGTTGTTTAGTGTTGTCGGTTGGGGGGTCTTCGCCTGCGGCTGTGATGCCGTGCAGGTGTGCGTGGTGGGTGAAGGCTCGGCACCTTGCCAGTATCCTTGCCTTGGGTACAGGGTGTCCAGGGACATTACTCCGTAAAGGCGGCTCAGTACCATGTGATGGAGTGGCCTCTCGTGATGGTATCTTTGAGGAGCCGTGTGTTGATGCCGGTTCCGTGCGTGGTGTGTGTGTGGTGTTTTTTTTTGGGGGGGGTGGAGGCCCCATGTCTGCTTTTGAGTGCCTCCGAGAGTGCTTGGATCGCATATTTGTATAGTTTAACGAGGTAGTGGGGGTTGGAGGCTGTCTCTATCGCCTTGCCAGTCGTGTGACCATCACCCTGTGTTGGGAGTGGATTTCACTCTCTGCGGCTTGTGTGCCATCGGGGCCCGGGTTTGTCTCGATGTCTCCGTCGTCGGTGTGGTCGCGTGTCTTCCTACTTTGGGTGGGGTGGATCTGCTGCTTGTTAGGGGGGTAGGGTGCCCTTCGGCGGGGTAGTGGGCCATTCCAGCGGGGGGGGGGCTTTGCTCTGGGGGGGGGGGGGCTCTGCCTGTTGCTGAGATTCACAAACGTGGACAGGTGGTGCACGAGTCACAGATACGTTGATCATAGTCGCATTGCGGTTTGGTTCACGTTCGTTGCAGTGTGCGGTGCCCTGCAAACACCAGGGCACTGCGGCCTTAGGGCGATAGCACACACCATGGTGGCTGTGCCTGCCTGTCTGGGCCTGTCCTGCCTCGGCGTGTCGTGGTAATTGTTGGGGGCCGTCGGCCGTTTTCACACCGGCTGGCGTGGTAGCTTGCGCCATCTCTGTCCGTACCTCTCGCAGGCATGGCCTCCGTGGTCGGTGGCAAGCCGCGGTGGATGTGTCGTTAAGGCACGGGCTCACCTCAGGGTGGCCATAGTTATATTCCTTTGTCTACAGAAGCGCCATTTTTGGGCCTCCGCTCCCGCCTCCGCTCCGTACGTTATCCCCGTAAGCTAGGAGAACGCGCACAACGACAATAACACTCCGTAACGCTCCGGAACGCGGATAACGCGGAAAACGCACAAAACGCTTCCAGAAGCACGACCAGAAGCAGAAAACCGGAACGCGGATAACGCGAATAACGCGGAAAACGCTTCCAGAAGCACAACCAGAAGCAGAAAACCGGAACGCGGATAACGCGGATAACGCGGAAAAGGAGGGACTCGCTTCCAGAAGCACCACCGGAAGCACAAAAGCGGAACGTAGAAAACGCGGCCAACAAACGACCCCTATACGACGCTAAGAACGGTGGAAGCAAAGCTGGAGGCAACATGCAAATCGCTTTTCTCCTTGAAAGTGGCTGAACCGCATAAAAACTCATGCGCGAGTGCGTCGGGCTACCTCAAAAACCCCCAGAAGCGTTGTAAAAACAAGGGTGTTTTTCCCGACCCCTAGAAGCGCCCATTTCGTCATCTACGTCGTAGACAAAGGAATATGATGCGTCAGTAAATCATGGGCTAGTTTCCCCAGCGTTGCCGTCCGGCTTATCGCCGCGCGATGTTAATTCCACAGCTGTCGGTACGTCAGCGTGATCCTCTCCGAACCTCGGCCTCTCAAGCCAGTATGGGTTCCTTGATCATCGGCTCTCCGTGGTGAGGTTCACTGTGAAGAAGGGCGTGAGGTGGTGGGAGAAGAGGGTCACAGGTTCACGCGTTGTCTTGTTCATGCACATGCATGCGCATACCTCCGTGAGCACGTCAGGGGACGCGTTGGAGGTGCGCTGGGCCGGGGGTGCGATGGTGGGGATGTTGGGGACGACCGTCCCCAATTCCCCTTTGTGGGTCCTGGGTCGGCGCCTCCTCCATCGCTGTTGCTGCGGCGGTCGTGCTTGTTGGTCTTGTTGTGCGGCCACAACGTCCCAGTGTGCCTGGCTGCAGTCCTGGCATTTGGACTTTGGCGGGTCCGTGCAGTCTTCCCAGGCCGCTGGGCGCTGGATTTTGAAGTGCCGGCGGGCGCCCAGCAGGGTGAACTCGGTGTTGGCGGCCGATCCCGTGCCCCTCCAGATTTCTCCTTCTTTGCGCCCCGCGATGTCGTTTCCTGCCCGGCGCGCGGTGCTCTTCGTGCGCTTCTTTCGCGTTTGTGATGATCTCCCCGACGAGGATGACGAGGAGCCCGAACTGCCGCTGGAGGTCGGCGAGCCGCTGTCGTCGAAGCTGGAGTCTCGTCGCTTACTCTTTCCGCGCCGTTTGCGTTCCTTCCGGCGTTGTCGCTTCTCTCTCTTCCGCTCCTTCCTCCGCCGCTCCAGGGTCCTGTCCTTCAGCTCGTCAGCCCCGGTCACGTCGCAGTCCAGCACGATTTTCCAGACCTTTCGCGCCAAGGCGCTGGGTCCCGCCTTGCCTTCCACCGCGTGTCCTTTTAGCTCCTGCTCCAGCGCTCTGCATAATTTGATAGTCCACCTTGTGGCCCCCGGCCGCCGTCTCATGCTGCGGGCCGCCGACGCCGTCAGGACGTTCCACTTGACCTTGTCGCTCGCCCTGTCGTTGTGCCCCTCGTTGTCTCTCGGGCTGCACGCTGGCTGCGTGCCCGATGGTTCCGCCGCGCCGCAGCTGTTGTCGCCACCGGCGCCGTGCGCTCCTTGTCCTGCTCGGCGCTCGAGATCCTGCAGGGACGCGAAGAGCTCGAAGGCCGCCTCCGACTGTGGCTGCGAGAGCTCGACGTTGGGGACCTCGATGCCCCACGCGAGTCCCACGCCGTACAGGAAAGCGTCTCTGTAGGCCAGGAAGTTTTTGCATACCAGGCATACTCCCGGCCCACGGTTGAATATGACCGCCAGCTTGGATGTGTTGAGGCGTGCCGTCCGCACCCAGCTGTTGATCCCCACATCTAGTACGGTGCCGCGCCGCTCCAGTGGGACCTCTGTTGCCCGCCAGTGCTGCTGCATCAGCTCAGCCCATGCCGCGTCCATCACGGACTCGTCGTGAGCCAGCAATCGCTCCCAGGCCCAGGCTCCGTCCCCATCGAATTCGTCCATGTGCCTGTGCGGGGGGGCCTGGCTGCCTTAATGAAAAAGGAGACTGTCGGAGAGATGGAGAGAGTGATGAGTGAGTGAGGGGGGGGGGGGGTGCAGGGGATGCCGTATGTGCTGAACCTACTTTACTTCGAGGGCTGCGTAACTATGGTTGAGGATGCCCACGACTGCAGGAAAACGGACCACCATGTGACCGAGCCTGAGTCTTCACGTGCCCCCACGAACTGGTCGAACGACCTCGAAAGCTCTGTTGACCCCTGGCAACCACCCCCAGAAAGGGCTGGTGCTAGCGACGCCTCCACTGTCCCCAGTCATTTTTTCGACTTGCCTTTGCCACAGAGCCACTCCCAATGTACCCTTCGTGAACAGGGGATAAGTGGCCGTTTGAATAAATGCGTGAATTTCACGTGAATTTACCCAAATTTTGAGGTTTTCGGGGGAAAACGCCATATTATTGGATCTTTTTGAGGGATTTGAGGGGGTAAAATTCTTCCCCCAGCTTCATTACGCATCATCCAATGAAGGTCCCGCCCCAAAAGCATCCACCATGCCCAAATCGCGCCCAAAACGAGAGGTGCCAAAACCCGTGAATTTATGCGTGAATTTGGGTGCGTGAATTTCACATTCGCGCGAATCTCACCAAATGTGTTGAACCATGTGGCTACTTCAAACCTCTAATTTGCACACGTTTGTTGGATCTCACTTTGGGCGAAGATAGCACGACAAAAGCACACGATTGCACCAAGTTACAAGCAAAACATAGCAAAAATAGGTGAAATTCACGGTACCGTGAATCTCAGGTACAAATGGCGTCCGCCACATTTGTCGCAGTCCCCTCGGGGGCGTTTGTCAGTGCGCCATTCTCGACCATGGTTGGCAATTAGGAACTCGGTGCCGTCCCGCACGACGAATTTGAATTTCCCCCTGTAGTACGTTTCTTCACCAGACTCACATCCATTGTCAGATGAACTCTCTGTAGAACTGCTCCTGGATCTCTTGGGCCTGCGCGACTTCTTGCCCTTGTGGGATGAGGAGGAGGACCTGTGGCGCCGAGGTTTATGCCCTGATGTTGACCTACGTCGTCGAGAACCACGCCCCTTATTGTAACTACGAAGCCAAGAGACATTCGCCAACTTGCTTCGGAATGCAGCCAAATCATGGCGGGTGTCTATTATGTTGTTACACTGGCTACCTAGGGATTTTTTCCTCCTTTTTGGTGTAAATGGAAACTTCTTACCCTGAAAAAACCCGGGTTTCATGCCCCTCTCGTGCTGAAAACACTCCTACACGGTACAAAAGTCCCAAAGTTGGCTTCCCGGGCCTGGGCTCGCGCAAATTCACAAGTTGGCGCGCCAAGTCGCAAGTTGGCGCGCCAAGTCCGGACTTGGCGCGCGCCAACAGGGAAGTTGGCGCGCGCCAACTGGGAAGTTGGCGCGCGCCAAGTCCAGACTTGGCGCGCCAACTTTCGACTTGGCGCGCGCCAAATGTCCCCCCACCGATCAAACCATCGACTTGCATACCATTGTTGTCACTGGAAATTCCGTCCCTCACCTGCCCTTGCACACTTGGCACGAAGAAAGCATTGTTCCATCTTTTTTTGATTAATGTGCAAAAGACTGCGAATGTGCAAGAAGCTGTCAAATCAATCATATAAATCATATATAGAGGTCACATGCCTTGTTCAGCCTGGACGAAGACCCCCTTATTCTCTATGTACCCCCTTTGCTTCGTCCACGACGACTCCCAAACCGAAAAAATTTTATTATATAACCCCCAGTCCAGATTATCTGAGCGGATCACTTCCCCCCACCCCTTCCGCGTGCGATCCCCCTTGCCCCCCTTCACCCGCACTCTGGCCCCCCGCAGTCTGGACACCCGGCCGCCTTTACTTCCACCTCGAAAGCTGCGCTTTGAGATTTCACATTTCAGGGCTTTGTGCCGCCCCTCTCCTTTGAAGGCGGCAAAAATGGCAATGTGCCCCCACCTGCGGGCCCATCCCGACAGGTGGTCAATCCACAGATGGGCCCACAGGGTGACGTTCATTTCACAGGCCTTATGGGCCTCCCCCATTTTTTTCAATTCTGTTCGCAGAATTTTCATGTCGGGCAACTGCAATGGTCCGGATTTCCAGACGACATCGCTTGTTGCCAACAGGGATTTTCCCCATTGCCGGAAGGCGTCCGTCCACGACACCTGGACCCCCCCCATGTCAACGACATGCTGCAGGAGGCCCTCCCCCTCCAGATGGTCACACATGGTGTCCCATCCCTCACTCTTCACCCACTCGGCAGCCGCCGTCTGCTCGATTTTCAGGGGCACCTTCTTCTTATCCTTCCTCTCCTCTTCCAACGCCACCCCGGTGGCGGTCCGTGCCTGGATCCGAATGGGATCCAGGAACCATTGCACCCACCTCACGGCCTTTCCCCTTTTCCACCGATGCACCGTGTGGAGGCTGTTCACAAGGGCTGAAAGCCCATTGTGCACTTGCCGGTGCACACCATGCAGCCCATAGTCGGGGGGCCGCTGGGCGGGGCGCACGATCGGGCAGATCATCCCCGCCCACAGCCACTCCTCGACAATCACCCCCATCCCGCAACCAAATTCGTGCAGAATGGTTGCCCGATTTTTCCCACACAGCCAACAAACGGTGGCTGCGGGGTTTTTGGCCGTGAAGGAGGCAACCCCCCAAAATGACCTGCGCCTTGGTGTCTGCTAGAAAAAAACAAATCACCTTACGCAGGTAACCCCCTTTATCGGGGATTTGCTGCTGCGCCACCTCGGTGAGGTCCGCGTTCAGGTCATAGACCTCGGCCAATTGGGAAATGATGGCCTTCTTCTCGGATCCGCGCAGCAAGATCCAAGAGCCCAAGGGCATATGACTCCCCAGGTCTCCAACGGCAAAATGCACGAAGGAGGCCTGCCAGAGCTTTGTCCCGTCGAAGGAGATGCCCACCCACACGTTGTCCGTCAGGAACGTGGGGCCGTCACGGTGCCACATCACCTATGCCAGAAAACAGGCCGTGTGTAACGGGTCACCGTGAACGGTCGCCGGGAAACGCTTTGGTGCAGGGTGAAAATACCGGCAGTTTCTGCCACAGATTGCATGCGGCCCCAAAAATGTCATTGTCCTCGTCCGTCTGAAAATGGACCTCCGTGACACGGGGGGCGGACAATGCCTTTCGCACCTGCATCAGGGTTCCCCATGGGCACTTCCATTGGCTGTGTGCCCGGCTGTACTGCAGTTTGCGGAAGCTGTCGCCATTTTTGCGGCTCTCCCACAGAATGGCCGCGGCCAACAGCTCCAAATCGGGGGTGGGGGGTTTGCTCTCCCCGCAAACGAGGTGGATGCGGCGGCGGCCGGGTTTGACGTGTACTTCCCAATGTGGCCCCAAAATCTCCCCCACGACTTCGCGAAGGCGTGCCAGCCGCGCGCGCCTGTCGCGGTAGTTTGAGGGCGCCAGCTGCTCAAAGGGCCGCTGCATGGTGCACAAACAAAGACCTGCGGCACGTGAGGACGTGGCAGGCGGGTTGGATCATGCAACGGAACGTTGTTGCACGTTCGCACACAGATGGCACACAGTTGGCAGGCAGTTGGCGCGCGCCAATTCAGGATTTGGCGTGCGCCAACTCGTCAGTTGGCGCGCGCCAAGACCTGAGTTGGCGTGCGCCAACTCGTCAGTTGGCGCGCGCCAAGACCTGAGTTGGCGCGCGCCAACTCCCCTGTTGGCGCACGCCAAATCAGGATTTGGCGCGCCAACTTACCACTTGGCGCGCACCAAAACCATGCCCAGCCAGTGCCTGCTCATTTCTTCGACCGCTTGCTGCCCTGACTCTGACTCCCCTCGCTCTCTTCCGCCCGCCTGCGCTTGGGGTCAAGCAGGTGCGCAACCGGGTGCTTGTCCAGCAGGCCCTTCAGCCCCGTGAGGGTGGCCTCTTTGACCCCCATGTTGATGGCCACATGGCGTTGGGCGCTGAGTGCAGAGTGCAACTCCACCGCCGCCGCCTGCAGGTACAGCACATGCTGCCCATGGTCGGGGTCGGCACTACCCTCTGCCCCGCCCCCAACTGCACGCACCTGCGCCGTGGCGGTCACCTGCTACTGCAACTCCCCCCTCTGCTTTTCCCACCCCATCTCCCGCCGCTCCCACAAGGCGCGCTCACCGGTGAGCGCGTCCTGTGCCGTCTTGCGGGCGGCCTCCGCCGCCTTCAGCTGCTCGCGCAGCAGCTTGTTCTCCGCCTCCAGGCGGAGAATCTCCGCCTTCTCCCGTGCCCCCCCCCCCCCGTCTCCCGCTGCCTGCGCTGCCTGTGCTGCCTGCCGGGGGGTGGTCGTGGGGCGAGGGCGCCTGGAGCCCCTAGCTTGCTGCTCCGTGCGGCCCTTGCTCTGCAGGGAGGGGTCCCCAGACACGTCAGATGCGGCCCTGCCCCCCTTCTCCCCCTTCGGCCCTTTCCCCACGAGCTGCTTCTGGAAGCGGAGCAGAAACGCCTGCGTTGCCTCCTTCAAGTGGGGGGCGGGGGCAATGGCCCGCACGTCGCTCCACTCACACTGCTTCCGTGCACCTCTGCAGCTGTCCCAGAGCGTCAATGCTGCAGAGGAGGAGCCGGTTGTGCGTGGAGGGGGGGCGCACCTGCACAAAGGGCACAACGGAGACAACCCATGGTTGCACCCCCCCCTTCCCCTGCACCACTGCCCAGAACGGGCACTCCACCACCCTATTCTGTCCCGAACCCCGCCGAATCACCTGCGCCTGGAACAGGCGGCTGATGATCGTCCCCCCCCCATCGACGACGTCCACCGCCGTCGCCTCGGCGGACGTCACCTTCAGGAACTTGTCGGGGCTGTGCAAGGCGTCCCCGAAGTCCGCCGGTTCCGGGACCGCCGGAACTTCCCAATCCACCACCACGTCCACATCCACCTCCAACCCCTCCTGCTGCTCCTGCCGCTGCTCCTGCCGCTGCTCCTGCCGCTGCTCCTGCCGCTGCTCCTGCGGCTGCCCCTCCACCTCCTCCGCCCCGGCCGGCACGGGCACCGGACGCGGGTCCACTTCCAATTGAAAATTGGCGTAGTGGATGGGGACCTGCAAATGCGCAACAACACAAGCATAAAACAATGCACACAACGACACCACTGCAACAGCGAAGACAACTCTGAATCGAAAACCAGCCACAGAACAACGTTTCCGATAAAACCCAACGAATTAAATTCAGGCGCCAAAACGGCACTTGGCGCGCGCCAACTAGCTATTTGGCGCGCCAAAACTTGACTTGGCGCGCGCCAAAACTGGACTTGGCGCACGCCAACCGAACACTTGGCGCGCCAACCGGTGACTTGGCGCGCGCCAAGATGGAAGTTGGCGCGCGCCAACTGCGAAGTTGGCGCGCCAATCTGCTATTTGGCGCGCGCCAAATTCGTGTCACGTGTGACAACATCGCATGCATGCAAGGCACCGCGCGGGCACACCTTCTCGCTGCAGGAGCAGATGGTGCGGCGGGCCTTGTCCACGCGGACGAGGTCCAACATCTCGGCGTCCTGGAAGCTCAGGGGCGGGGTGAAGTGGGCCATGGCCATCCAGGCCATGCGGCCGGCCCCTGGCTCCCGCACGAACGCAGCGCCCAATGCGGCGAACGAGTACACCACCGTGCCGGCCGTGCAGCGCACGCGGCAGAAGTCGGTGGCCTCGGGGGGGGGGGAGCCACCAACGGTGGATGTGCGGAGTGAGGCAGGCATCCGCTCTGGCCGCCTCGGCGGTGGGCCCCACGTGCGCGTGGTCGGTGGGGGTCAGAAACAGACCCGCAGACACCCCCTCTTGCAGGAGGAGGACGTCCCCCATGTAGGGCACCGGGGGGTCCAACGGCTGCTCAGCCTGCGACACGAAGCAGACTGGCTGGGGGATCGCGTCGGGAGTGAGGAAGTCCTCCTCTGCCGGGGGGGGGGGGGGGCGGCCGGCCTCTCCTCCGCTTCCGCCGGCGCCTCCGCATCCGCCGGCGCCTCCGCATCCGCCGGCGCCTCCGCATCCGCTGGCGCCGCCGGCATCTCCTCCTCCTCCTGTGCCGCACTCTGTGGGGGGGGGGCGGCATCCGCGTCAGCCGGCGCGGCCGGCCTCTCCTCCGCACCCGCCGGCGCCTCCGGCATGTCCACCTCGTGGGGGGCAGGCACGGGGTCGGTGGCGGCTGCCTCGGCCTCCTCAGACCCCTGGTCGAGGGGGCTGTAGTTCTGCCGGGGTGGTGGATCCTGGGGCCGGTACCTGGACGGGTCGGACCCATACGGGAGGCACAGAGGGGACCCGACTGCAGCCCCCTCGGCCAGAAGCTCGGAGGGCATCACCGGAACACTGTTCATCAGCTCCGTTACACTCTCCGGCTCTACAGTCAGCATGCGCGACCGGTAGCCGACGGGTGCAAACGGGATGAACAGTGCCCGGCCAAGCCCGCCCGCACCGCGGTGGATCACCATCCCGCGGAGGAGCGTCACGCTGCGAAGCGGTTGGATAACAATATCCCACCGATGCGCAGCGTGATAGCCCCCCTGCGTGCCCGGGCACACCTGGAGGGACTTGGACGGGGGAGAGGTGGTGAGGGGGATGAACACGACCATGCACTGCACTGACTGTTTCACAGACAGTGCAAAATCGCGGTGGGGGATCTGGAAACCCTTCCAGGGTTCTGCCTCCCACCGCTCGATGATCTTGGGGCACAAGGCCTCAAGTCCCTGCAGCGGTGGGAGGGAGAACCCCAGCAGGGCCAGAACAGCCTGCCAGAGGTCGTCCGGGAGCCAGTGGGGGACGCTGGAGACCGTCGTCTGATAGCGCCCCCCACCTTCCCCGGGGGCCTGGAGGTCCACCTCCTCGAGCATCGACGGGTTGAGTTCCACCGTGGCGAGCTCCGCCAGTCTGGCCCACAGATCCTCGGGGATGATGCGGTCATACTGGCGGTAGGTAGCCCGCCGCGGCAAAACCCTCCTCCGTGACGATGGGGGGGTTGGGGATGTCGTGGTTGGCGACGGGGTAGGAGTTGTGGAAGGAGGGGTGGGGGCAACCCATGCCAAGCATGGTGAAGGGGGCGTCGGTGCTGTAGAGGGTGGGGTGGGTGATGTCGGGGATGTGGGTGCGCAGGCGACGGTTGGTGGAGAACTCCGTGGGAGCTACTGCATCCCACGCCTGCACCTTCACCGTCTGGTACCGCACGACGGCGTCAGTGGCCGTGCGGTGCGTCCAGCCACTTTTTTTGACTGGATCCACCCACAGCCACTGCTCCTCGGGGTCGAGACCCTGAGGCGGCATCTCCTGCAGGTCGAGAACGTTAACGAACTCTTTTGACGCTGCAGCAGTGCACAGCTTCAGGGTCTTGTTGAAGGCCCCAAGGGTGACTTGAGAAAGCTTCAACTCGACCGCGAGCGTCGTGGGGTACCGGCCCATCACGGCACAGCAGAACCTGCTAAGAACCCCCCTGGTCAGGGCGAAGTTAACACGGGTGGCGTCAATTCGCCAGACCAAGTGGGGATTGCCCGGCTGGTCCCACTTGCCGAAGAGGGCGGCCTCCAGGGGTTCGCGGAGGGGGGGGAGCTGGGGGAAGGATTCGGCGTCCGGGGAGGTGAGGGTGTAGGGGATGGGAAAATAGCCCCCGGGGAAGTGCTCGGAGCCCACGTTGGCGATGTGGGCATCGACCACCGGCTGCACCTCGGGGTTAGGTGGTGCAGCGGGGGCTGGGGCTGGGGCAGACGTGGGGTCGGTGACTGTCACCTTCTTCCCCTTGCCCTTCTTGGGTTGCTTTGGAGGCATGATAACGTGAAATGCCTAGAAGGGAAAGGGAATGCATAAAGGGTGCAAAAGAAGAGGAAGAATGGGGCACTTGGCGCGCGCCAAAACCGGAGTTGGCGCGCGCCAACTCAAGAGTTGGCGCGCCAAGTTGGCGCGCCAACTTGGCAGTTGGCGCGCCAACTCTTGAGTTGGCGCGCGCCAACTGCCAAGTTGGCGCGCCAACTTTGACTTGGCTTCCAAAAAGTTGGCTTCGACCCAAAAAACCCACATATTGCATCATAACAACAAAGCAACGCAACCAAAAGCTGTAAAATATCAATAGTTCCTCACGTTTCATGCACAAGGCGTAGCAACAACACAGTGCACAAGTACAAGCAAGTTGAATGCTCTCGACATGGAGTTGACCAGGAGTTGGCGAATGTACAGTATCTGGGGTTGGCTTCGTAGTTACAATGGTAACGCTTGTCGTATTCATTGTACTTGGTAATAAAGAGCTTCCACAGGTTGTTTGCAGGGACAGAGGGGTCCTCCAAGAGCTCTTCGTCCAGGGCCTTGGTCAGTAGCTGGCAGAGGTCTGTCATCCACTCTCGGATCGCCGGCTCATGTAAGAACTCCTTGATCAATCCAGCAGTGAGTACCCCTTTTAGGTAGTCTGTCTTGGCGGACTTGGATTTCGACTGGGCAGCTGATTGGGCATCCAATTTGCGGCGAACATCAGCAATTTCCTGGTGGAGAAATTCGACTGCGTGCGGAGCCCCCGTCGGGGCGCCGCCTCCCATCTGAGTACCAACTGGTTTGAATTTCATGGCTGCATAGTCATATTTTACTGAAGCTACGTCCTCCCAGGCCACCACCAAATCAAGCATGCGTTCCGGCTCCAGTGCCACTTGCAAAAGAGTGGCCATTCGTGCTAGCATCTGAGGCACGTTCTTACCCTCCTTTTGCCACTCCATCGTCAAGGCAGACGCCCTCTTAGCAAGATAGTCCCCTTGAATCCTCTTGATCCATTGTTGAAACCCAGTTTCCGCAAATGCCCTCAGCTTGACTATCTCAGAATCCACCTCATCCACTGGCCTCTTTTATCTAGTACCCGTGTCTTAGACTCTGGCATCTGACCACAGAGTTCGCCAAAAAACAAAAACAAAATCACTGCGATAAGATACAACACAGGGGTGCAAACTGTGCATTATAGCAAAACAACCCTTTGAGCAGAGCATGAAAGGGCATTTTTTGCACACAAAGGGGGCGCGACAAGAGAGCGAAAAGGGGCGCGCAATAGCGCCTGGCCAAATCTACGGATCTAACTGGCGCAACATATTTTCTCCAAAAGAAGAGGTATTACCATTAAAAATATCACCTTCAACTTAATGAAAAATTGCTAGACTTCACGAAAAACATTAATATCTCTGCACTAGCACATGGGCACCATTTCCGGCGGGTCTTGTCGCGCGACACCACACCACACCATACCACACCACACCACACCATACCACCTCGGTTCACGCACTGTGTTTGACAGAGCACAAGTTAATACGAAACTACAAACTAGAATTTCGAAGTTACCAATTCGTCGTCGACATAATATACATTCCAAGCTACACATTCATCTCGACAGCTTACATTCCAAGCTACAGTTTCCTCGTTGACATCAAGGAAAGATACCAAGACATGGCTCTCAATAGCGAGCAAACCCAAAGCCGGACAAGTCAACAGGCACACAGAAAGTTCATGCAAGCTGTAACAACAAGAATGCATTGGGTTCACACTTGCGTTACCACAACACGCTTTATGTGCTGTGGCTTTTAGTGGGCCCACGCTAGGAGCCTAGTGCGCCCTCCCCCAAAATGCGAAAATAAGAGGAAAACAAATTGCTACTCATAGGCACCAAATACGGAGTGCACAAGCACAGCAATTTGAACCAACAGCAAAATTTCAGAAACTTCTTGTCCGAAATATGGGCTCTATCAGTCCTAAGATGGTGTCTAACATGCTTGTCTGAACGTACCATTGCATATTGCATCAAAAAGGTTTTCTTCCCAATACCCTCAAAAGATTGACATTGAGAAATTGGAAACCAAAGTGCTTGAAAAAATGCACCATTCGATCAGTGAGTTGCATATTTGGGTCGAAATTAACTTTAGTTCCAGGGGGTGAGCTGAGGGGGTGAGCACAATGATCAAGAAGAAATGGAAACTTCTCATACACCTCTCGAAGACTCTTGTCGCTCCTAATGTGTTTGTCGGAGCTTTGAGTGCAAGCAGGCGGAGTATCATACAAGGGCCAATCCTAGGGGGGGCATCTGGAGGGACCGACACACAAAGCAGCATTCACCATCACGCATGTCCATCAACCAAATTCTTAACGTCAAGCATAGCAACATCACGGTCGTCACTTATAACATTTCTTGCTAACCACTGGGAGACTCAACCAAACAGAAGGTCCAACATGTTGTGAAACGAGCGGTTTGGGGGATAGCACGTTACGATCAGGACATCCAACCCTGCTTGGAGCCACATCATGCCGAGAGAAAGGAAGGCAACATGACCACTGGGTCCCAATTCTAAAAACTAGGGTAGAAGATCCTTGGTGGCCTTACACGGGATAGACTATGTGAAATGCCTTCTACCTTGATGATCCTCATTCCTGAAGTGAGAGGAATCATAAAGTTTCCAAAGTTGTTGGCTAATGAGGTTGGCATCGTCACTTGGTTCCTCCTTCTTGGGGAATACCGGACGTTTTTTACAAGGTTTGGGTGGAAGCTCACAAGCTATTAGCGTTGTAGTTTTGGGAGGCTAGTGGCCTTGAGGAACTTCAACATAGTTGGAGCTACTATCGAGGCATCGGGGCATAAAGGGGGCAAAAAACAAGTTTTTCCAAGACAAGCCAAAACAGGTTGTAAAATCAAAGCAACAGCACATCAATGAAATTTGTAACAAACAAAAGTGGCAAATTGTTCATTGCTGCGGTGGTGACCGGCAGACGCTGTCGACTGCCCGATTAAACTCCAATTTAGCAGATCTATTGATTCAGCGTTTGATAAACAGGCGCATACACAGCAAACAAGCACAAAATTCCAGCAAAGCCAAAGAGGCCAAAGAGAGAGGACTTCTTGATTCTTGTTCTTCAAAACTTCTTGGTCGCCGACCTCTCTGCCGCGCGTGCCTTCGTGTGCGCATTTCGTGTTGATGCGTGCGAAGATTGGCCAGATGCGCGCGAAGATTTGCTCGCAAATTTGCACGTAAGAGTACACGTAGGAACTAGAGTAAAGGAAAATCTCTGTTCTCTTCTTTAATTGTCAAAAACGAATTGCATGATCCAAGTAAGCGAATCATTCTCTGTCAATAGATGTGTATTATGCCTGCTGTTGTGCTCGATTTCTGGTTGTGAAATTTTGAAATCTTGAGCTCCACCGGGATGAATCCATGGGGATGAAGGGCTTGAGAATGAGGATGATGAGGGGGGGGGGAAGAGGCAACTCTTGTATACCCAGTTCAACAAGGACGGCTCCTCCAGCACAAAGCAACGCAACCTAGGACTCCAAGAATCAATGTCTTCAAGCGCGTACCTTTGCAGCAGGCGCTGTACCTCCTCTCGAAGGTCACACAGAGTCTTCGCGTTGCGGCCAGGTCGATTCAGCCTCAGGGCCTCACAGAAGACATCAGAAAGAGCATTATCACCCAACAAGCTTGCCCGGCGAAGCTGACAGACCTCATACACCCGTACGTCCACTGCCGCACGCCAGTCATCTTCAAGCAGCAACTCCTCAAGGGACTCACAACCCTGATCATCCAAAATGGTGTCGTCTCTGAGCGAACCCTGTCCTTGAAGTCTGCAGTGGCCAGCACCCACGACGGCAGCCACATTCAGCCCAACTGTGCAGCGCAAAAGGAGCAGGTCGCTATGCAGCACACAGGGCGCAACGTGTAGCGTCGTTGAGGCGCTGTGAACGGTCCGGCTCTGCCAAGATGCACATCAGTGCCATCACTGTCCTTGGGCAGGTCGTTGCGACGAAGGTTTGTAGATTGTAATACAACCCAACTTGGTCTTGGCTGAGGTCTATTCCTTGACCCTTGTTCCCATGGACACTGAAGCACATGCACTGATCCAAATACTCCAAAGCATTTTAGATCACTAGACGTGATCTACAAACATGCCTGTGCAAAACACAGCAAACTGTCCTAAACATGCCGAAAAATTTACAAAACACTCAGAATATTATAAAATCTGTAGATTTTACCCAAGTCTTCTTCATATCAAAAACAATTTAATCCTACGCACAATAATCGCGTTGCGCGGCTGCCATGTGGCATTTTCCGTCCGCGAATTTCGCGGGCCGTTCAGCAGCCCATATTATAATAAAAATGCATAATCTACAATAAATTTGGAAACAAAATAGATAAGAGTATCTTCTACATTTGTGGACCCATTACAAGGCTGAGACTCGGTTAGCGTAGCAAATGCTGGGAATTGCAACAGAACGACGTTCTAAAAGAAAGGACAAATCAACAAACTAACCAACGACAAAACTGACAAATGGACGAAAAAGGGTAGTAAGAAAGAAAATGGAAATTCGCCCGCTGCCCGTCCTGCAGGCTTACCTCCTTCCCGACCTTGCCAGCGAGACACCGGACTTTGCGGTGGTTTGAAAGCCACCGGTCCCGTTTCCATTGTGTATGAACAAACCTCTAATTATCCCAACTCGCCAAATTCTTCAAACGTGGGATACTTGAAAGTCACGACACGATGGAACAACCCAATCACGAAGGGAACTCATCACGATCGTCCTTCATGGCGACGGACTCCAACGTGTAGACGAGAATGGCCTCCAATGGTCGCCATCTGATCAAACAATATATTCCGAAGCGGTTCGGCTTTCACGATAGGTTTGAGTTCGTTGAACATGCAGCCTCACAAGAATTTCCCCCTGTTTGCACTCATCAATTCTTGGTAGAGGCAAAAGCGTAGGCTTTGTCGAAGGCTCGATTCTTTGATTGGCCATCATAGTTCAAGATTGACCATCGGGTTGCCACCGAAGGACACCGCCATTGTTAATTGAGGATGATGCGGCTCCGCCTCAAGAGCGTCCTTTATCACGATGGACTTGTACGTATACAGCACGGGATTGTGTGTTCTTCATCCAAGAGATGGGGTGGTCCTCGTGCATGGCTGTTTCAGAGCTTCAATCTCGCATCCGCATGCTCAACTTTGCAAGGGCATTCCGATGATTGCGCAACTCAGAGTTCAAGTAGGAGTAAATCTCGATGACAAAGGCAAGCAAACTTCATAACGAACAAACAAGCAAGCAACCAAGCTAAGGCCTAAAAGAGGAAAGGGTAAAACTTCCCAAACATTTTGCCTAGAGGCAAAACCATAAACCATGACAACAAGACACTGGGGCTTGGGAACCCCGGGATTAGTCACCAAGGTGCACAGGTGACACCACCGGTCCTGGGCAACTCTTGGTGAAGTTGTCGTAGTCGTCGGGATAAGCTTGGTACTTCGGGTGCGCCCAAGCGGAAGCGCCTTGTCCACGAAGGAGAAGAGGTTGAAACAAGAACAAGACTCACACAAACCAAACAAGCACAAATCCCCGTGATTCAAATGAAGCATTTCACAGAGTCAGCCCAGAAAAGTGCCAAATCGGCTCCTTACCAAACAAAATAGAATACAAAGGCTTTGACCTATTTTGGTCAAGCCTCGGGTACCAGAAAAGCAAATGACTATTAACTCCGTTTTCGTTTCAATTACATAAAATATCCCCAAATGAATTTCGGTTGTGTTTGTGTATGTGTTTGCGTGTGTGTTACACATGCAAACCATACACTCTTCGTTTCCTTGGTTTTCTTTGTAAAAATGATAAACCATGATATTTAACTAAACACACAAGAAGCGAAGCAAAGCAAAAGCAAAACAAGATTTGAGGCAATGCACTCCTCAGTACGGCATAAGTGCATCTTTATTCTCTATGCCGAACCTGGTTGAACCTCTCGAGATACTAAGGAGGCCCCCGTGCCTCATGTGCCCCCGGACCCATCCATGCATGGCCCGGGATCACCACGGACTACATGCCTATAAGCACACAAAGGAGAAATGAATGAACCAATGATAATGCACATGGATGATCAAACATATATGCTTCGCACAAAGCTTCACTCAACTAAATAACTCAACACATGGACGCACGTATGTGTGGAACATTGTATTTAATCATGATGATATGCATGAAGGTCAACAAGACACCAATCAACGAGCTTGCATGAATGAACATGGCCACATGCCATGTGAGTGAATGACGATTTGTCAATAGCAACTAAGCAAACATCATATCAACAAAGACGTATGCATGTACACCACAAATGTGTCCTCTGGCAAATGAACGTCCCTCAGCCTTTATAGATAAGGCAAATGATCCCTTGAGCGCCATGCCGTCATTCACATATGTTCTACTCATTCTGATACGTCGTGAGCATGGCTGTGAGTGTTACCTACATGATTCCTCGTAAGGATGATCCCAAGATAATTAAAATACGCCTGAAATGACTGAATCGAATCCATTCTTAAAGAATTGCACAAACTGAGGATCAAAATCTGAATTCTGCCCAAATCCCATATACCCATGTACAAATGATAGTAACGGCTGCGATAGCAGAAAGCGGCGCCCTGCCGACGCATCTGGAACATAAAGAAACAGATACTGCAGGATGGTAACAAGAATCTCATACTGTAACACATCTGTCATTGTAGCACCCAAGGAAAAAGAGGTTTTTCTTACTTCCATGGCAAGAGTATCTCAATCTTGCTTGTGGCAGAATCAATGAAAGCCGATCGATTGGGCAGAACCACAACAGTTGGTTGGTTGTTATTTTGTGGGCTTTGCTGGATTGCTGTGCTGGCAAACAGGTGGCAGGTGATCTTGGGTGAGTTTCCTTGCAAGTGCACGCAGTTCAACAACTTCTCCTAGGTAGGGAGGAGGTTAGGCCACAACTCCCATATTTTCCTCTTCGGTGTGTATGACTGCGATCCATTTTGTCCATAGCTCAGATCTACAAATCTGTGAACCATTCTTGCTTTGCCTGCTCCACCAAGGGGCAAGGAAGCACCTGGTCCCCCGACGAAGGGGGAAAATTGTCGGGAAGAGACAGACAAACCAAACCCTAAACCCTGCTCTCGACCCGTTCCCCAAACCCACAATATCCGACCACCCACAATACCGCAAACAAACAAAAGTAAGCTCAACACATGGGGCTACTAACTGCGGTGCCTGGAAAGTTTAGTTTATTACTTTTACCTTTTTTACCTAACAGGCGCCATCTGATGGCTGGGTGCCTGGTATTCGAGCTTTCACATTCCGTTCACAACAATCCAAAGCCCCAACACTGCCCTGCAAGCGGTGCGGTCCATAGAGGGTCTTGTGGGCGCATTGAAGGCTCATAGTGCGCATAGAAGGTGCATAGAGGGCGCATAGAAGGTGCATAGTGGGTGCATAGAGGGCACATAGTGGGCGCATGGGAGGTCCATAGAGGGCGCATGGTCGGCACATGGAGGGTTCATGGTGGGCGCACGGTGGGCACAAGGGTAGAAAGATGGCATACAACGTAACAAAGACTAGTAAGCATCCTCTATTGTACCGCTAGCCCAGCAAAGTCGTTTCCCACTGCCATAATCCTTGAATTAAACACATTGTTGCCGACAATCGCCACAACTGGCCTCCGGAGCTGCTTTGAAAGCCCGAGTGCAAACCAGCCTAACCCGAGCCCCACAACCTGCTATGTATTGAATTCTAGCTAACGCAAGCAAGCAAGAAGCCAGCATGACTGCAGAAAACAGGCTGGGATATGTCTGCCAGCAGAAACAAGTGGCCACACCGGACCACCCCAAGCACACCGATACCAACCAGGAGCCTCCTTGGAGGTCGGGAGCCAAGCCCACAGGGTAACAGGCAGTAGTGTACAGCAAGCGTAGCAGCAAGAAGGAGGGGCCCAGGTGGAGGGAGGATCGGCGCGCCAACAGGGGCAGTGACACAATGGCGCATTGTGCAGGGTGTTGGCGAACGCTCCACACAACATTGTGCGTGGCCCCGTCCATGCATTTCGTGCCCACTGGCACAACCATATCACAGGCTGACTCAACTGGAGTCAGTGGTGCTTAACCGACAGGTTGATTGGCACCGCCAACACCAGACAACCAAACACCATGGCATCATCTCCACGCAAAAGTGGTGCAGGCAGTGCAGGAGGGCGCAGGGGACGACGGGCTGCGCCCGCCAAGCGAAGTGCCAGGCGCAGAATGCGGCAGTGGTAAGAGGGCAAGAATACAAGTGGTTATTAGAAGGCCCCACCAGCGAATAGACCCTGGGGACAAACACCCTTGGGCCCATGTTGGAGACCGTTGGCAAGGAGTGTATATCCGGATGACCTTGGCTACCGGCGGGGGCAACAGCCCCTTTCTGTAAAGACTGAACACAGCGTCGTGAAACAGGGCTAGTCCTGGGTTCCATTGGCACAACCAGAACGCACAGTGACTCACCGACAGTTAGTAATACAAGCGACGAGAGGCCAATGGGCGCCGCCAATGGCAGAAAAACAATTCGCATTGCGTCACGGTACCTCCCCGGTGGCTAAGCAAAGGTCTGTTTGGGGCAGGGGTGGGATGGTGGCAATGGAAGGGGAGGGGAGGAAACAAGGGGGCACACAGGAGTTTGTCGGGGGGGGGGGGGTGCCATGTGCTTGTGGTGCAAGATCTGGAACAATTGGAGTGGGGAGGGCAGATGGAGCTGCCATGCATTGGCTGTAGCTGGACATCGGAGGTCGTTGGAGGGATTTAGGATGTCTGTTATTGCAATAAATCTCAATTTCTGTGCTTGCGAAACATGATGATGAAGGATGCACGGAATGTACAGTCTCAATCTGCTTTGCACAGCCAACCCCTGCGCATTGAAGAGACTTTTTTTTAATAATACTTGAGAGCTTGGGTTCCAGCCTACACCCTTCCCTTATTGTTAATCAAAATCAATAAACGGTCTCTCCCTAATTTCATAAACATGCAGATTCAACACATTTTTTTCATTGTTGGCCATCGCTGACTCCGCCTCTTTGACCCCTGGTGCGGGGAGGCACACGATTCGTTTAGCTCTTTCGTCAATTATTTTATTAAACTCTTCTCTACCAAGCAACGTTTCCGACCCCTCTTCACCTTACAGGCATGACTAAGGCTCCATACGTTCCTGTGGATAAAAGCATGTTGCAAAACAGGCAATCGTCGCATCATGCTTTGCCTTCTTTGGTCCCTCATGGACATGTCGCCTTAGACGACAACCAATGTGTTGCCAAAATCAATCATGTGTATTTTGGTGAACACCTAGATCTTCTCTGCCTTTGCCAACACTTTTGTAACTTTTGGACTTGATCGGACACTTTGCGGCAGCACGCTCAATGTACGGCGCCTTTAACCACAACATAAACTCAAAAAGGAATTGGGAGGAATGCTTCGGGACTGCCTTCTACTACCGACCTTTTGTTACCTCCGCCAGCCCAGCTATGGCACGCATTACCGCATCTAAAGACATCGATCCAAAGATGAAAAAAAAATTTTGTTCTTCGGTTGACTTCTCTTATCATTGTGAGACACTTGAGATATTCCTGATTCCGTGCTGGTACACAAACTGCCGTGACACATTTTCAACGGTCCCTCCGCGCGTCCGGGCACACATTTCTGCAACACTTGTCACTTTTAGTACAATTTTACCAGCGACAATTTAAAACTTCAAAATTTCACCTAAAATTCGACCAATTTAACGGCCGCAGCAGCAGCAATGACACCTAGGAGCCTGAATTCAATAGATTTGGTACAGAGACTAGGTCTTTTATCTCATGTTGTATTGGTTGACTTCTTACCATCAACCAGATTTATGAAGTCATTTAAATGCGGTGCATGTGGTAAAACTGCCAATTAATAGCATCAAAAGAATTGTAGTATTACTAAGAAAATTCTTGTTTTGTTTTCCCTTGACTAGATTACAATTGAAATTCCTCAATGTCTTGCCTACTGGCCCACCCACATTGATAGTGCACTACACTTGGCACAATGTTGGACTTCTATAAAGATTTCCAATGATGTACCTGGAACAAACACCGTCACATGTGTGGAGAAGTGGAAAAGACACCGCACAAATTTCTGTATTCTGATACCGGGAACATGGTGTGTGTGGGCACTCAGGCGCAGATGATATGTGCAGCAAGAAAACACACTATGTATTTTGTCGCCCGTTGTATCGCTGGTGGGTGGGCTGGGCTCCGGCCTTTGTTCAAACTTAATGATGCGTGCTGACACTCTTTGGCACTAATTAACAACTCGTCAACTTCCTTTAGCCTTGGTGACAATTGCTGCCAATCGGTGGGACTTAAAGCAGAGGAGGTTGACAATTGTTGACAATCGATGTGACTTGTTGAGCTATTGGTACTTGGCAGCGTTGCCGTAGATGATTATGTTTGCCGTAACTTGGGAACAGTCATGACCACAAATTTCGATTGAATTGTTGCTTGGGCACTACCCACCCATCACCAATGGAGCAGCTGCAGCCCTACGCGACACATTTCCGTCTAATTGCTATCCCACCCAGAGCATTGCAAAAACCCAATGCTTGCACCTTCAACCTCAATCATGCTGCAATGTTCGAAAAGGAATCGTGTGATTTCGCCCCTGAAAATCTGCCCCACCCAAAAAATCCAGAGCGCCCCCCCAAAACGCCTTTTTGGTGGGTGCTGCTAATTCTGGGAGGCATTTGGGTGGCCATATCAAACCCGGCAAGCGACAGACATTTCTCTTGGTTCCCTTGGGACATGCACAAGGACCTATATGCCCTAGGGAACACCAGGGTGTGTGGAGACTGCAACGAGATGTATGCTGCACGCATGGTGCGTGCAGCATTCTCAAAACGCGAGAGCGTGTGCCCCATACCACGATCATGCATGCATGCACACGCCCCCCCACCACCCACCCAAACACGCACTTGGGCACCCTCTTTGGTGCGGGCCGTGCCAAAGAGGTGTCTTTACTGTTAACGCGGCCCCCCGGCAGGGGTTGTGGACGGCTTACAACCACCGTGAGAAGGGAAAGTGGAGACCTCCGTTGTCCATCATGCAGAAATCAGTGTACCCATGACACAGTGGATCTGTGAGTCATAGTCTATCACCCTATGTCCCTATGTCTACACTGGTAACACATGCACAGGTGGGTCACTGCCATCTCAGCAACCAACCAGGCACATTTGTGGGGAAAGGGAATGCCTGCAGCAGGTGTCGAGCAAAGAAGCCGCAAGGCAAACCCAGAGCAAGACCATAAGCGCCGCAAGCGGGCCATTACAAAATTAGTCATCAGGCCACACAAATCCAAACACCCGTGCAGCCGCGTGCCCACACGCGCACACGCACACATGGCCCCACCAGCAGCAAGACCATCTCCGAGCGTCCTGGGGGGAATGTTTGCCCCACGCACACCCAGCACGTGCCCGGCGCACTACCTTTGTATTAAGTATCCTGGCTCTAGCCCCAAGTTTATCCTCACCTAATTGCCTTCTCGGGGGTCCCCAATAGAAGGGGACCACATCAGAAGTGGCTACATCACCCCTGCCTTCTTGGGGGCAGATTGTTTGGTGAGGGGGTGCAAAAACAGGTGCGGGTGGCGAATGGTAAAACAAAGATGCCCGACGCACGCCCGGCATGCTAACCCCCCCCCCCTGAGCTTCACGTCAAGTGAAGTGTCAAGCAGAGAAGGACGTGTGCACCATGTCAGTTCCCGTAATGCAGGAAGGGACACACATGAAATCCGGGGAATCTGCTTACTACTGGCCACTTGGTGCATGCCACCCGCCAGACCAGCAGACCAGAACTGGGCTTTGGCCAAGAGCTGGGACCCCTCGGTGCTGCTGGCATCGCCCCCCCCCCCCCCCACCCCCAACGTACCTCACGGGCCCCGCCGCGGGCATTGTTCTGGGCACAGTGCTGGGGTCCCTCCGGTGCCAGACAGTAAAAAAAAAAACAGAAAACAACACTGTGTCACAGTCTACAGCGTTCGAGTGAACCGGTTCCTGGAGCTCTTTGGTGGACGGCTTGTCAACCAGGGCAGTCTTGTGGAGGTGCCGGCCACACTGTTTGTCTACATGCGTGGCCTGACTTTACAGCAGTGCTTGTACTTGGACTCCCTATGCCCCTGTGGACCACCCCCCCCGGCCTGCATGGGGAAAAGATACTGTGGCATGTCAGGGTGAGGTGGCGGTGCACGCCCATAGTGCAGCCACGTTTTCTCCTGCCACTTGAACCGGCTTGGAATCGGGCCAGGAGGGTTGACCCCCCAGAGCACGGCAAGCCTCGGTGTCTGCGTAGGAGGTCGCATGCTCACGGTACTCCTACCTGCTGCTGCTGCTGGTGGATACGCGGGCACATCATTGGGACCCTGAGGGTGCAGGTAAAGGGGTGTTGCTCAGACCTACAACCGCCGTTTTCGGGGTAGCAAACTGGACATACATGAGCGACTGCCAGGACCTTGCTTGACTCAAAAACACGGTTCTAAACAAGGCTGGTGCCATCCGTAAGCCACCTCACAGTCGGCCCCAAAAAGCTCAAAAATTCGGTTTGGTGTGGACCACGTGTTCTGGTACCACATAAAAGGGGGACGAAATGCCACACAGGGGGTGATACCGTCCCCTAAAAAAAAAAACGCCCAGGCGATGGGGGCGCTGTCGAAATGCTGTTGCCATATCGCTCTGATCCCCATCGCAACACCATCGGGGCACCGGTTCATCCAAAGTCACTCGAGGGCAAGGTCCCTCAACGCATTGGTGACTTCAGTAGGGTACGGGGCTGCAAAGACCAGGGACCACCATACTGAAGGCCGAGGCCTACAACACAAGAGCACTTGACGGGTCCCGCTGCGGGGCCGGTGGTGGGGAGTGGACAAAGGCAAGGGCCATCGGTCAAAGTCAGTCATGCGCGATCGGAATTGCAGCAAACAATCAGTGAGCCCATGTTCAGAGGCGCTTGCGGAAGAAGGACTGGAACGCAGTCCCGCTGTTGCCCCAACAACACTCAGCATGGAGCCTGGTCCGACTGCCCTGACCCCTACACAGCTCACGACCGCTGCCCCCATCCCCCCTTGGCTTTTTTGTTTTGGTTCAGACCATGGCAAGATGGCAAAGCCCGCTCACCGCAAGGCACTCGAGAAAACTCTCGGAACTCAAGGATCAGAGCTGTCCATTGCTATGATTGTCCCACAAAGCAATGTGGTAGCGGACACAACACGCAGTGAGGGTGAGCTGAAGCTGATACCAGGGAATGCAGCGGGAGCTGGCACGCCCGTCTGAGTCAGATACACACATGCACTTGGTGAAGGGGATCAGAGAGCCAAACCGCGGGAGCGCACCGTCAGTGCGGACAAAACACGCGGGCACGGCACTGATCACCAAAACAAACTCATCAAGCCATTGAAACAAAAAGTAGGCAACGTCCTTTCAAGAAAAAAAATAGACACTCAGAAACACACACACACACACACACACACACAGACACGTTGAGAACCGCGAGACAAGAACGCAGCAAAGAAAAGCGGCTGGAGAAAGTCCTCAGGAACTGCAGAGCAGTCCTACACGTCTTTCGGTCTGGTAAAGAGGGCACAGCGCTCGTGCAATGGTTTTTTTGGAAAGAGGCATCCCGGGGTGCTGGTGGAGCACAAGAAGGACCCAGAGGAACCGTGTTGTGCCGTGCCCCTCTCTCCCCTTGGCTTGATTGCGGCCCGTCCTCACGAGCCCTTCTGGCAGAGAGCTGGGCATGTCTGCCAGGGTCAGCCCATGCGATCATTGGCTCTCACCTCACGACACGCACACGTCTGCGTACCGAACAAAACCCGTCTCCTGACCTCCAGCCCCGACGAGGGACATGCTGCCCCCCGCGGTCCGCGCTCCCGGGGACACTGCGCACGGGCAACAACCGACTGCAGGAGCCCGCAGGCGGCACGGCAGCAGAGCATGACAGTGATCCTGCAACGCAGCTGCCTGGCCCACAGCACCCCCCCCCCCCGGATACTGGCACTCTGAGACACTGTTGTGGAGCCATGACTGGAGACATCTCTGGGATTTGGGGCTGTTAATGGCGGGGACCTGCTGGAACCCCCCACCCCCCTTTTGGGGGGGAAACATCCACTGCTTCGGGCTCAACGTTTCGGACTGGGGTACATCGGCATAAATCCGGGCAGGGGGGGGTGAGATCTGCTGTGCCAGGGCCCAGAACCACCTTCCTTCTGGTTGTCGTGCACCTACAGCCCGTTTGGACCACGGCTCAGAGGGAGTAGCCGCACCGCACGCACGCCGCAGAGGGGCCCAATGCAGTACACCGGAAGTACCGGCGGTGGTGCACCGCCCGCCAGCCCCTCATCCCCCGCCCCACTCCCCCGCCCGAGCCCGTACCTGTGGAACGTCGTCACAGCCCCAATGTACGCGCCGTGCCTGAGACTCCCTCTCGGGCCCACAAGGCTCGTCAGGACAGGCTACGATTGTCGGGGCCACGCTGGCGTCCGCAGGGAGAGAAGGGGGGGGTGGGCAGGGAGTTGCTTGAAGGGGAGGGGGGCTATGGGGGCATTTCCAGAGCAGCTGCAGAGCGGTTACTGGGGACTGTGAAAGCGGTTGGGCGGTTACTGGCGGTTGAAAACGCGGTTGGGGCTGGCATTGGGGAATGGGAATGCCTCTGGGGTACAGTCAGGGCCGGAGTGTTGGGAGGGAGGCGATTGCCTGGGGATTTCAAGCGATTCCCTGGGGATCGGGTCTGGCACCGACGAGGGGACTCCAATCGCCACCAGATGCTCCCGGTGGACGTCCTGGTCGGCAGCCCTACTTCGCCTCACCTCCAAAGCAGCTTGGCCGTCGGTCAGTCGGGCACCGCCCGTCTGCAGACGCACGACAGCAGCCCCGCCGCATCCCTGCCCCAACGGGCCACACCCTCGATGCTGCGTGAGAGGTGACCCCGCTGACCCGTGGTGGTGTCCCTCCTCAACACGGTTGTACTCGAACCCCCACGCACACACGGCCCCCAAGGGACGGAGACCCAGACCCCACCGCCTAAGAGGTGGAGCCCGTGGTGGAGGCCTACAATGGGGTCCAAGGTGGCTCTACTGCCTGTGGGGCGTGAGTGAGGGATCTTGGGGTAGATGGTGGGGCAACCGGCGGTAGGTTCGACAATGGCCTGCCTCTTCGACACAATGACCTGTCGCGACCTCCAATGGTAGGCTCAAGCTGAGGCCTGCTGCGTCGAAAAGCATGAAGCATGAAGCATGAAGCATGATGTGTGCGCGAGCGTGTGTGCGTGTGTGTGTGTGTGTGTTTGGATGGAATTCCGCACATGCCTTTTGAGGGTCCTTCCGTGAGGGCGGATTGCCCTACGAGACCAATACAGAAAAACAGAAACGGCGTGCTTCACGATACTTGGTCCGTCAGCTGCCGGCGGATGGCCACCAGCAAAACATGAGATGACCACCAACTGCCAGCAGCCAACCGCCACCCACCGTCGGTCAACCATCCACCGCCCAATGAATCACCAATCGCCAGCCGCGAAATAGTGTGTCTCGAAGTTCCTTGACAAAATGCAAGTGTTGCCCCATGGCGGCAATCACTGGCCTTCCGCCTGCAGATGGGGGGCCCAAGCATAAGATGCTGCCGGTGCTTGCCTAAGCAGTTGAGGCTAATCGGTCTTTGGGTCACTGGTGGACCCACTGCCACCCCCCTGCCCCCTCCGATGCGCTGTCTAGTAACACAATCACCGTGTTGCGCTACTCGCAATACGCCATCAATCTGGAGGACAAGCGATATTCGGCGGCGTGGAACTTTCAAAACCCTCGGGAGGCAGGGGATGGAGGAGTTCTTGGACCCCCCCAAACAACTGCCCGCAAACGCACAAATCAACAGACCAAGTCTACATCTGCGGGACAGATCACAAATCACAGCACAGCACCGCAGCGCATTCTGCTCCTACAGAAGGAGCCCCCCGGGGGTCGGCGGCAGCAACGGACGCTGATGCGGAATCCCTGCGGCTCCCATTCTTGCATGCGGTGCGATGGTGGATGGCCTGTTCTGGCACTATCACCGGGGGTCTCCGCTGCATAATGTGCCATCGCTGCTGCGAGGTGAGGCACGACACGGGCAGCCCGTGAGGAAACCCGGTGGGCGCGGTGAGCTACGGCCAGAGTTCCACTTCGTTGGGGAGGGGGGGGGAGGGGCGAGGCCCGAGGGGGGGGGAGGGGCGAGGCCCGAGGGGGGGGAGGGGCGAGGCCCGAGGGGGGGGATTTGGCATGACGCCATGGTGTGATGATCTGGTCTGCAGCTGGCGGCGCCTACTGGCCGATCACCATTCGCTGCCCTTCCCTTGGACCCTTTCCCTCCACAGGCGGTGGTGCCCATCGGCTTCTCACCACCCTTTGACCTTCCTCTTCCTCCCTGCCCTAACCTTCCCTCTCCCCTCCCCTTTCCCTTTTCATTGGGGGGGGGGGTAAGGGGCGAGGCCCGAGGGGGGGGGGTGAGTGGGTGGGTGGGTGCCCCCCCCCCCAATAGTACCGCGCCCCCCCCCCTTGCGCAAGCACGGCCGCGGTCCCAAAAACCCAGGCAAAACAGCGGTTCAACGCCCACCCCGTGCTTAGACAAGACCGTGCCTGCGTGTGGCACATATGACGGCAAACACACATGACCGCCCACATCCAGGAGAGCCCTCAGATGCAGATGGTGATAGGCTGTGGAAGGGGAATATCAGGAATGGCTATGAATCACGTCAAAACAAACATCATCGGGTGGCAATGTGTGGTAAACTGTCTTTAAACCCCATGTTACATTTGGGACCACAAAAAAAGTGGTCCCATAATTCCTCAAAACAGTGGTTCAACGCCCACCCCGTGCTTAGACAAGGCCGTGCTTGCGCAAGGGGGAGGGGGGGTAAGAGTAATGGACGGCAACTTTTGGGCCAGCCCAGAAACACATTTACCCCAGAGCCACGGGGGGCCATACGGTGTGGCACAATGGGGGGGGCCTTGTCCAGGGGTGGATCCCCCCCAAAAAAACCAACATTGTTGCCTGCCACCGATCCGTCCACTGTCCTGGAGTGCAGCCAGTCCACGGGCCCCTGGCAGTGGGCGGTGAACGGACGGCGGCAAACCTGACGGTGGATGAGATGCGGTGCAGGGGGGGGGGGGGGGGCGGTTTGGCATGACGCCATGGTGTGATGATCTCGCCTGCA
Organism: Eutreptiella sp. 'Long Island Sound 2002'; assembly: GCA_964036045.1. NCBI lineage: Eukaryota > Euglenozoa > Euglenophyceae > Eutreptiales > Eutreptiaceae > Eutreptiella > Eutreptiella sp. 'Long Island Sound 2002'. The sequence continues at coordinate 5,769,939 of OZ038381.1, forward strand.
GCTGGCGGCGCCTACTGGCCGATCGCCATTCGCTGCCCTTCCCTTGGACCCTTTCCCTCCACAGGCGGTGGTGCCCATCGGCTTCTCACCACCCTTTGACCTTCCTCTTCCTCCCTGCCCTAACCTTCCCTCTCCCCTCCCCTTTCCTTTCCCTTGGCCTTTCCCTCCGTAGGCCGCAGGAGGGGGGGCATCGTGGCTGGGGGGTGGGGGAAGACAAGGACCCCCCCCCCCCCCTTTTGCAGGCCGCAGCCGTGCATCAGGCCTCACGGTGGTTTGCCCCCGGATTTGGTACGACCCGGGAATCGATCCAGTATCTCTCGCGTGCGCTCCGCCTGTCGTACCGCTGGACCAACCGCAGCCGTCGTCGGAGAGGGGGACGCCAGACGCGCGGGTGCGTGCCCTTGCGCGACGCCCTGAGGCAGGGGTCTGCAGGGAAGGGCCCCGCTCCTTGTGCCCGTGCGCCACCCTCTCGACTGCCCCGGCCTCCCCAGGGGCCTACGCATAGTCGTCGCGGTCGGGCAGGGGGGGAGTGCGTGGGGCGAACCCCATGCGCCTCCGCGCGTGCGCTGGGCCGGCCGTGCCGCCGCAGACGGGGCATTGGAGTGGGCATGGAGGGGGGGGGGGGGGGTTCGCCGGCGCTCTCCTGCGGGACGACCAACCCCGGCAACAGCCCGTGAGGAAACCCAATGGGGTCTGAAAGCTACCGCCAGAGTTCCACTTCATTCAGCGGGGGGGGGGGGGGTTCGTGGGTGCCCCCCCCCCCCCATATGGTGGCAGCACATGCAGTTCACAAGAGGGAAAGAAAAGCTTGTCGGGGGCCGAAAACGGCCCCAGGCGCCTTGCGCAAATAAGTGTGTGGGTCGTAGAGCGATGGGACCGTTTTTGCGGGGGACGGGTGGCAACATCGTCGGAGTGAGATATGCAACATCGCGACACGTGACAGGGGAACATGAGACCCATGGCACGGCCGAAAAGCCCCCCCCCCAACTACCGGGGGGGGGGGGGCAATATTCCGTGTGGGGGAAAATATGAATCTATCTGTGCCACTTCTTAAAAAATGAGCGAACAAATTACGTACGGTTCCCAATAATTGCTCATGAGAAACAGTGGGCGCTTGCCGTTATTGCCTGCACAAATCCTTAAAAGCACCGAACAAATTGCGTACAAAATTTTTGTACAGGAAATGCAGAGATTCTAGCGTGTGTAACCCCCCCCCCCCCCGGTAGTCCTGAAGTAATGGAGGGCAATGTTTGGGCCAGCCCAGAAACACATTTACCCCCAGGGCCACGAGGTGCCATACGGTGTGGCACGATGGGGGGGGGTTTGGCATGATGATGGGGGGGGGGGGGGTCCTGTGAAGGCAAAACCACGGCAGCTTTGGTCATGGCATGCCCCCCAGAGGGACATCAGCAGCGGACAGAGGGTACGCATAGCCACACCGCCGATGCCCCGGAAAATGGCGCCGAAGGTCCGGAGCTAAATTCGGCCCAATCGCCCCCCCCCCCCTCCCCCCCAGCGGACAACAAAATCCTGAAAAGATTGTGGTCCGAACGGACGTGTTCGTTGGACACGGGGGGGGGGGGAGAGGGGGGGGGGGGGGCGTCTGGAACCCCCTCCCACCCACCCACCCAAAGTTGTTAAGTGGCACTCCGGCTACGGCGCAGCGGCCGCAACGCGCGCCCCACACGCCCCCCCACCCCCCCCGTTACGGCGCCAGGGTGGGCACGGGCAGGCTGTAGTCCCCCGCGTCGTCCGCGGCCCCGCCCTCCCACGTCCACCCGACCGGGACGGGGAACGTCCCCAGCGCGTGCGCCTCGCTCAGGCACAGGTCCGCCTGCGCCGCGTTGCCCTGCAGCCGCCACAGCTCCGACAGCAGCCGCAGGGCCCAGAGGTTCCCGGGGTTGTGCGCGAGCGCGGCCGAGTAGTGCGCGTGCGCCTCCTCGTACTGCCGGCGGCACTTGTGGGCGGCGAGGCCGAGGTACACGAGGGCCCAGTCGTTGGTGGGGTCGGCGTCGACCGCCCGGCGGAAGTAGTGGGCGGCGGTCTGCGGGCGGCGGTGCAGCTCCAGGAGGACGACCCCCATGCCGCACAGGGCCCAGGAGCCCGTCGGGTTGAAGATGACGGCGTCGGCGAAGCAGGTCTGCGCCCGCAGGTACAGGCGCTTGTGCAGGTAGATCCAGCCCAGCCCGGACAGGGCGGCCGCGTTGGAGGGGTCCACGGCTGCGGCCTGGGGAAGGGGGGGAGGGGCGGGCCACGGCGTGCCGTTTACCGGGACCCAAGCGGGGATGACCTTGATTCAAGAAAGATGCAAAGAAGAAGGAGCACCGCATATGAAGAGTCGCAAATCTCTGGAACAAAATTTGTGCATATGTCAATAGCCAAACGGCAGAATGTTTTTTTTTTCAATTTTCAAAAAATTTTTGTATGGTCAGCTTTGGTCACGGATGACGACCGTCATTTTTTTTTGGTGGCCCCAAAAACACAAGACACCCAAATGAAAAGTTTCAGCAACAAACTGGTCGCATTGCTCATTCCCACCCACTGGGGAGTGGGACGGTGGTCCCCCTGTCCCCCTCCGGCTGTCAGATCTCACGCCCCCCCCGGACTGCCGACGATCCCCGAACCTCACCAAAGGGGCTGGCGAGAGGGAGATACCGCCGTGCCCGTGGGTGTCGGCCGTGCGTGTGTGGGGGGGGGGTCAGGGCACAGGGCCAGGGCACAGTGGCACACCTTGGGTGGTGGTGGGGGGGGGGGGGGGGTCGGCATGACACTTGGGTGTGTTGCTGTCTGCAGCTGGCGGCGCCCATTGGCCGATTGCCACTTACCGCTGCCCTTCCCTTAAACCCTCTCCCTCCGGAGGCGGCGGTGCCCATCGTGCCCTCCCTCTCCCTGCCTTACCTCCCCTACTCCCCCCTTCCTGTCCCTTGGGAAATTGTGCCAATGGAGCCCCCGGACTGTCCCTGCTTTAGTGCTCCGTGTCGGGTCCACACGGCGGAGGGCAACGGCCCTTGCCATTGGCGGGGTGCGCTAAAAAATTTGAAGCATAAACCCTCTTGGCACCGAAGGGGCCGAAGCAAAAATTTGGCTGTCAGCCTCAAACATCGGAAGGGGAGGAGGGGGGGGGTCCAGGGGCCTAGATTATGAGGGAAATTTGTTGATCTAAAAAGAGAGAGAATCAGAAACAGAGCAGCAAACAGACAGAGGTAATGCACTCCTCAGCATGGCATAAGTGCATCTTTATTCTCTATGCCATGCCTGGTTGAACCTCAGCAGAACAGTCAGTACAGGTATCAGACCAGGCGTCCCTGGTCGTCACAACAGCTGACCTGTGCATTCAGCAAAATGGTGCAAATGATAAAAGACAGCAGGAGACAGAGAGATACAGAGGGGTACTGAAAATATCAGCATGAATTCGTTCAAATCTTCGGCCCCCTCTGGTCTCCCCCAAAGCGCGCAGGGGCGCCTCCGGGTAAGGCCCGGCGCATCCGTCCCCCTCGGCTACGGCGGAATGCCCAGGTCCAGGGGGGGGGGGGTACCCCCCCCTCCTCCTGCAGTGTACGGCCGGTCTAATCCTTTACTGGGGGGAAGGGGTTGAGTCGGGTATCTGAACCAGCCCGCCCACCCCCCCCCCAATGCCAGGGACCCCCCCCCCCCCCTGTGCCTGCAGACCCATGGGATGCCACTTGCGGCGTGCGGTCTGCCACGGCGGGGCACGCAACGGAGAGATGCCCGTCGACCCCGAAGCACCGAACGGAAAGGGGCGTTGAACCGTCGGCCGCGACGTTCCGCCCGCCCTCGCCCGATGGCCCGCGGCACGTGGGGGAGGGGCGGCCGGGGGGCGAGACCCAGGGATGTATTCGGAGAGAGAGGGTCGGGGGGGGGGGGGGGGGGGCGTCTTTTGAGTGGCCGGGGGGGGCGTCTTTTGAGCGGGGGGGGGGGGTCTGGCACCCAAAAAGTTGTGTACCAAAAATGGCCCGATCAGATTTTCCCGACGGTAAATTGCGTTTTGTCCCACGATGGTCTCTTTGGTCTGGGGGGGGGGGGCGACCCTTGCCAACGTCATCACACGCCGCAACGACTGAACCGCAGCAGGAATGGCCGGGGCTGTGCTGAAAGGGGGTGTTGGCGGGGGGGGAGGGGGGTCGGGGGCCCAAAAGTGTGTGTACCAAAAATGGCTCAAATCAATACTTCCTTTCGTAAAGTTCACGTTTTCCCACCATGAAATCTGGGTCCAGAGGGGGGGGGAGGGGGCTACCCCCCCCCTCCTCCAGCCGTTGTCAGCCTTCCAATACTGGCGAGACCTGTTTGTACAGCTCCTCCGCGGCCGCGTGCTCACGGGTGCTCAGGTGCAGGTGCGCCAGCTGCGCCAGCGCCCAGCTGTTGCACGGGTCCATGCCCACCGCCCGCGTGTACCACTCCCGCGCCGCGTTGGACTGGTGCGCCGCCTGCTCCTGGTCCAGCGCCGCGTTCGCCTTGTCGCCCCGGCTGAGGTGCATCTGCGCGAGCTTGGCGTGCCGCTCCGCCTTCTTCTGCTGGATGTCGCCCATGCAGGCCAGCGCCACGGAGTCGGCCTCTTCGCCTCCTGGGCGAGGCGAGGGGGGGGGGACACAGGGCGTGTGACGAAAGCAGTGGGGGTTCGAACACAGGGCGCCGCAAGTCGCGATCTCTCAACCGAAATGTGCGATCTCTCGACCGAAATGTGCGATCTCTCGACCGAAATGCGCGACCTCTCGACCGAAATGCGCGACCTCTCAATCGAAATGCGCGACCTCTCAACCGAAATGCGCGACCTCTCAACCGAAGCCACCCGGCCTGCGGAGCACGGACAAGGGCGCGGGGGACGCCCCCTCCGCGGGTACAGGCAGCCGATCGTCCTGTTCTCAGGACAGTCCCCGGAGGGTTGCTGTCGGTTGTCACTGAGGACCCCCCCCCACACCCAAACCCCTTCCTCAGGGGGGAGGGGGGTGAGAGGGGGGTGCTGCGACAGACACCATCAGTGCTAGTGACAACAACAGCGCGCGTCAGCGGCACACGTACCCGTATCCGCAGGTATCATAACTGTTGTAAGACGGGGCGTCTTGGAAAATCTAAGACGCATGTAAGACACACGTAAGACACACCGTCTGTAGTCTGTGTAGTGTGCCCCAAGTAGACGCGGTCTGCTAATTGTAGACACTGTCGGCATGTTGTAGACGCGAAGTGCCAATATCGTTATGGTTGTCAAACCCCCTGTGTGACGTTCCGTCGGGTGGCTGTTTCTTTACGGGGCCCTGGACAGTCATCCGGTCTTCCCTTCGCATGTTGCGTCGGGTCGCTGCGTTGTGTTGGCTGCTGCGGCTGGTGCTCCTGCTGGTGTCGTTTCCGCGTTTGAGGAGTTGGTGTGCCGGGGCTGTGCTGGTTGCGGCGGATGCCGTTTGTGCGTTAGCGGTGCCCAGTAGTTGGCGTACCGGGGGTTGCGCTGGTTGTTGCGGGGGTCGTTTGACGGTTTTTGCTGCCCACTGTTACCCCCCGCCCCCGCCACGGTAACAAAATGCATGGGTTGGACCTGTGTGTTACTGTGTTGCAGTTCGACGTCTTTGCTCCCTTGTTCATTGTGCCTTATGGCCCATTCAAGTGATCCAGTGCAGCCGCAACAGCAAGGAATGGTCTTTCAAAACATCCTTCAAGCCCCGGAACACAAACCAATGTCCTGTGCTGTGACGGGGTTCTCCCGAATGCGGCGCGGCACCGTTGTATGAAGTGGCATGTCAGGTAGTAACGAATTGTGGGTCAATTGTTTGGGCGGCAACACTTTTAACAAAACGGGGGTGATAACAAAATTTGGGTGTTAACAAAACGTGCGCCTAGGGGGGGGGGGGGGGCTGATTATCATTATTATCATCATTATCATCATTATCAAGGTTATTGTTGTCATGATTCGGCCCCCTTCGGTGGCATCGCTTACCCGTGCACAGGTAAGACGCTCTCCAGGCGTCACTCCATCGGAGGACCGGATGGGCAATGGACGGCCCAGGGGGTACCATGCCGACGGGTTGGCCCTGCGCAGTTCCGTGGCAGAGTACTCCCGTGCCCTGCGCTGATGGGCCCGAGCAGGTTGCCCCTCCTCCCGCACTCCCTCCCTCGAGGGGGCGTCGGCCGTCCTGGTGCCCTCGGCGCCCGCAGCACGGGCCTCGCCGCCGAGTCTTCGAGGGTCGGCCCCCCAAATCGCCAGTCGTGCACCTCAAATGCGCGCTTTCGAGGGCAGAAATGCCCCCAGTCGGTCGCGGTGCGCGCGCGACCGTGGGGCCGTGGGCGCGTGCCGGGCAGACGCAGACAGCCCCTTCTTGGAATCCCGACGATTGCCCCTTTCCGAACGGATGCGGCGGTGGACATTGCCGAACTATACCCCCCTGTGTGACATTCCGTCTGGTTGTTGCTCCTTTACGGGGCCCTGGACGGTCACCCGTTCTTCCCTTCGCATGTTGCGTCGGGTCGCTGCGTTCTGTCGGCCGCTGCGGCCGGTGCTCTTGCTGGTGTCGTTTCCGCGTTCGCGGAGCCCAGTAGTTGGCGTGTTGGGACTGTGCTGAATGTGGCATGGTGTGCCTTTTGCGTGTCAGCGGCGCCCAATAGTTGGCGTATTGAGGATGTGCTGGTTGTTGCCGGGGTCGTTTGACTGTGTTTGCTGTCCACACACCTCTGTCCACAGGCCGTCCATCGCCTGCCTCGCTGTGTTTCTGTGCGGCCCAGGTGCCCTGTTCCTCCACGCGCTGTCCGGGCTGTCCACCATATGTTCTTTTCCCCCTCACGGTTGGTCTGCCCCTGATGGGCTCCCACTCCTGTTGCGCAAACAGCCCATCTGGGCTGTGGGAGACACCCCCCACCTGATGCCGGTTGAGCAGGGGTTGCCCTGGCACCCGGTAGCGACGGGGTTGGCTGGCCAGGCCATCCCCTTTATTGTCGCTGCCTCCCATGCGCACGCTCTGCCATCCGCTCCATTCTGGTTCTCTGTTCCCGCTGTTCCAGTTGCCTCTCCCGCCTTGCTGTGCCCCTCCTCCTTGTCTGCTGTGCCCGCCCTTGTCCCTCCTGGTGTGGCTCCCGCGTTCTGTGTGTCTGTGTTGCTCCTCCCCCTGTCTGGTGGCGCTCCTGGGTGCCCATGTCGCGCACCCCCTCCTGTCCCACCCGCCTGCCCCCCCATACGAGGATTTCACATCTCCACACAACGTGGACTGCCCCGTGCCCGGTTGGCTGTTCACGGCCCTGTTGCCACCCCCGTGGCGGGCACCTCCCGGAGCGCGGGGCGCAGCCCCCGCCCTTGTGGAGTACGTGGGCACCTTGTAGAGGGAGGGGGGGTGTTTGCTGATGGCTCGCTCGGCGTGCGCTGCATTTGGTGGTTGCTGCAGTGCTCGCACCTCATGGTTCCCTTGTGTCTTGTTGTGTGTCCTGTTGGGGCTCGTCTCCCTGCCGTGTGTAGGGCGGCCTTGTGCCCAGCTGTTTTGCTGCTTGCGTTCCTCCCAGTTTCGGGCTCTTTCTTTTTCTGCTGGCCTGCTCACTGCTTCTGGTCTGCGGCGCCAGGGGGGTAGCATGTCGCTCCCCGCATCCCATTGTGGCTGTTGGGTTGTCCCACTCGCAGTTGGGTGGTGCAAGGGGCACCAGGCACTTTTGCACATGTCTCCAAATCTACAAACTGACCTGTCACTGGTGTTTGTTGGGGTTGTTCTGGGGTGAATGTGTTGCGTTGTTGCTCTTTTGCTTTCTGGGCTGCTGAGGGGCTCCCCGTTTGAGGACTTCACTCCGGGCTGTCCACGCCTCGGAGCTAGGGACTCGTGTGAGTCCACCCCCTGGTTGGTCGTGTGCAGTGACCACCAATGGTTTGGACGCTGTGTCTCATAAGCGTGCCCCCCCCACACACACACGAGGTCACCATCCACCCCCCCAGCCTCCCCCCCCCCCCACACGCGCACCACTTGGGACCGAAACCCCCCCCCCTTTTCCCGATTGTTGGGGGTCACCGAGGTCCCCCCCCCCCCCACTCGCAGTTTTGGCTTGAACCCGCCCTCTTCACCCCCAACCGAACGGGTGGACAACCCACCTCCCCCTCCCCACGCGTAGAGGACCCCCTCAAAAGGTGTGAACAAGCACGTGTACCCGCACATACCGACCGGCCTACTCGGTCAACCTCGATGGCACACACCCCAACGCCGCACCAAACAGAACACCCCAAGTGTGCAGATGCCCCCGTGTAGCCCAACAACACACAGGCACCCCCATCTATTCTTCCCGTGTGTTCAGTAGACAACATGCGCAAGGCAGAGAACACATAAAAAAACTGTTTTAAAGTGTGGGGTAAAGTGTTGTTGAAGCCCAAGCATTCCATATCACATGTACACCAAACAAAAAGGAGAGCTCATTCATCAGCAGGAGGGCCGGTGGCCAGGGCTGTCCTGAAGGGGGGGAAAAAAACAAGCCTTCGTAACGCCAACAGGAACGAACGTTCAAAGGGACGCCATCTGCTTCACGATCATGGACCTTCTCGGATTCAAGGGTTGGCGGTTGGCAGCAGCTGGCGGTTGGTTGTTGGTGGCGGTTGGCGGTCGGCGGTTGGCGGTTGATGGCGGATGGCGGTTGGTGGCGCTTCGTGGTTGGCGGTTGGTGGCGGTTGGCAGTTGGCGGTTGGTGACGGTTGGCGGTTGGTCTCGAGGGCTGTCCATAAGGGTTCACCAAAAAAAAATCGGGGCTTCTTAAGGATAGCCCTGCCGGTGGCGTCTGGGGGCAGGTGGGGGCAAACCGTTCGCAAGGGCTTTCAAGAAGTAATCTTCTGCATGGGCCATGTTGCCCTCCGTAGAAATGATCCCAAGCCCAATGAGGGCCGGGACGTTGTCAGGACACCGCTGCAGGATCGACAGGTACCACTCGGACGCCAGGTCGGAGTTGCCGCGCACAAAGTGCTCGAGCCGGGCGAGGTCCAGCTTCGGCTGCACGCTCTGCGGGTCTTCCGCCATATCCTGGGCGGGAACGCGGGCAAGGGACGGGGACGGGGACAGGGACAGGGACAGGGACAGGGACAGGGACAGGGACAGGGACAGGGACAGGCTGACATGATAACAGAGGGAGGGGGCGGTGGGTCTGGGACCCAAAACTGTGTGCACAAAAAAAGATTTTCCCGGCGGTAAATTTCATTCGGTCCCACGATGGTCACTTTGGTCGGGGGGTTTGGCATGAGGCCATGGTGTGATGATCTCGTCTGCAGCCGGCGGCGCCTACTGGCCGATCACCACTCGCTGCCCTTCCCTTGGACCCTTTCCCTCCATAGGCGGTGGTGCCCATCAGCTTGCCCATCGGCATGACCCATGGTGCCCATTGGTCGGGGGGGGGTTTGGCAAGAAGCCATGGTATTGTGTTCTCGTCTGCAGCTGGGGGCGCCCACTGGCAGATCGCCATTCGCTGCCCTTCCCTTCTCTTTCCTTCAGTGAAGGTCCACCAGGCCGCTGTTTTGGTCCGCCGTTTCCGTTTCTCCATGGTGGCGGGTTGCGTCGACCAAAACATTGGTGGGGGGGGGGGGGGGGCTTTGGTGTTTACTTATTGCAAAGCCGCCCTGCCTCCCCCCGGGAGACCTTCCGGTAGCACTCCTCCGCGAGGTCGAACGCGCCGATCTTCTCGTACTGGTGCCCCCCGTCGTCCTTGTAGATGCGCTTGCCCCAGCGGCCCTTGCAGTCCAGGAACACGGCCAGCGTCTTGCAGCAGTCGAGGAGGCGGTCCTTCTGCTGCGCGGTGTCCAGCTTCTTCCAGCCCTTCGTGCACTGCATCAGCAGCCGCTGCGCGTCCATCAGCGTCGCGTGCAGCTTCGTGGCCAGCGAGCGGAACTGGGCGACGTGGACGACGTAGGGCTGCATTTTCTGGACCAGGCTGATCATCTCCGCACAGGATTCCCTGCGGAAGGGGAATGGGGTGGCGCGGAGCCTCGGGGCAGGCCATGTAGGCCACAGGCGACGCGGTGGAGTGCGTGCGATCCCCAATAAGATCCATCAATAAACCATAATTAAATGGATGAATAATAATGACGATAATAATAAATGTGCTTTTGCACACTTTGCCGTGCTGTGATCTGCGCCCCCCTCTGGTCCATCGTGCGTGGCCCCCATCCCCAGAAATGCATAGGAAGCCCCCCCCCCCGGCCTCCAGGGCGCCAGCCTCTGCCCAGCCACTGTCCCGTGCCAGGCTCAACGGCATTTGTAACCGACAGTAACCGCCCCCAACCGCTTTGGCAACCTCCTCCAACCACCTGTCTAACCACCTCTGGGGCTCTGAGGTCCCTTTCCTTCTAATGCATCCCTGCCCATCCCCCCAACGGTGGTTTGCACAACCACCTCCCTGCCCGAAAAGGCGATTGTGTCATCACTATGATTATTGTTGTCATCAGATTTGTCACCATCAACTACCGCCACCGCCGCAGCGGCACAACGGGCACACGCTCCGCCGTGGTTAAGGGGCATGTCGGTAAGGCGGGGGGTGTCTGGGACCCAAAAGTGTGGGCACCAAAAATGGCCCGACAAGAGTTTGCCAACGGTAAATTTCTATTGCCTTCGGGAAAGCACCTCGAAGAGAGGCTGACAATCAGCCAATCAGTCAGTCAGTCAGGCAAGCAGTCAGTCAGGCAGTCGGTCGGGCAAGCAGGCAGGCAGACACGCAGGCAGAAACACACAGTTTGCCTTTTTTCTCAGTCGTGGACTACATCTACAAACAGTGGGGAACCCCAGTTACACCGGAGCAATCGGCGATCAAGTGGTAGAACACCTGCTTTGCCCCTAAAATGTCAGCACTTCGAATCCAGGCCAAAGATCGCCAGCGCGGATCCATAGACATGTCATTCTTTCTCACCCGACCCTGGTTCAAATCCTCTGAGCACAAACTGTTGACCCCCCCCCCAAAAAGGCGACATTCAGTTTCAGGGGGATAGAGGCCTCAAAATCAAAAACTACATGGGCAAAATAATGATTTCACAAGTGGTTAAGCATCCAATATCATGCCTTCAGGTATGCTGCACAAACCACCCCCAAAAAGGGGGCTTACGGGGCCGCGCCTGCGCTTCATCTAACAACCTCTCACCATTTCCAAATTTTGTTCGTTTTTGCCATGATGGTCTAGGGGGGGGGCGGGTCCAGGGGGGTAGGGGGGGGCACCAACAAAACAAATTAAGCACAGGCCTGGCTGGGCCCCCACACCGCACTTGCCACGAGCGTCTGCCCGCTCAGACATGATCCAATGGAGCAGGGTCCTACTGAGCCACACACTGGATGGACCAAGTTCCTACTGAGTTCTGGTGGTGCAGGGGGCGGGCATTCCTATGTGGCCCCTTTGTGCCGGGCTAGTTCCTACTGAGAACCAGTTGCCAGACGCTAGTGGCATGTCTGCCCGACACCCACACCAAATACCCTGCCCCATGCCAACGCGCATGCCCGTGCCAATCCCGATGTCCCGGCCCCCACCGCTGTCATCGCCCAGCCCCCGTCCATCCACGTCCCTGTCCCTCCCCTTTCACGACCCCTCTGTCCGTGCCGCGGTCCAAAAATGAGCGGCCGCCCCCTCCCTCCGTGCCAGAGACCAAGGGCATGGGCGGCATGGGCAGTGGCGGGAGCAGCGGAATGGAGGAGGCAAAGGGGAAGTCGGGTCTTCAACTCCAGGGGCAGGGATCAATACAGCCCTCTGGCTAGCTCCCCCCCACCCCCCCACCCCAAAAAAGGCTCAATTGACAGCCCCCCCAAAACCCTACCGAGACTGACCAGGGGGCCCGGATGGCTCTAGCCATCGCGAAAAGATTGGAAAAGAGGGTTCCGGCAGCCACGGCGGCCTCTGGCTGCTTAAAGTTGCCCAGCAGACGGCGCTCAAGGAGGGCGCTGATCGCCTGAAGTTGCCTGACGACCAGTGGACCGCTGGGACCCGTGACACTGCCCAGCCGGGCTTCCGAGCACAGGGGTTGCCTGTACGTGCCTGCTCCTCTCCTCCACCACCCACTCCCCTCTTCTCTGCACCTTGTTGCCCTGTTGCCCTGCGGCACCCATAGTGCTTTGCCCCTAGCTGAGTTACCCCGAGGAGGGCAGCCTAGAGGAGTAGCCTGGGGTGCTGCAGAGCAAGAGAGACACCCAGACAGGGTCTGTGCACATTCGTTGGTCCCTCCCCCCCCCATCAGGCTTGATGAAACGGGGTTCTCGACTTGGGCAAATTGAAGCTGAGACACCCCCCCCCGAACAGCCCATAGCAGAATCCAGCGAAGGCAATGCGAGGGAAGGCGATCAAAAGTCCAGCTCACTGTCAGAGGCATGGTGAGTAACGTACGGGGGGGGGGGGGCAAGGCGCTGCAGTGGAAGGGGGGATCGTGATGGGCAACGACATCGTGTCATTGTGGGGAACCCTTCCTGAGCATGTCTAACGGGCGGTGCGGGGCCTGCAAGCCCCCCCCCCCCCGCCCCTATGCTCCCCTCTCCTCCCTCCCAGAGGCCACACTCAGCACTCGGTGGCCCGCAGCCTAAGACTCCGTCGCCCTGACCTTGTCTCCCCACCCCCACCCAGCAGGCTTGGGGTACCTGTGCAGCAGCTCCTCTGCAGCCTCGCCCTGTAGTGGCGCCTAACTGCCTGTGGACCGTGCGAGCGTGTTTCTCTGGTGCCCGTCCGGGACTCTGAGCGCAGAGGCCGCCTGGTCCGTGCTAGTGGGCTGGTGCTTAGTCGCCCTGTGATAAAGTTGACTGGTGCTCATGGAAGGGCCTGGGCACCGCAAACTGCCCATGACGATACGTGCCCTCGTGTCATCTGGGGTCATACAATGACAAGATGTCGTTGCCCATCACGATCCCCCCTTCCGCTCCAGCGCCTTGCCCTGTCCCCCCCCCCTATGTTACTCACCATGCCTCAGACAGTGAGCTGGACTTTTGATCGCCTTCCCTCGCATTGCCTTCGCTGGATTCTGCTATGGGCTGTCGCTGGGGGGGGGGGGGGGGGGGCTGTCAGCTTCAATTTGCCCAAGTCGAGAACCGGACCTAGGCGTTTCATCAAGCCTAGCTGGCAGGGACCGTAAGCAAGCAGAGCCACAGCGCGGTACAGACCCCCGCAGGCTTACGCCATCCATCCATCCATCCATCCCCCCCCCCCCCCCCGGAGATGTGGACCGCCCCCCCCTTCCCAGAGTTGAAAACCCGATTCCCAAGGGACAAGGGGCGGACCGGTTGTAGATAAAGTCATCCTCTTCGTAGGCGGAGATGGCCTCGATGGTCTTCACCAGGTCGGAACACGCCGCCGCCGCCACCAGCTCACGCGTGGCCGCCGACGCCTCAAAGCACTCGCTGCCGTAGCTCGAGAAGCACACGGACCGGCTCCGCTCGGACAGGTCCGACCGCGAACTCCGGCTGTAGTCCCGCCCCCCTGCCTCGAAGTCCACGTCGAAGATCGCCGGGCGCCATTGTACAATGAAGTCGTGGCGGCGGAGGTCCGGGACAGTGCCGCGCTGGTGCGGTACCAGGTCCAGGCACCGCCGGAGAAAGCACTGCGGGGCGGAGGAAATGGTGGCGGGAGTATGCAGGGCGGTCCTTAAGGGGGGGAGGGGGAAAGAAAAGGCTTCGTAACACCGAGAAAAACGAACGTGCACGGGGACACTCTCTGTTTCATGGCCATGGGAGCTTCTCTACTTCAAAGGTTGGCGGTTGGCGGTTGGCGGTTGTTGGCGGTTGGTGGTTGGTGGCGGTTGGCGGCGGTTGGTGCCCTGGGGTGACAACGGTCCAGCGATGTTGCATGAATGGTGTAGCAAACTGATGGGGCACGGGATGCTTGACGCAAATGGGTCACGATAGTCCCCGCAACGCACGAATCACTTGAGGGCGTGTGTCGCGGGAAACCCTGTTCCCCGAATTGCCGGCCGATGTTGAGGCACTGTTGGAGTCCGTGCCAGTGCCACACAGGCCGGCACAAAGACGCCCCCCCCAAAGGGATGCATTGGAAAGGGGGGGGGGGGAGGTAGCCCCTAGGGCGCCCAGCCTATGCCCAGCCACTGTCCCCCTGACAGTAAGTGCCGGCTTCAACGGCATTTGTAACCGACAGTAACCGCCCCCAACCACCATGGCAACCTCCTCCAACCGCCAATCTAAACGCTTCTGGGGCCACCTCTGAGGTCCCGTCCCTACTAAGACATTGCTGACACCCCCAAGGGATGCATTGGAAGGGGGGGTACACCCACAGCGCGCCCAGCCTACGCCCAGCCACTATCTCCCTGACGCCGAGTGCCAGCTTCAATGGCATTTGTAACCGACACTAACCACCCCCCAGCCGCGTTGGCAACCTCGGCCAACCGCTTGCCTAACTGCTTCTGGGGCCGCGTCTGAGGTCCCTTTTCTTCTCATGCATCCCCTCCCTGTAGGACACAGATGCGTCTGCACGCCCGGTACTGTTAGGCACAAAGCAAAAGTGCAAAGCAAAAGTCAAGAGAAAAGCTGTTCTGTGACACGGCATAGGCGACTTCCACTGTAGCCAACAAGATGGTAGAAGGCGGGGCATTTTCATGAACGCAGCGCTTCGAGTGTCTACCGTTTCGAGGCTATGTCCACCACCTTTGAGAATGAACAATGGATGGACACAGACGGAAATGCGTGAGGGGGAGGGGGGCGGAGGGGGGCGTCAGTGGTCTCAACACGGGTATGTCTAAAATTGAGAGGGAGGAAGGGCATTGGCTTTGGTGGATGTGATGGAGTACGTGCTCTGGCAGTGGCCAAGCCAATGTACTGCAAGCGGATCCAGCCGCGGATGCCATCCGTGTGGTGGTGGCTACTGGCGGAATGGCACAGTGTTCAGCACCAGCCTCCCTGACACGTTGCACGGCACAAATTTGGATTGCCTCCATGGACCGTGTCGATGCTTCCCCGCCACATGCGTAGGGAATAGACAATACGGGTGGGCGGGCGGGGTCTCAAATAACAAGAGAGACTGTCGGGGGAGGGAGGGAGGCTCGGAGTGACTGGCCGCAAACAGAGTGGGTGGACGGAGTGAGTGGGGGGGGGCTAGGAGGGTGTGTGGGCTAAACCTACTTTACTCCGGAGCTACGTAACCAAGGTTCAGCACTAGCCACCCTGACACCTTGCACGGCGCAAATCTGGATTGCCTCCATGGATTGTCTGGCACATTGTGCTCGCACATGCGAGCCCCGACAGCCGCCTCCCCCCTCCCGATTGCGCTGCTTTGTCCCGCAGCTTCCATGGGGTTATTCGATTGAACCCCAGTGACTCTTATTGGTTCGGGCCCCTGCTCCACCACAGGCGACATTCCTCGGCATGGAGTTTTGCTGCCGCGGGAGATGGAAAGGACTTCAACCTGCTCAAAGTGTCTGCTAAATTTTCTGCGGTGGATACTCTGAAGGTGCCTACTTTTATACCGCTCCACAGTCGGAGCGACAATAGTCGTCGCAGGGTTTTCTGGTGGGCCGGAGCACCTGCCGCCGCCCGCAGGCCCATGGTCTGATGTCTACTTGCCTCGCCGTCCGTCCCTGTGACCGCCACCCTCCTTCCCATGTACGCCGCTAGCTTGTAGGTGTGATACATTCCGAAGAACTCTGCTGCAGTGTGTGGATCCACGCAGGCGTTCTCATCGACCTATAAAAACCTTTCTGTCCGACGATCCCCACCCTGTATCCTGTCCCCTCTACCGCCGCGTCCGTGAAAAACTGCACGGTACCGTCACCCTTGACCCTTGCCGCCGGGCTCCGCCCCCCCCCCCGGGGGGGGGGGGGGTATCACTGGGCCATGGAACTGAAAAGCAAAATTGTTCCTAGCCCGTGCGCCATGCCCCTAGTGAATTGCCTGGAGCCCACCTCGAGTGCACGGTAGCTCCAAGCCGTGAAAAAAGACAGCCCCGCGCCTGGCTAGGACATTTAGCACAGCTGCCCCGGCAGCTTTTGCAGCCCCCGTAGTTCGATGGTGCCACGCGCGCACAGCACTTTTGGTGCCTCTCCACACATTTTGGAAGGTGCCGATGTGCGTTTCGATGTCTTTGCCTATGAAACGGGGGCGCTAGGTGGTCTCGGTGGGGGTGGTCTCCCTCTTGCTGCTAATTAAGAACCCTGCAACCCTCAGCCACCCCATGATCCTCCGCGCGCATGATTGCCGACATGACAATATCATCGATATGTACCCATGCCATGGCCCTGACGCCCTACATCGTCTTCTCGGCGAGCGGCCTCGCTAGCGTCTGGCACACTAGTGGTGAATAGCGCCAGCCTAACGGGAGCCGTATGTACCTACAGCACCTAGCGCAGGCTGTCTGGGTGTGCCCATTTTCTTACCACCGGTGGAGGGCTTGGGCAGGGGTCTGGCATCATTATGGGGTGGTATCATTATGGGCTACTCTTCGTGGAAAATGCCACAAGTTGGCCGCCCAAGGATTCGCCTCTGAGTCAATGGGCCACATGAACTGACCCTTGGAGTATGCCCAGGTACCACATTTTGCGTCAAACCCATCCTAGGGACAACAAAAGGGTTTCGGAAAAAGTCGAAATGTGAAAATTTTTCAAGTGTCACCAGACAGCCAACGCAACAGCAATTTTGGGGCTTTGATTTTGCGGGATCTTGTTCAGCCCAATCAACATGGCTGGCATGGCCAAACCAGCTGGCTGCAAAGGTTAGGGCTAAGTTTATGGTGATGGTGTGGTTCGAGGAGGGCCAAGGGGGGTAAGGGGTGCCACCCCCTCCCCCCACCACCACCCACCACCCCCAATCGCCAGTTTGAGCCCCATCCGTCCCGCAGTGCCTGGCCCAGCCATTCTGCTCCCTTCGTGATGGGCAAGCTTCGCGAAATGAATCGCAGGCTAGGGTTAGGCTCTGCGATTCATTTCGTGCCCTTTGAGCTTGTTTCCTAAAGTCCCCCCCCCCCCTAACGAGGCCTCAAGGGCTGGGCCCACCACATGCACCGCAAGATGTTTGAAATCGGTGAAACGCGTGGTTTCACATATAAATTTGGCAAATCCGGTTCACCACCCATTTTTCTTTGGCACTGGGGACAAACAAGGTCCGGCCCCTCAAGCCTGTTTTCCAAACACCCCCTCCCCTAATTCACACCAGCTCGAAGGGGCCCCCTCCCCCCGGAGTTGCACTGGACCGCGGGCCGAGGCCCCCCGCCCCCGGTGGCCTCCCCAGTCCACCCGTGGTTGAGATGAGGGGGTACAGGACACCACCCCCGACCCCCACCTTCGCCGGGCGTCCGCCCCCCCACCCCCCCAGGACAGGGAATCGCTTGAAGGGAGGGGATGCACCCCCTCCCCACAAAGACTCCAGCCCTCACTCTGCCCGAAAAGGATTTCCACACCCCAACACCAGCCCCAACCACAATCCCAACCGCCACAAACCGCCCCCCAACCGCTTTCACATCCCCTGTAACCGCTCTGCAAGCGCTCTGGAATGGCCCCCATAACCCCCCTCCACCTCGAGCAAAACCCTGCCCCGGGCCCCGGTGCAAGCAAAGGCTCGGATCATGTCTGAGGTTGCGCGGCGTCGCCAAGGCGGGCGGCGACCTGCAGCGGGGCGGGCATGTTGTCCGGGATCGCCACGTCGAGGGAGTGCCCCGCGCTGCCCGCGGTCGCGGTCGTGGCGCCACTGGCGGCCGAGTCGCGGTGCGCCCGCAGCCGCGGGGCGAGCGCCGCGAGGCTGGGCGAGGACGCGTAGCCTATGGCGCGGGGCATCATCGCGGCGCGCGCGGCGTGCGGCGCCAGGTCACGGTGCGGCACCTCCCCGGTGACCATCTCCAGCAGCAGGATCCCGAGGCTCCAGACGTCCGCCTCCAGCGTCAGGTGGTCGGGGGTGGCCTCCGGCGCCGCGTACACGGCGGAGGCGGCGAGGGTCTCCAGGAGCGTGGGCATGCTGCGGGGGAAGCTGCCGAAGGCGCTCATCCGCCGCAACGGGAGGGCGGCGGGGCTGGTGTCCCCGTCGCCCGCGGCCAGCCCGAAGTCCGTCAGCTTGCAGCGCCCCTCGGGGGTCAGCAGCACGTTGTCGGGCTTGATGTTCCCGTGCACGACGCCGCGCGAGTGCAGGTACTCCAGGCCGGCCAGCACGTCGGAGATGTAGGAGGCGGCCTGCCGGGGCTTCAGGAGGCCCACCTGCCGGGGGATGGGTGCAGCCGGTAGTTCCATGGGTTGTCCCCCCCACCCCCCCTGTGTGACATGCAGTCTTTCGGTGGTTTCTTTACAGGGCTCTGGACAGTCGCCCGTTCATCCTTCGCCGCGTGATGCAGCGTCGGCTTCTCCATCTCCTGAAGGTCCGCCAGGCCGCTAAATTGACCCCACCATTTCTGTTTCTCCATCGGCAGCGTGTTGCGGTGGTCTAGACTCCGGCCCCCCACCACCCCACCCACACATAAACCAGCACGGTAAGAACCTCCAGGGATTGCGTACATGCCAAGGAACACGACTGAGCCTAAATGGGCATATGGGTGGTGTGTGAATGCAAATCAGCTTGGTTAAAAATACATTGCTCGTCCAAAGCTGTTGGGTAAGAGATGTGCGCCCCACGCAATTTCTTGGTGAAGAACCCCTTCGGTGTGGTGTTGACAACGATCTCTTGGTACAAAGTAAATGCAGGTGCAAGAAACGTCTTGTTTAAAAAAAAAAGAAAAACAACAGTTGGTCCAACAACCAATTTGGTGTACATTGCAACCTTGGAAACCCACAACTTCAAACCGAACCAATTCATCGACCATCATTAATTGTATCCTCACACCCTGTAATGACCCCGTTCCTACTAATCTGACCGTCACGCCGAGTCCCCTCCCCTCCACACACACCCTACCGTGGGTGATCGCATAAGAGCATAGAGGGTGCAAGCGGAGTTAGGGCATTCCAAGAGGATTTGGAGGTCTACTACTACCCTTTTGCAACAACTCCACCTGACCAACAACAATCGGAGGCATAACCCTAAGAAGAACCATGTTGACGACACTGTAAACCTCTTGACCTTTGCAGCCACCCAACACGGCATCGTGCACTCAAAAGAGAAAAACATATCTTGCTAGCAACACTAAAGCGTAATACCAGAGTGAAAAGTGGATCGCCAGTCTTGTGTGTGGATGCCCATTTCATGAAAACAGTTTCTGGTGAGATGTCGTTAGCACTCCCATTGTGCATTGCTTCTGCGAGCCTGAAGAGCGTTGTGGGTTGGTACAGTGCAAGATATTGGCCATGAATACACGGGTCCATTCCAACAAAGGAAGAAGAACCGATATCGAAAAGGATTCGCATGGTTTGATGGGTTGGTCTTCTTGGGAAACTAAGAGTCACATGTAAACGCGCCCGACGCAGTCGGAAGAAGGTTGCAATCCCAAGGATGATAGCGGGCTCGAGTGGTCTACCTTGGCAAGGATCGCCTGTAGCGATCCCGCTCCCATGAACTCCATAACGGTGAACATCCGGTCGCCAATCTCCCCGGTCGATAGCATCTCGACAATATGAGGGTGTCGAAGCTCGCGCAGGCTGGCTAGGGACTCGTTGCGCTTCTTGCAACACTGGGGATCGCTGCACGCCTTGAGAACCTTCAAGGCCACAAGGCAACCATCGTCCCGAAGCGCCTTGAACATCGTGCCGTGAACCTCACACACGCTGTAATGATTGCCCTCGAGGTCCGTGACCCCTCCCATTTGAAATTGCCGCAGCACTTGCTCTAGAGTGCTGGGGATTTCTTGCAGCAACAGATCATCATTGCGGACGTGACCACGATCCACAAGGGACGTGTCAGAATCTGATTGGATCAGCTCCGAGTAGCATGAGCTTACGATCCCGAAGCTGCCGACGGGATGATATTCGTCGTCATGCGACAGCATGGGAGGGTTGTTTAATATGCTGCGCGCCTCCTCAAAAGAGTATCGCTTTCGCGATACCGCAGCCACATCGGGTGACGGGCTTGTGGAAGCGAGTGTGGTTAGCACCACGGACGCAGGATGCGCCGGGACTGCGGTGTCGATGGTATTGGCAGCCATTGAACAAACATGGCACGACGGACAGTAGATATCCGCAAACGTATGCTTGTCTGGTTCAAGCACAAGGCTGCAAAGCTCTTCAGACGATCATTAGACTGAACAAAGAATGTGAGCACACTTGAGTCCGTGTCCTGTGCCAAAACATCATAGGGCAGTCTCCATGTAATAATATCACATGCTGTCCGTCTTTCTCTTTTGCTCTCTTGCTACCCTTGAGCATCTTTATGTCAAAACACCAACATACACACAGATCAGGTGCCCAAACTCAAATCTGCCTGTCAAAAGCATACAAATGGCACTGTGCACAGCAGTGTCTGAGCATAGGCATACGTGACACACCTGCGCACCCTCCCCTCCCCTCAGTCACCTGCAGTTAGGCTTGGACCTGAATCACTGTATGAGTGGATTTTTGGCCGAACCTGCACACCTTCCTTGACCCAAGTCAACAGCTGCACCATCTTCCCCCTTGCGCAAGCACCAAGAAAGTCAGGAAAACGACGGTCACACCAGGTCCTGGTGCTGAGACAAGGCGGTGCTTGCGCAAGGGGCCATAAAGCAACGGATACAGAGCTCACATAATGCTTGTGTTGTTTGCTGCCTCTTTTTGTTAACAGGCAGCTGCCATGTCTTCATACAAATTCACGCCACGGGCTGTTGCTTCCCAGGATGCACCACAAAAGCCTTTGGCGCGCAAAAGGGCTCGCTCTGGGGGTGCACAGTGGGTGCGGGTAACTCGACATGAGCCTGGTAGCCGGGCTAAAAAACCCCCGTAGCGCGCTCACAACCACCCACATGCTCCCACAAGGAGCATGACATTCTGACGACCGCTGAGGCCACCGCTTTTGCTGCCCATTTGGGTGCCAGTGAAGGCACGGAGGTTGCAGGATTGGCAAAAATTGAAGAAATATGTCCCTGTCCACAACCAGGGGGGTTTCTGCCCTGATGGGGTCCCAGCCCTGCCTGAAAAAAGGAATGCTGACGATGACAGTGATTCTGAATAAAAAATGGATGAACGGTGCAGTGCCATGTTTGTGTGCACCGTCCAATGTGTTGTGCTACGCTGAAAAATGGCAAACCCCCCTCCCCCAACCCATACATTTCTGAAATGGCGTTTTTTTTGCAGATTTCAAAAACTATACACATACCCCCCCCCCCAGGTGACGACATGTTTGCACATGGAAGCAAAAGTTGTAGAAATTGCCGAAAAGTGCCAAAACCCAGAAAGTTGGCATATTATGAATGTCCCCAAGAGATATGCCCCCGTGTCACAGGCATATGGTCAGCGCCACAAACCTCAGTTCATTGTTTGACTTGCTGCACTGCAGCATACCTCAGACGAGGACCGAATGTTGCCTTGAGCTCGCCGTGGTTAGCGGCTATGGAATGTTTTTTGGCCTGTCCGGGTCAGCTCTTCTCCCTCTCACTGAGCCGGTTAGGCGTGCCATGCAAAGACCACCCCCCAATTTCCCAGTACCAAAAAGATAAAAGCAACGGCTTCGTGGCAGACCGACCGGGGCTCAAACCCGCGTTCTGTGGCGTGTGTACTTCCGGTATGCTACATCGCCCTCACCTGTGCAACCATTTTCTGAACCACCCGCTCGCAGAACCATTACGCCATACTGGGGCTCAAACCACTTACCAGTTTGTTTCATGTGCTGGATACCGAAGGCAGAGCCGGCCCCATCGCCTCCACGGGAGGTGGGCCTGGCCTCCAACCCGGAGAGCACTGTGACGCGTGTGCTCGGTGCATTTCAGGTATGCTCCCTCCCTTAACAGAACACATTTCAGGCTTGGGGACAGTCCACTGTGTTTTCTTATGCCCCAGCAACTCATGGACAGACTCCCGGAGGGCCACCACTCTCCGCCCCTTCAAAAATGCGGTATACCACGTCAAAACTATAAACCAAGAGTCGCCCGAAGGGAGGGAGACATCTATGGGCCATGGCACTAAACCAACCCACTACAAGCCCCCGGGGTTCGAACCTACCCCAAGGAGACCCGAGGCCGGGTGCCTGTCCACTGTGGTACTATGACAATGTGGTTATCTCTATCCATCCCATCCCCATCAGACCCAAAGGTGGCAAATATGGGATGTTCGGTGCATCCCAACCATCGCCAGGGTTCGAACCCCCCGACGGGAGAGTCGATGTTTGGTGTGTTGCCACTGTGCTACCCTACTATAGACATTTGTACAGCAGGTACGGAAATTGGGATCTCCAAATTGTTCTAGTGTGCAGTGACACTTTGTCCCTGCGTGCCCACTATTCCCACTCCCCAACTTCGGCTCGTGAGGTCCACTGGTGAAGCTCATGAATGATACCTTCCTCCTTGCCCTAGCACACTCTGGCCCTCGCCCGAGGTAGCACATTGTGTATGAGACTCCCATTTGAGGGGGAATCTTTGCAGTGCGCGCGCACTGCGCGCTACTTTTAGACTATGTTCCCCCCGAAGAGCCCCCAAGCACACCGCTTGGAAACGCCCTTAGAATTAGGTGACCCAAACTACCCCAGCTTTTCTCATGTACATGGAGCAACATCTCCGGAGCAACATCTCCAGGTGAATGTTCGAGGTTCATCGGGTTGCTTCCTTTTCTTGGTTTTTTTAGCCGGTGGTTTCAGTTGTGAGGAAGGGGCTCTCTCCTTTCCCTTGTGGTTAGCATCGGATTGGTGTTGAGATTGCGTAGCCACAGCGGGTTGCGAGGACTGAGAGGGTTGAGGGAGACTGGAGCCGGACGAAGCCACATCGGCCCGAGGGGGCACGGCAACACAAAAAGTATCCCGTGTGCGTTGCCGCTTTTCTAGGACCTGCTGCGCATGTTTTGCTTGTTTCTTGGCCTCTCTCTCTCTTTTCTCACGGCGCAAACGGTCAATCTCAGGCTGCAGTGTTGGCGCTTCAATGCAGATACTTTGGGCGCTCGTTGCGGGCCCCTAGTATCTAAAAGTATGGGTCTCTAGTACGGCCAAACGCCCAAATAGTTGCACAGTGCGCGCACTGCGCTTAAGGCTCCCCATACATATGCATCTTCAGAGATTGTGCAGCATATAAAACCGCATTACACATTGAGGGGGGGCAGTCGGCTAAAATAATATGAATGTCCGGTATCTAGACATTAACACCGTCGGTGTTGGGTGTATTTGAGTGGGGCCGTATTGATGATGTCTCCCATGACTCCATTGAGCAGGTTGAAGTTCGAAAAGGGCTTTTGCACTAACCCTCTGCTTCTGCATGGAGTGTACCGAGTGATGGTCTATGGGCGGCTGCCTTCTGCACCATCCCATGGTGTGGTTCACACAAATTGTATCGGCCGAGGAATGTTGAATGTCACACGCCCCCAAAACATATCAACCATCCTTCGATGTCGCCCACAAGGCATCTCGCATGATTATTCTACAACCTCCATAACATTTGACACCCGAGGTTGGTCATCCTGTTGTCGAGATGTGCTTCTCATAGATTAAGATCCACAAGCTTTTTTTTTTAACAACAGGCCTGCGCTGAGTAGCGATGAGGCTCTCGGGTTCACAACCTGGTCTCTACATCAGTGCTGCAGGGCGCAGTACAGTCACTCGATATAATGTGTGTCCCATAGGGCAAACCTGAACCTGGGCCTGCGGAGTATACCGATGCATGGTAGTGCAGCGGGTACTGCCACGCTGAAGCGACCCATACGGGTTCAATCATGGATGGTGTCAGGAGTTCATGGACTTATCTATCTGTGTCAGTTCGGAAGTCGGTGGAGCGTGTGTGAACAAGCACACTGTCCGCAAATATCAGTCTCAAGATAGGGTAAGGTGGGCGTCCCATGACCCTTACAAATGTGGGCACGGGGCGTTGTGGTGGCTGGTTCGGTGTGTGAGGGGACCGTAGCCTCCGTGATGCATGTTGCTGGACTGTGTTGACCTATCATGCCTGCTTGTTGCTTCCGCCGCGACTGTGAGGTTAGGTTTTGGCCTCCCAGTGCAGTGGCAGCGCAGCCGCCTGCCACTCTGGAGTCGCCAGTTTGAACCCCGGAGCAAGAGGAATATGAGGAGGAGATGCGTCCCCCGTTAGCCGGCGGTGCCGGTGGAGGGGGGGGGGGGGGGGGGGGGGCTACAAGTGTGTTGGTGCTGCGGCGCTTTTTTTTCTCAATGTGCAACATATGTGAAAATAAAATATGACGATGAGACACGCCACCCATCCACCGGCGGTACCGATGGTGGGGCGGGATGCTGAAGGGGGCGGTGGCTAGGGCGCTGCCGAAGGCCCCTGGACGGGCGGGGGAACCAAGGTTCGAACCTCCGACGACGACGATTGCTAGTCCATGGCACATACTACTAGACCGCCCATGTCTCTTATGCAAAAGTTCCGTAAAATTGCTAATTCTGGAGCCTGGACAATACCGGAGTTAAAATACACGGTCTCCGGCCAAGAGGCATTGTGGTGTGTGTGTCCTGTCCGTGTGAGGTCACCCTTAAAATAAACACTGGCCCGAGGCTTTTCGGCCAGCGGCCAGTAGGCTGTAAATTGTTGTAAATTTTGGTGTAAATTCCACCTTTTTTTGAGAGAAATCCAAAAAAAATTCTACCTTTGTACCTGTTTCATGCTTCCTTCTTCCTACCCATTCCCCAAATGCTTCATAAGACACAATTAGTCATTCATGCATATGACCTAGACACCACTGACACCACTCTGCTTGAATGCTGTTTTTTTACAACTTTGGACGTGTGCTGTTTATTCCGGATTGTCACATGAACATCACTGCTTATTTTTTTTACAACTCCGGATGGGTGCTGTTTATTCCTGATGGTGATTTGGTCTTCACTGTTTAATTTTTTACAACTCTGGATGGGTACTGGTTATTTCTGATTGTTAACTGGTCATCGCTATTTTTTTTTTTACAACTCTGGATGGGTGCTGTTTATTCCTTATTCTCATATGTCCACTGCTGTTTATTTTTTAACAACTCTGGATGGGTGCTGTTTGTTTCTCATTGTCATCCGGACATCCATGTTTGTTTTTTTTTACAACTCTGGATGGGTGCTGTCTGCTCCTAATTGTCACGTGGCCATCGCTGTTTGCTCTGGTCTCCCTGCCCCCTATGACATGCACTGGACAATGCAGCTCAGGCCAACAAACTGTACAATCAGTCCTTGCCGTGTCTCGCCAAACAGGCCAACACAGCACAGTGCACCACGTGACTGATCATACTCCTAATCCACTGGGAGGGTGGGCGGGATGCGCCTAGTCAACAGGCGCCTACGAAAGACGAAAAACACTGCCGTACACAGAGACAGGGGGAGAAAGGTGCAAGGCAGGTCAGGACAGGGGGGACAGGGGCCCTCACTCAAACCTGGTCTGGCCCCCACCCCATGCCAGACCGCTGTTTGCTCTGGTCTCCCTGCCCCCTATGACATGCACTGGACAATGCAGCTCAGGCCAACAAACTGTACAATCAGTCCTTGCCGTGTCTCGCCAAACAGGCCAACACAGCAAAAAACCGGCACGCGCATGTGTGCCCCCCCCCCCCCCCTTCTTCGCGGACCACAAGGGAAGTGGCACTGGCAGACCTCCTAGAGCAGGAAAAGACACTAAAACGGTGGCGAAAAAAAAATGCCAAGACTCCCGTGCCACGCTCAGGGCAGCTGGGAAACGCCAGTGGCTGCCTGCAAGGGGGGGCGGGGGGACTCCGGCAGAAAATAAATTCACGGCTCACGGGAACGCGCTCTCCGGACCACTCCCTGCCCCCTCGGCGAACAGTAAAGGAGCGCCCCAGCACAGACGGCCTATAAGCAAAACAGGGACAGGTAGAAAGGGAAGGAAAAAGGCGGTAGGCGGGACGAAGAGGGCAATGGACACCAGGCCCGCCAACCTACGACAAAGCAGAGAAGACAGGCCACAGGGAACCGGCAGGCCTACGGCAGCCTGCCCCACGGGAAAGCGGGGAGGATCGTGGCCTGCTGCATAACCGGCTGCCGCAGCCAGTGCATCAGCAGGCACCTTGCATTGCGTACCCCGACCCACCTGGCCGTGAGCTGGTGCAGACGCGACGCCGGGTCCGCTGGGTTGTCTGCAGACCGCACCCGGAAAACAGTCACCTCCAGACCGGCCCAGCTACGCAGCCAGAGAAACTGCCGCAGGAGCCTCTGCTGAGGGGTGCAGACGCTCAGACAGGATCCCCCATTCAGGATATGCCTCGCTGTCCACCCCCAGGGCAAGACGCCGCACCCCACGATAGGCCGCCACCCGCATTGCCCCCACCGCCGCCCACAACTCCGCCGCCTGCAGTGAAGTAACCCATGGGGGGCAAGGGTGCGACTTCCACATGCCGCACTTGGAGACCAGCCCCGCCCTAAACGAGCAGGCCCCCGCCGGGGCGGCATCCAAGAAGAAGACAGCGTCGAAAGGCACATCCCGCCTTGCCGGGGGGGGGGGCAGGAGAAGGGGAGACACGCGAAGACAAAAACAGTGGCAAGTGCCCGTAGCAGGCGCCGCGGGAAAATATCGCTCCCCGCCTGTACCCGCCTGTAGGCCCCCGCCATGAAGGGCTGGAGGAAGCACTTGGGCCTCGCCACCCATTGCAAACGGCCCAGAAAGGAGCGGAGTCGCTCCCACGACATACCTCCCTTGATCACCCCGCGCAGCAAGAAACTGAGGCACTGAGCCAGGGCGTTGGGCGCATTCAGCACCCTACGCCTCAGCCCGTCAATCTCTTTACCCACGAAAACAATGGTGGGCGTAGGCTCGAGCACACTCTTCTCGCTAATTATGAAGCCCGCCCGCCGAAGCTTACCCAACAAAGCTTGGCATGCCTCCTGCAGCGCCGTCCTGTCGATGGACGCGATCAGGACGTCATCCAGGTACACCCAGGACGGAACCCCAAACCGGCGCAAAGTGTTACGGACAAGCCGGCTCATGAGCTCCTGAAACACCGCCGGGCTGAAGGCCCACCCGAAGGGCAGCCTCTGGATAGCCTGGCCGTTTACCACAAAAACACGGCGCCAATTTCTGGGCATCTGCAGGCTCCAGTAGGCATTTGCGAGGTCTACCTTCACAAAATACGGCTTGGCGCCGGAAGGGAGGGAACCCAGCCACTCACGGAGGTCCTCTATCTGGGGGAGGCGGAAACGCGGCGGACGCACCCCCACCTCGCGGTTCATGCGAACCAGGTTAAGGATGGGCCGGCACTTCTCCTGATTCTTTGGGATGAGGAAGGCCGAGGCAGAGCAGGGGGCTGTTGTCCTCTTGAACCCCCCTTCACCGCGCACTGCCTGCAGCATAGCGCGCAGCGCCGCCCCGCGATCCCCCCCCATGGCTTGTGCCTGCGAACGCAGCCGCGCGCTAAAAAGCCGCCCCGTGGCGGACCTCAAAAAAGCTCTGCACTTGCCTAGAAGGGAGCGGGGGACGACCCTGCGCCACAGCGTGTGCGCCACCTTGACCCTGCCGAACGCGCCCAGCCCTTGACGCGCAGCAGAAATGGGCACAGGCCCCTTTCCCCGTGGGATGGGGGAGGACCCTTCCACCAGCGCCGCAATCAGTGGCCCCACCTCCCTCAAGCGCTGTAGGACCGCTGTATACCGACGCGTTGTCTCCAGACCCCCCCCCCCCCCGCCAGCCGCACGTTTGCCCCCAACTCCACCAGCAGGTCCAGCGCCCGCCCCCTGGCTTGCGCCCCGACCCAGCAGGGAAGCGCCTGCACGACGTCCCGGGCCTCTGCCAACACCGACTCATCAGCGGTGCCCGGTTGTGTCCGCCTGTCGAGGGGAAGACGTGCGCACCCGCTTCCTCGAATCCTGCCCCTGTGGCTGAGCAGTTGTCCGAGCAGCGGGCGGCGGGAGCTCCTGGACCACCCGGTCTGGGAACCACGACGTGTACGGAACCTCGCGCAGCTCCCAGGAAATGCTGCGGTCCCGGACCTGCGGCCACGGCAGGAGGTGCCGCCTCTCGAAAACCCACCCCGGGCGCGCCTCCCCGTAGTGCATGGCGACCGGGCAAGAGAAGCATCCCCCCCATGACATGAGGACCGGGATCCGGCACCCTGCGTGGAAGAGCGTGGCCGCCCCGAAGCGCCCACACGAATGGAAGCGGAGCGCCTGGAATGCGGTGCCGGAGAAAAGGCGCGCCATGGACGCCTCCACGTCCGCGACGGACCCGTGCAGCGCGACGGCGGACGGGCGCATCTGCCACTCGCGGAGCTGGGCCAGGACCTTTGCCCAGGCTCGTGGGTAGGGCCCAAGCTGGGACGTTTGCCGTCCGCGGCGGCTCTTTTCTCCGCAGAACTGCAGAGTTCCGGACCGCTGCAGCGTGGGGACCGCCGTGATTGCTTCGCCAACTCTGAGCCGTGCCCCAGCGGCAATGATGGCGAAGGCGACCAGCTCCCAGTCTTCGAGCGTGCGTGCGGCAGCCACCATCGTCTTGAACATGTCTGGGGACCCCAGTGCTCCACGGTCGGCCCTGCCCCCGGGTGAAGCTGGACGACTGCCTTAGCGAAGAGGAAGTCCCCGGACGACACGATTGACTGGATCCAGCCCACTTTTTCCAGCGCACGCACGGCGGAGACGGTGGCCTTGATCGATGACGGCGTGCTGACCGCCGTTGCGAGCTGCAGGAGGTAGCTGCGGAGCACGTAAGCGGCGCTGCGCCCTGGCATGCGTTTGGCCGCGCGCGCCAGCCGCCGCAGGTGCCCAGAGTAGTTCTCCCTCGTGGACTCCGCCCAGGCGCGCACTTGGGTTGCGGTGATGGAACCCCCGAACTCCTCGGCGCACGCCTTGTGCCAGAGATCGATTGCCTCCAGCAACCGTCCTCTGTACTCCGGCCCCTGTCACTTGCGAGGCACGCAGCCGAACTCTGCGCGCTCCCACCGCCAGCGCCGCCCACCACAGTCGCCGCGGGGGGTGTCTGGCGGGCCATCGCATCGCACCAGTACCCCCTCTCGATTCCTGAAGTGGCGGATGCCGTCCACGTACTCGAACTTCGGATACCGCTGCCCCGCCGGCGTCGCGCCTTGTCGCTGGGCCGCTTTCGGCGGCGGCTTTGCCGAACTGCTGGGCTTCCGGCTGCTCCCATCCGAGGAATCCGATGTCGTTGACGAGTCGTCGGACCAGCCAGAGTCCGAGGAGCCGGAGAGCGACGAGTCCGAATGCCGCGGCCGCCCCTTTCGTGCCCGCTTGGCGTTGGCCTTCTCCCGTCGGCGCTTCTTTTTCTCCTTCTCGCGCACCTTTTTGCTGCGCTCTTTGAGGATCGCCTTCGCGTTTGCGTCGCAGCGCATCCACTGGGCCTTCCTCTTTGACCCCTGGGCTTGCGCGCTTCGGTTGGCCCCCCATGTACAGTGCTGTGGTTTTCGGGAACTTGTGCGGGGCCAACAAAGAAAGACAGTGTGCAGGTGGGCTATCGCCTCCTGGACCCTGTCCCTTCGGAGCCCCTGAAGAGGCAGTTCCCATTGCGCATACCCCGGGCGGCGTGCGACTGGGATGTCTGAGGTTGTTCCCCCAAGGCCCCGCGGTGAGACGTTGGGCGTGCACTTTGGTTGTGTGGCCCACCAAAGCCCTGCGACTGGGTAGGCGACTGGGTAGGTGGCTGGGTAGGCGACTGTGTAGGCGACTGGGTAGGTGACTGGGTAGGCGACTGGGTAGGCGAATGGGTAGGCGACTGGGTGGGCGACTGGGTAGGCGACTGGGTGGGCGACTGGGTAGGCGACTGGGTAGGCGACTGGGTAGGCGACTGGGTAGGCGACTGGGTAGGCGACTGGGTAGGCGACTGGGTAGGCGACTGGGTAGGCGACTGGTTGTTGTTGTTGTTGTTGAGGCGCTCAGCATGTGCCGGCGGGAGAAATTGCCAAACACGCTCTCTCTGGGTAGAGCGCAAGGGAGCAGTCGGCCGGCGCTACGCTGGCTGGGCGGGCGCCGACGACGACCCGGGGAGGGGGGGGGGGGCGTTCTTACGGTGGGGGGGGTGGGGGGACGTGTGTTGCTCAGGGAGGGACCACCTGTGCGTGTCACCCTGGAGCCCCCCCCCTCGGCGGGGGGGGGGAGGGTGCCACGTCCTGTGAGCGGAGGTGACGTGAGGGGGTCGGGAGTGGAGGGGACCTCGTGGTGGGGAAGGCACGCCCGGGTCCACGGACGCGCCGCGCCTTGCCCGAACATCCCGCCGAGGTGGCCGTTCCTCATGTGCCGCCTGTCGCGGTGGCGGGCGCTGGCCCGTGTGCCTAGCTGTTGGCGGGCGCAATGAGGGGCCTGTTCCCCGGTGGTTTCCCGCTGCTAGTTACCGAAGTGCTGCGTGCTGTGTTGCCGCCTCGCGTCCCGTGGTGAGGGTGCACGCGCGCGTCAACGGGGGGAGGGTGGGGGCACACGAAGGGCACAAGGGCTAGGGCACTCGGAGCAAGAGCACAAGAGCATGGGGCGTATTGTTCGTATTCTATTGTCCCGGCATTGTTCTCCCCCGGCCACTCCGCCCTCAGCCTGGCCCTCGTCGCCCGGGCTGCCACATACACCGCCTTGTCCACCCACGGCACCTGCGCCATCTGCGACTGGGACGAGTCGGACGCATACCTCCGGGTACTGCGTCGCGACAACTCCCGCCTCTGCTCCCACCTCCGTGCCACATGGGACTTCGGCCCCTGGGCAGACGGCTTCTACAGCCGCCTTGTCATCCGTGTGGCCACCCGTGCGGGGTTCGCCCACCCCTTCAACACCGAAGAAGGCGGCAACCATTGCGACGGGTTCGCCCAGCTCCACTACTAGGCCCCCAGCCTGGTGATCTCCAGAGCCATGCGGCCCAACACCTCCATCACCCTCCCGCTCGCCGTCCCCGGCCACTCAGCGGCCCTTACCGCCACCCACCTCACCTACAGTGACGACCGCCGCTTCGTCTGTCCCCCCCTCACGGAGGTGGCCGTGACTGCTCCCGCCGCGCAAGCCGCATCATCCACCCGGACAAGCAGGATGTTTCACTCATGGACTCCCGCCTGGGTCGCCCCACCCTAGTCTCCTCCGCAGTCCCGCAGCACACCAGCACCACTTCCACCGCCCCGGAAGTCGTCAGCATCCCCATCCTCCCCGAGCTCCCCCTCCTCCGTGTCACGAACAAAACTCGGACGGCCCTCGACCGGGCAC
The DNA here is from genome assembly GCA_964036045.1 of Eutreptiella sp. 'Long Island Sound 2002'. Taxonomy (NCBI): domain Eukaryota; phylum Euglenozoa; class Euglenophyceae; order Eutreptiales; family Eutreptiaceae; genus Eutreptiella; species Eutreptiella sp. 'Long Island Sound 2002'. The sequence continues at coordinate 5,800,994 of OZ038381.1, forward strand.
GCAAGGCCTCCCGCAACCGCGAGGCCTGCCCCGTTCTCCAGCCCCGCACCCTTCACGCCTTCGGCCTGTCCCCCCTCGACTGCGCCACCTCCGGCGTCCTCATCGCTCCCTCGGCCCTCCGCCCCGACCAAGTCGCCATCAACGACGCCTACCGCCACGCCTTCTGCGCGCCCCCGTGGACGCACGCGGCCTTCCTCCACCTCCCCATACACCTGGGCGGCCCGGGTGCCCCCCTGTTGGCGTATCGGGCCCCCCTCAACCTCCTCCGCACCTACCTGCGGGCCTCCTGGGTCCCAACACCCTCGCAGTCGCCGCTGCCGCCGCCTCTCTCATTTCCCCTCGCTGACCCTGCATGTGGCTCACCGAGGGGCCCGCCCTAGCGCAAACCCTCGCCCCCCTCGGCCCACTCCTCACGTGCGGTCCGCACCTCTGCACCATTCCGGCTCCCTAGCCCCCATCTAGTCGCTCCCCTTCGTTGTCCTCGCATGCGACGGCAGCCAGGAGGGCACACGCCTAGGCTCCGGTTTCCTGCTCTGGCACCCCCACCACGGCACCCTCTATCGTTGTTGGCTCGGCCTACACGCCCTCGCCGTCCACTCCACCGACGCCGAGTGGATAGCCAAGATCGCCGCCATGTTCGCGCTCCGCGGCTGGTCTGGTGAGGCCTTCTTCGCCTCCGACTCCACCGCCTCCCAACTCTGCGACCTCACCTGTGGCCCACCCCCCACGTCCGCCCTCTGAAACGGGCTCCGTGCGAGCCCTTCTTCAAGAAAACGACCCATTGCCCTCTCTCGATGTTCTTGAAGGCGTGGGGGACCACCTTATCATCCTTGGTGGCATGGGGGAGGGCTTGACCGGGACCTTCCACAGGCATGGCAAGGAAGAAACTAAAGCAAAAAGGTGGAAAAACATGTTGAACACTAGAAAAAAGCACAAACTGCACGAACTGCACGAACCGGTCGGACCGGTCCGTTCATTTCAGTTTAGATGAAGACCGGTCCGGACCGGTCTGGACCGGTCTGCGTACCAACTGCGCGAAATGTCATAAACGGATTGTGCTACACGACAAAGCCTATTAAACCATCATGGTGGCCTAAGGTCCTTTGGGGAGTATGCATACACAAGCATGGCAAAGCAGGGAGACTGCAAGACACCTGCTCCATCCCGTACCGTGCGGCCCTCCTCGCAGCCACCTTCCGCATGCAAGAGGCCTGGCTCCGCCCAGCACGACTCAAGCTCCCGCAGCCTGCTCGCCACCCTCAACGCCGAGGTCGACCGTCTGGCCCGCCTCGGGCTCTCCACGGCCTCCCCAGGCACCCTCCCCTGGGCGTCGCTGCACCACGGCCGCCTCGTGGCACTCCGCAACGGCGCGTTCTTTCTGAGCCCAGCTCGCGTGGCGGATGCAGCGAACCTAGCCACCACCGCCCACACCCACGCCCAGCTCCTCCGGCCTCACCCCCCGGGCTGGTCCTCACATGTGCTCCGCCTCGCATTTGAAAGGGCGGAAATCCCCGCCCTGGCCCTCCACCGCGTCATGCACCCACGTCTCCTGCACTCCCAAAGCCACCCCACCGGCTACGGGGGGGTGACCTGCCCCTTCTGTCACCGCCCCTTCCCGGACGCCGCTGTACGCCTCCAGTACCACTGCACCCCCCCACTTTGCCTTACAACTCCTCCTGGCGTGGCGACTGTTCACTCACCCGCCAGTGCTAGTGGCCACGGTCGGCCACCCCCCCCCCGCCTCGTCACCCCCCTCGAGCTCCACACCACCTCCACGGTTGTGTACCTCACCAGCCAGCTCCCCGCGGTGCCGCTTCCAGGCCCCGCGTCCTAGCTAGGGTTCAGCATGCTAGGCATGTGGCACGCTTCCTCCATGCGCGGCACTGCTCCGCTCTTGAAAAACGCCGACAAGGTGGCGCTCCTCAAAGAGCTTCCTTTCCGTCCCCTGGACAACACACAGGTCGCTCGCGTCCGTTCTCCACGCGGCCCCCTGCCACGTCTCAGCCCCCGCCGCCCCCCTCCCGCCGCACGTTCCCCCACCGCCCAGCGCACAGACGCTCTCCCTACGGCTCAGCATCGCCCTGGTTTGGCTCCTCCAGCACTGCGCCACCTGGCGCCTCACCGTGGACCGGCCGCCGGTACTCCCCCTCCCCCCGTCCCCGCTCCCGGGGCCGTTCCCCGCCCACGTCGTATTTGCCCCAACGTCCCGGGCGGCGGACATCCTCCCCCTCCTCGCAACCAGCCCCCCCAGGCATTGGATCCCGCTTGCCGTGAATCCCTCGGTCCTCAGTGAGGTCCTCATCAGGCACGCCAACCCCTTGCACGTGTGCTCGCTCCTGCCCGACCTGCACATCGCACTGGCCCCCGGCACGCCCATTGACCCCAATGTGTGGGGCTCTCCGTGAGGCCGCTCGCCCCGGGGCACCCACGATGCCACTCAGGGCCCTGCACCCGCCCTGCGCCACCCGCGCCTTGGCCGCCAGTCGCCCATGCGCACGGCCCCGGCACCGCCTCCCCGCATGCCGCTCCGCGCGGCCTGAAGGAGGTGGGCGTGTAGGTGGAGGTGAGTTCGAGGTCGGCCGCTAGGCGGGCCGTGGCGATGCCGGAGGCTGTGCCGGAGACGCCGGACTCGACGTCCACGGGGCGGAAGGAGCGGGTGAGGTGACGTGGAAGGGGTTTGGAGGGTTTCCCCTTGTAGAGTCCGTAGCGGACCGTCTCGTTGGAGATGCCTGGGGTGCCTGCCTCGAGCTGAAGGAGGAGGTGAAGTAGCCCCAGGTGCACTCCCCCGCCTCCTCGGAAGAGGGCGTTGCGCGCCCCGTTGTGAGTGGACACGGCGAGGGAGCGCTTGCCCAAGCGGCGCTGGGCGCTGGGCGCTGGGCGAGGGAGGAGGTGGTGACGAGGGGGGGGGACTTGCGGGAGGGGGCGTAGGCCCGAAGGGTGACGGGGGAATCGGGACGTGCGTTGGCGCGGAGGGCGTTGCGCAGGAGAGGGAGAGTGAGGTCGGTGGGAGGATGGAGGAGTGGGAGCCGGGGGTCGGGGAGGCAGCGGGAGCCAAAGAAGTCATGGTCCACAGAGACATGGCGGTTGGCCATCTGGGACCGAGCTTGGGCGGTGACCTCGGCGAGCCGTTCCTCGCGCGTCGCGAGGTTGGCCCCCAGGTGGGGGAGGATGCCGTGGAACGGTTCCGAGGGCGGGGAGGGAAGCCGGAGGACGGCCCGGGTGGCGGAGGTGATGGAGGGGGAGGTCAGGACCGCAAAGGGGAGACGTGGCCCCGTGCAGCAGAAGCCTCGTGGAGGGCGGCTGACTACGCGGCTAGGTGATGGGTGGAGAGGGGGAAGGTGAATTGCGTGAGGCGGCGTAGGAGGGTGGGTGTGTCCGGCGGGTGAGGAAGGACCTGGTGCGCGATGAAGTGGTGAGAGGCAATGTAGTGATCGGGGAGGGCCGGATATAAGGACAGCCAAGCCCACGCCAGTTCCGGGGTTGCGGTGAGGGAGTGCATGTCCTCCGGGGTCGCCTGGCGCCACCGGAAGAGGCGCCAGGAGTGGGCGTCGCAGAACTTGTGATGCAGGGTGACCTGTGCTAGAACCATGGCGTGGGAGGTGTGGCACGGGAGGACGTGGTGGGTGTGGGAGGCGATGGGGCCTGCGGCAAGATGTGGTCGATGGCGGTGGAGCGGGGGGCACCGTGGCGGGTGGTGAAGTCGGTGGGCGTGGCTGGGAGGACGAGTCGGTGCCAGGCTGAGAGGAGGCCGTGGGTGACGAGCGCCGAGGCAAGGGGGGTCCCTGGAGTGCCCGTGCTGTTGAGGTCGCCCGGAAGGACGCACGGATCGGGGCGCATGCGTGACCGGAGGTGTTTCATGAGCTTGACCTCAGAAGACCACTCGGTGTAGGAGAGGCGTGGGGGCAGGTGGGCGTTGAACAGGAGGGCGCGGCCCCCCAGTGAAAGCGGGACCGCGGAGGCTATCCGGTGCGGGCCGTCGTAGATGAGGTCGGCGGGCTATGCGGGGGCACGGAGGGAGCGGAGCCAGACCGTGCGAAGGCTGGAGCCCTGACCCGACTAGGGGACTGGGTAGGCGACTAGGTAGGCGAATGGGTAGGCAACTGGGTAGGCAACTGGGTAGGCGACTGGGTAGGCGACTGGGTAGGCGACGGGGTAGGCGACTCGGTAGGCGACTGGGTAGGCTACTGGGTAGGCAACTAGGTAGGCGATTGGGTAGGCGACTGGGTAGGCGACTGGGCAGGCAACTGGGTAGGCAACTGGGTAGGCGACTGAGAGTGGGTAGGGGACTGTGTAGGCGATTGGGTAAGCTACTGGGTAGGCGACTGGCTAGGCGACTGGCTAGGCGACTGTGTAGGCAACTAGGTAGGCGACTGGGTAGGTGACTGGGTAGGCGGCTGTGATGGCGACTGGGTAGGCGACTGGGTAGGCGACTGGGTAGGCAACTGGGTAGGCGACGGGGTAGGCGACTAGGTAGGCCACTGGGTAGTCGACAGAGAGTGGCTAGGGGACTGCGTAGGCGACTGGGTAGGCTACTGGGTAGGCGACTGGGTAGGCGACTGGGTAGGCGACTGTGTAGGCGACGAGGTAGGCGACTGGGTAGGCGATTGGGTAGGCGACTGCGATGGCGACTGGGTAGGCGACTGGGTAGGCGACTGGGTAGGCAACTGGGTAGGCGACGTGGTAGGCGACTAGGTAGGCGACTGCGCAGGCGACTGGGTAGGCGACCGAGACTGGGTAGGCGACTAGGTAGGCGACTGCGATGGCGACTGGGTAGGCGACTGGGTAGGCGAATGGGTAGGCAACTAGGTAGGCGACTAGGTAGGCGACTAGGTAGGCGACTGGGTAGGCGACTAGGTAGGCGACTTGGTAGGGGACTGGGTAGGCGACTGGGTAGGCGACTGGAGGAGGAGGAGGAGGAGCGCCTGCCGTGGTCCCACGTACGGTGAGCCGTGGCGTCGTCCCTCGGGGGCCCCACGCAGGCACAGCCGAGGGAGTCCTCCGTCTTACCTCCGCTAGAGTAAGACGAATCTCGTCGCACACCTGAGAACGCTCCTCCCAGCAGGCCGTCCGGGTCACAACGCCGGTGTAGAACAACGCTACGGTCCGATCTGCTCTCCGGTCCCGGCCACCGACCGCTCCGACCTGTCCTGGATCCACCCGAGTCAGCGTTCCAAGATCAACGGGCACGGAAGATGTGGGTCTCCCGGGGCATCACCCCCGACTTAAAAACGTCGCCAGGCTAAATAGAATGCGGCCCAGCACGACTATGCGCACTGCCGGCGGGCTGAGTACCGCCGGCGTCGCGAGTACGGTCACGCTACACAATCACGCGCACCGCCGGTGGCCTGGGTACCCCCGGGTTCTGTGCGTGCGGGACGTGCGTCACTGCCATAGCACCACGGTGGTGTACCGCCGTGGAGGTCACTGATGACGCCCGGCCGCAAAGGCCGAGCCCAAACGACGAGTCCTACGATACGTGCACCGAGACGGCACGCGACCGAGAAAATGGAACCACGATGGTGCCCGAGCGAGACGGCGACGTTCGCCGATGGCACGTGAGGTGGTGAGTACCGCCGATGACCCGTCACCTCTGCACGGGGTGTCACGGTGGGTGGCGGAGCGCCAGGTGCAGACCCCGCCATGGTGCCTCGAGTATTGGCCTGGAGGACACACCATGGCGAGGCTGGCGCACGAAGACCGTTTGGGCAGCGCCACGGTGGCGCTCTGCCCTGAAGGTTGCGCCACGACGGCGCACGTGTACGTTGACTGCACCACGGTGGTGCCACGTCACTGAACTAGCGCCACGTCGGCACAGGGCTGGCTGGGCAGCGCCGCGGTGGCGTTCCGTCCTGAGGATTGCGCCACGATGGCGCACGTGTATGTTGGCGGCACCACGATGGCACTCTGCCACTGAACTGGCGCCATGGAGGCATAGGGCTGTCCGGGCAGTGCCACGACGGCGCCGTGCCGCGAACAGTGCGCCACGGCGGCCCACGTGCGTGTTGGCTGCACCACGGTGGTGTGCTGTCACTGAAGTGGCGCCACGTTGGCACTGGACTGTTTGGGCGGCGCCGCAGCGGCGCTCTGCCGAGAAGTCCGCGCCACGACGGTGCTCTGCCCAGGAGGCCGCGCCACGACGGCGCACGGGTACGTTCGCGGCACCACGATGGTGCCCTGCCACTGAGACCGCGCCACGTCGGTGCAGAGCCGTCGGGGCAGGCGCCACGTTGGCGTCTGGCGGTCGGGGGGAGGCCACGTATGTGCATTTGTCCCCCACAGGACTGCATGTCTGGCCCAGGGAGGGGTCCTGGACGGTTGGCGGGCGGGGTGGGCCCGGCCTGACACAGGGAAGACGCACGAGAAATCGAGACGTATCACGACTGGCTTCGAGTGTGGCAGTGCGTGTGGGCAATCCGTCCCACAGCTACCATCCTGAGGGTTTTTGGACTGGTGCCAGGTCACCAGTGACTGGGTAGGCGACTGGGTAGGCGACCGGGTAGGCGACTTGCTAGGCGACTTGCTAGGCGACTGGGTAGACAACTTGGTAGGCGACTGCGTAGGCGACTACGTAGGCGACTGGGTAGGCGACTGGGTAGGCGGCTGGGTAGGCGACTGGGAAGGCGACTGGGTAGGCGACTGGGTAGGCTACTGGGTAGGCGACTGGGTAGGTGACTGGGTAGGTGAGCTTTTGGTGTTTGTCCCACCACGGCTCTGCAGTGGAGCTCAGGTGGCTGTGTGCTTTAAAAGATCGTTTACTATTGGGAGGGGGGCACCTAATTTATATCGGCAGCATCCGCATGGCACTGACACTGGTTTGCAGGGAGTCGGAGGCTGCCTACTGGATGTCAAAAACAATTGAGAGAGCGAAGGAATACAGTGAACAGCAAAAAAAGGGGGGCAAAATAGTTCTCCAGGGCGCAGTTCCGGGAGTCAGAAGCCACGGGGGGCAGAAATAATTGCCCTCATTAGGTTGGAAATATCCATGGGATCAATATGGCTCGTACGGAAGCTGATCTTATGGAACACAGCCATGATGAATGAGCCGTTATATTGAAGTGGGGATAAGAGAATCACCCCAGCGATATATGACTTTGCTTTCTATGGTGATGGAGGAAGCTATGGTTGAAAAGGGTTGAGAAATAGGTCGAAAAAATATCCAGGAGGATACATGTATTGAGTACCCACTACTATTCTTAGGCATGTCATCACCAATGCCCTCTGGCTATACGTGGATAGAAGAGCAAGCAATCCTTGGGGTATGGTGATGGCCGATCCAAAATGCAAGCAAACGGAGCGGCCATGAGCAAGCTCCATGAAGAGTAGGGCGCTGAATGTTATCACCATTTAAGAGAGGCAGAGGATGAGTAGTGATTGATGGTCATGGTGGCTTGCAGCATTGACCGCTCTACAACAGTCCTAGCAGCTAGCCGCATGTCAATGTAGACAGATAGCTTCGCAATTTATGTTTCCCCATTGCCACACGTGTTAGCACCTAAATTCCATGGGCAACGCTTATACGGCCTTGAACCAAGTGTCACTAGCTCAATAGGGCAGCGCTCCTGAGCCCGAAATCTTACATGATGCATAATCGGGAATTGAACGTCACCATTGGTCGTGGGGACCATACACAAGAGATGTGCACATCCAGGAGGAAGGATTGGATAGCCACTGGGACACATGGGTAGCATTCACACGTCGCGGCAACAAACAAATCGGGTCGGTACAAGCGCGGCTGAGTTGTATAGAGGATTGTAGAGTGACTTACCTCAACAAATGGGTAATCTGTGTGCAGACTCTTTTGACCTACAAACACGACTCTCTCCCATCCAATCCAATGCATCCCTTTCTCCCTCTCTCCTACTCATGTGAGCTCAACAGATGATGTTCATCACCGAGGCGGAATAGCCAAACCCACGAAATGTCAACCCACAGCCAAACAACACAGACATACATGAAGTCATACAAAAATGGAGAAAAAAACTTCTTCTTCTGAAATAGGGATGGATGGCACCAACCCCACAATGTGTGCTGGCTGTCGGTCAAATCCCGTGCGTGAACAGAAGGTGCCCCGAAAGCTGCAGGGGGCACATGCCTGTGCTGGTCCTTGTTCTGCCCTTCCTCGGTCCCGTCCTCCCTCAGTTGGTCCATGGCAACCATTCGCTTGAAATCAGGTTCGGGGGGTGGAGGGGGTGGGTGTAGTAATGGTTGGATGAGCGGGTGAGCAGATGGTCTATGCTCCGGGGCACAGATGTTGGATAGTATGACGTAGACTATTTGCCACCTGCCGCGCCACATGCCGGAGCTTGAGACACAGTGTCAAACGTGAGGCTATTGACAGAGTATATGTGCTGCATACAAGCGACCATTGCCACGTCGCGCCTGACAATTGTCACGCCCAACAGGAGAATATAACAATACATCGGAATAAATACGCGTAATACCGCAGCCCCGCCCCGCGACGAAATGGGGAGGTCGATACAACTGCTCCAGAGGCCCCCCGACTCGACCCACAACATCAGAGCGGTAACCCCCCCCCCCTCGCACCACAAACACAAGGTCTCATGACAGCCCAAAAATATGGGGGCCTGCGGGTGTGTGTTGGACTGTGACCCGGAGGAACGGCATATTTCGGAGGAAGTGCCAGTCACTCGGGTCAGGGCATTATGCGGCGGCCAAGGCGTCCAGCGGCCCCAGTGCTTGTGGGGGTGGGGGGGCGAGGCCCGCCACCGGAACGTCAACGGTGTTGACTGGGGGTTGCCCTCCCCCCCTCCCCAACCAACGGCACAGAGCCTCCCTGTGGGGGAGAGGGGGGGGGGGATGACCTCCTCCGTGGCCCTCCCATGAGCCCTCGGCGGCCGCACAGCCCCCCCCCCCCCCCCCGTCTGCCACTCTCGTCGCCCCCACCAGCTCCTGCTCCACACGCCGTCTCCTGCACGCCACCCCCTGCCCCCCTCGGGCCCGCTTTGCACCCGCAAAACGTCCTCCCGGGCGTTTGGCTCATCGCTACCGCTTCCCTTTGCTGGGGGGAGGACGTGCCCTCAGGCAGGGGGTGCCGCCGTGGGCGCCGTTTGCCCCCGCTTGTGCACGTGCTCCGGGGGGGGAGGGGGGGGGGGTCTCCCCCTGTGCCCCCCCCCCCTCCCACAACAGCGGCGTACCCCCCACCCCTGTACCCAAGGGCTTGTCACAGAGCCAACTCTTAGGGCGGCACGACCAATCAGTGCACGCCCTTTGCCACCCTCTATGCCCGCCCCACTGGACTGTGTACCGAGGGAGGGGGGGGGGGGGGGGCAAGTGCACACTGTCGCAACGTGCACCACCGCCACCACAACATTCACAAAGGCCCACAAGGCGGTCCTGCAGTAGTCACACGGGCTAACACTGTCTGGGGAACACGTCTTCTCTTTGGGCCGCTACTACTCCTTCATTAACGATGGGTCGCATGGGCCCCACGACCACCGCACGATCTGCAAAAGCCGAATGGGGGGGCGATGAAGGGGGAGGGGGGGGGGGGGGACGCCTTGGCCAGTGAGGCGCCGTGGGGCCTATTGGGAATATTGTATTGAAATGCGGATTGGGCCGGTCCCCGCGGATTGGGAGGTCAGGCGCCGCGTGGCTCCACATTCGCCCCCCCCCCCGCCCGCGGCCCTGTTTCGGAGCAGAACCGCCCTCCATCCCTCCGCCACAGGCCCATCCCCATCGCCCCCCCGGCACCGGACCAAACACGGTGTAGTAGTAGGGCCCCTACGCGGCGGGGGCCGCACCCCTGTATCCCTCCGGCAGTACCCAGGCCCCCCATTGGGGCTCAACACCGCGGGGCTGGACCCCACCCGCCCCCACTCATCCCTCATCCATTCAGACGCCCACTGAAGGGGGACGGGTGGGGGGAGGGGGGCGTGTAACGGAGGTCAGCGGAGCCGAAGTGTGTGTGGAGGGGTGTGGGCCAGGGGGGGGCGGGGGAATGCCATAAAGGTGGAGTAGATACACCGGACGGTACTTCCGGGTGTACGCACTGGTCTGAGGATTTCGAATGAACATGTCTGCTTTGTTGACCCCATCCGCTGGGGAAAGGGCTTTGGGGACGTGAGAGTGGGACAGTGGTCCCCCTGCTCAACAAGTGCTGCTTCTGCCCCTCGGCGTCCCTGCCACACCACCGCCGGAAATGCTGCACACAAAGTCCGTCCCAAGACAGCGGAGTTTGGAGGGTGCTCACCACCACTGAAAAGGGGGAGGGGGGGGGGGTGTAACGGAGGTGTTTGGCTCATCGCTACCGCTTCCCTTTGCGGGGGGGAGGACGTGCCCTCAGGCAGGGGGTGCCGCCGTGGGCGCCGTTTGCCCCCGCTTGTGCACGTGCTCCGCGGGGGAGGGGGGGGGGTCTCCCCCTGTGCCCCCCCCCCCTCCCACAACAGCGGCATACCCCCCCCCTGTACCCGAGGGCTTGTCACAGAGCCAACTCTTAGGGCGGCACGACCAATCAGTGCACGCCCTTTGCCACCCTCTATGCCCGCCCCACTGGACTGTGTACCGAGGGGGGGGGGGGGGGGGGCAAGTGCACACTGTCGCAACGTGCACCACCGCCACCACAACATTCACAAAGGCCCACAAGGCGGTCCTGCAGTAGTCACACGGGCTAACACTGTCTGGGGAACACGTCTTCTCATTGGGCCGCTACTACTCCTTCACTACCGATGGGTTGCATGGGCCTCACGACCACCGCACGATCTGCAAAAGCCGAATGGGGGGGGCAATGAAGGGGGAGGGGGTGGGGGGGACGCCTTGGTTAGTGAGGCGCCGTGGGGCGTATTGGGAATATTGTATTGAAATGCGGATTGGGCCGGTCCCCGCGGATTGGGAGGTCAGGCGCCGCGTGGCTCCACATTCGCCCCCCCCCCCCGCCCGCGGCCCTGTTTCGGAGCAGAACCGCCCTCCATCCCTCCGCCACAGGCCCATCCCCATCGCCCCCCCGGCACCGGACCAAACACAGTGTAGTAGTAGGGCCCCTACGCGGCGGGGGCCGCACCCCCGTATCCCTCCGGCAGTACCCAGGCCCCCATTGCGGCTCAACACCGCGGGGCTGGACCCCACCCGCCCCCACTCATCACTCATCCATTCAGACGCCCACTGAAGGGGGAGAGGGGGGGGGAGAGGGCGTGTAACGGAGGTCCGCGGAGCCGAAGTGTGTGTGGGGGGGGGGGGGGGCGGCGGGGGGTTGCCATAAAGGCGGAGTAGATACACCGGACGGTACTTCCGGGTGTACGCACTGGTCTGAGGATTTCGAATGAAAATGTCTGCTTTGTTGACCCCATCCGCTGGGGAAAGGGCTTTGGGGACGTGAGAGTGGGACGGGGGTCCCCCTGCTCAACAAGTGCTGCTTTTGCCCCTCGGCGTCCCTCCCACACCACCGCCGGAAATGCTGCACACAAAGTCCGTCCCAAGACAGCGGAGTTTGGAGGGTGCTCACCACCACTGAAAAGGGGGAGGGGGGAGGGGGAGTGTAACGGAGGTCGGCGGTGCCGAAGTCCGGGGAGGGGGGCGGGGGGGCGGGCAAACGGGTCTGCCCGCGCGCCACAATTCGTCGGGGGCACCGAATGCGGACCAAACCCACACAAGCGCATCGCACCAACACACATCCGCACAAAGTGTCCGAACAAACACCTGCACCCACCTCCACCGCCTTGACCACAACGCAGCCCCCCTTCGCTCATCAAAGTCCACACCGCAGATGTGCACTGGGGCGCAGCCATTGCCCCACCCCCTTAAGCCCTATGAGCCCTACACCACAGAATACCTCCGGAACTGTCCCAGATACGAACGGTACCGTCAGCGCCGCCGGATGCGATACGACGGCCATCCGGTGAAAAATGGACAAAACGAACCCATTTGCAGCCGTCTTTGTTCGCCTCATGCCCCGTAAGCGTGTTCACAAGATTTCCTGACGGAACAATGCACCGCCGGTCACACAACAGCAACACAGGCCCACGCCCAGTCACTCTCCCCACAGTCAGTCCTCCATCCAAACCCGACCTCCACAAAACAGACAACCCTCACTCCCCAATGCAGAGCCGCGGCATTCCGCACATTTGAGATCACGATACCGTTTTCATCGCAACAAATCGATTACGATGTGACTTTTATTGGAATGGGCCCCCCGACTCGACCCACAACATCAGAGTGTAATAAGTCAGGGCATTTGGGCCTCTCAGAAGCTTTCTAGAGAGTCTCTACTAGACCTCTCAAAGCTTCAAGATCCTAGAACACTAGGATATTTGCTCATATTTGGCTTATATTCCAAGCCTATAGCTTGCTGGTAGACTCTACTGCTCTTAGGTACACTACAGAGAGCAGAGATCTAGGATACATTAGTAGCCATACATGAATAATCACATCCCATATGCTTATAATGTGATTTAATCATGTTTTATGCTATTTTAGAAGGTTGTAATGTATTAGAAGCTATTTTGAAGCTATTTCGAGGCTTCAGATGGCCTGTCGCGACTGTCGCCGTCTTTTGCCGCCGACAGCAATTTACGTAATGTTGACAAGGCCTGTGATAAGATAGACTACTCAGAAAGTTGCTAAAATATAGGTTTTCTTGCCTTTTTAATGAGAATTTATTGTTATATCAATTTTCTTGTTATTTAGGCATGTGAACCCGTATTACTGGACCAGCCAGTTGGTCCAGCTCAATGTTCGTTCACGACTTCGTCTTCTTGCTGTTGCCTGTGTCCTGTACTTGCCAACAAGATCAATTGTAATGGAGAACATTGGAAACAATTTGATTTTTAAGTGCAAGACAAGGAAAATGGGTTTTCTATATGCACCCAAGCACAAGCATATGACAGTCCAGTAATCTGAAGTTCCAGCAGGTCGACGACGACGAGGACGACGAGCAGCAGCTGGGCCAGCGTACGCTGTTCAAGTAAAGTGAGTTCCTTGCTTGAATTTATCAAAAAGTTCAAGAAACTTTGAAGTCTTGAAGGTATACTTCCTCCTATGGTCAAAGAACCTTCAAATAAATCCGAAGACTGGAGGAGCGTAGCGTGAAGCGACCTTTACGCAAATACGACGACGCCAGAGGCTTCAGAAGAGTTCGAAAAGGCGTCCAGTGGGTTTATTTCATTGAGTTTGGTGAACATTTTGAAGGATTTTAACTTAACAAGAAGTTTCAAAAAAGTGGTGAACTTGGACTACACAAAGCGCTTTGCCAGAGCTTCAGCGACGACGACGACGACTTCTACGACGACGACGTGTTGCGAGAGCGCTGCCAGCGAGCTTCTGCAGGCTCTCTTGAGGCTCTTTGAGGCCTAGAGCCATTGATTGTGTGGCTTTTGTTTGCTACATTTTGCATGCTTGTTGTTTTGCTTCTCAAGGCTTTACTTCTCCTTGCTTACGGTCCCTCTGGTTGACCCTATGTCAAGGGAAGGGGCAACAGCGACGGTCCGTGACTATAAATCCCCACCCCAGTCACTGTGCACCCTCCTTGGAGCCCAAAAGCTTTGATTTCTTCATGATTTCTTCCATCTCTTTCATCTATCAAAAGGCCAAAAATTTTTAAAATGGCCTACTTTATTTTACGCATAACTACGCGCCAGTGCGTCGAATCGCGCCAACTAAAGCGCTGTTGTAAAGTAGAGAGCGCTAGCTTTCAAATGCGACTCTCACTTTTTTTCAACTCCTCAAGGGCTATTTTTTGTGATTTTTTCAGAATGATCCATGAATCACTTTTTGCCCAACCCTCTAAAACACTCCAAAATGACATTTGGTGTTTTACGCATATCTTCGCGCCACTGCGCTGAAAAAATCTGAACCAAGTATTTTTCGAAAGTAGACAGTGGTACGCTTCTATCCCCTACTTCACTTTCTTGGAATTAATTTTTCTGCCATTTTTCCCATCCCCAACAAAGTCACCCATAAACCACACCCCAAACACCCCTCAAAAGTGCCTTTTGTGCTTTCTTCATATCTCCCAGAGAAAAAAGGTTTGAGGTTTAACATTATTTTTCTGAACAACACTGAAGTATGTGCTTTCTAACCCTGAGTCGTTTTTATTTTCAGAAAATAAGAGTGGCTATGGTAAAATTGCAACAAGTTACCACACAAACCACTTGGTGAAAAATCATGCAAAATGGTTTCGGAGGTTTAATCATTTCTCTGAGACTATGGTGCGTTCGAACCTGAACCAAGGTGTTTTGTAAACACTGGAGTACGAAGTTTACGACAAATGTTTACTTCGAAATTCTTTGGTCAAGAATGGATTTTTCCCATGGTGGTCAACTTAGTGCATGAAAGCATGTTTTCAATTTTTGTGTTCATGATCTACAAGAAAAAGACCTTTCTCAGAGCTTATGGTGAGTTGGACAGTCATCAAAGCTGTTTTGGAAAGGTAATGGTGTCTAGTTTGCAGATATCTAATCATTGGATTTTATTGAAAATGGGATGACAGTGAAAAAGTTCGGTTTCCTTCTGCTTTTTTGATGGTTTTTCAGCATGTGTGTCATGTGAGATTCATGTGTGTCCCCCCAACTTCTATTTCTCTGAGCCTATGATGAGTTGGGGCAACATCAAGTATGTTTCGAAAACCTGAGGACATGCCCTACACAGTGCAGATATTCTTTTTCTCACATCTCAGCAACATAGTACAGAAAAAAGGTGCAGAAGTTGGGCATTTTCAAGGAAAAACATGGTTTTCGGTCATTGTTTTGCAAAACCATTCGCGATTTCTGTGGTCTTCTAACCTTGAATCATTGTATGATATTGCAGTTTGTGATTGTTTGCATCAGTTTTGATTCATGCTGACTAGGCTTAGCCTAGGTAGAAAGGTAGATACCTTAGAATTACTTAGACACGCAATAAATAGTGAAACATTTTGTTGTCTTTTTGGGCCACAAAACAAACTTGGCCACAACCAGCAACAGACCGTTTGCGACCGCCACATTCACCGTCTAAGCCTTTCCCTTCGACTCCCCAGGCTGAGTGGCTCAGTTCGGCTGGCCCGTTGTCATGGGGACAAAGAAGGCGTGGGGCTTGTTGCCACCAGGGAGTAGGGAGGCGAAAGACGGGTGTGAGCGGAAGGCGGAAGAGAAGACTCAATGCAGGAGCACGCAAGTGAAACATTAAAAGACCGCATTCGACCAAACCATTGGCATTGACCGCTCTTGGGATCCTTCTGACCATTCTCCGATGAGAGAGGTTGGTGGTGGTAACTCGTCGCGGAAGAAGCTTGCAAAACTTACTTACTTACTTACTCTAGCCAACTAGCTAGCTAACTAGCTAGTGTAGGAGGTGCATTGATTTTATGGTATTACCCTAATGCTAACGGTTGCGTAAGCAACTTAATGTCTCTGGTCCTCCCCCTGTAGGGCAGGGTGGTGAGGAGAAGTGCCGCAAGGCGCTGGTACTGTAATAGAGGTAACCATTCCAGTAGGTGCAGGCCGGAATGTTAGCATGCAATGCCATTTAACTGATTTTCATCTCCTTACCGTACCTCCCGACATAATTCAATGTAGTTCTGAGCACGGTCCGTGCCCTCTCATGGGTTGCCGAGACCTTGCATAGACTGCATGACTTCTGGTCACGGTCCGCCACTCATGCGTGTGCTGAGACCCTTTCGGGAAGCCTGAATTTGTCAAGCTATTTCATTTGAGCACCATTGCATTTGAGCTAGGAAGTGATTTGTCCTCATTTCGCTCTACCATGCATCTCATCCTTCACTGCATGGCCGTCAAGGCAAGCGTTTGACTAGTGACGTATTCTACTCTCCATTCGGATTGCATTTCATTCATTTCGTTCAGAAAGGTCACTCATTCATTGCATTTCACTTTGCAAATCTTACATTTCATACTTATTGCATTACTTCCTTATTGCAAGGGCTTGCCCATACCGCTCAACATGCAATATGGTCCGTAATTGATCTGCCCTACGTAGTTCTATGAGCACCTTTTGCTCAATAGACCCCGAGTTTTGGATCGCAGCGACGAACAATCAATTCGTATCCACTCAACTTTTGTTGATTAACTGCAAGTTGTGAGGAATGAATCTCTTTTCCAACCCTCGCGATCATTGACCTAGGTCATTTGGTCTAAAGAGCTAGTTTATCCTCAAATTTGCTACCGAACCACTACGGGTACGTTCCGCTTCGTTAACTTTCGCTAGATCGCCTGGTACAGCCTCAATTACCGGGTTTGAGAGTGCTCAATTGAGTGTCTGTAGTCTACAACATTACATTCTCTATCCCCCCGACCAGACCATCAGCATGACAGACTTACTTGGATTTTTCACACATTCGCCCCTCATCACACCACACATACAACCCACACACAAACACATACCATGAGTCATTTGATTATTCCATTTGTTCTTTTTGGATATCACACTCTGAGGTTTGCTGTAGTACCCCATCCATCAAATTTTCGCCTACGAGCCAATTTCTAAGTCATTTCCTTCGTGTAGATAGTCAGTGTCCGCTTACAGGAGCCGGCATTGGTCTCACCCCGCCACGTCTTTGTTGTGTACCACAAGTGAACAGGTTTAAGCTTGGTCACTTAGCCTGTGACTTGGCTAATGCATTCCGCGATGTGTTAGTGAAGAGCCCTACGCCGGTAGCCACCGAGACCAGCGGTGCACTACGGTAGGCTCATTGAAAAGGATTATCGAAAGGTATCGAAAGCCTACAGTAATGGGCTTCTACCCTCGCGCGGGTAGATAAGTACTTTCCCTGCAGTGGGATAGACCCCTTCTCTTGCGGTAGAGATAGATGACGGAGTTAAGCTCCAAGAGGATAGCCTGAATCTTGCAATTCAGTTGAGCGGAATTCACTCTTCATGTAGGAAGACAGGCCCCCGCACGGATGGCTTTGTACAACCATCTGCTGGGCAAGGGGCTCGCCGTAATTGGTCTTCCGGTAAGGTGCATAACACACTTTAACTACGATAGCATTTTTCGGAGATTTACTACTTCTACTTGTCTGAGACAACCTGACAATGATACATTTCGCGTATGAGGCAGTGGCGACCCTCTAGTCGTGTAGGATATCCGTTGGCTCGCACTAGAGCTGAACGGCGTTCCATGAAAGATCCGACCTTTCAACTTTTTTTCACTTATCACTTACCTACTTCGTTTCCAACCAACCCCAGGGGACCAACCCACCCCTACCCGTGAACCCAACCCCTACATGCACACATACAATTCATTGGTTTTGTCATCTTTAGCACTTGCCACAACCCATACATCTTCTTTCTCTGAATTTACATGATGAACACACTTCTACATTTTCACTTCCTCGTGCAAATTATTTGCTTTGGTAATTTAAGTCATTTAGGACATGTCTACACACATCAGTATTCCCGCTAGCTTCATATCTCATTAGATTCCAGTTGGCTATGTCCTATTGAGGAACATGGTTCATATGCTCTGCGGCCCAGAGCATTTTTCCGTGATGGGATATTGATTCTTTTGTACATGAGTGCTAAGCTTGTTAGGTAACTGACGTTTCAGCTTTGTTTTTAGAGATAGCTAGAAAGTATGAGTAAAAGGTTGGTAATGACAGACTATATCTTTCAACGTTTTTTTGGTTGAAGTATTAGTATAAATACCCATGCCCCCAGACGGATCAATCCCCATGGCCGGGATAAGAAAGAGCAGATCCGGGTCAGATGATGTCTACTCATCGTGACTGCCACCCCCCCCACACACTATGAGTTATCCCTACCCGCTAAACTAATCAACAGTTAGTCATTACTGATGCTGCCTCGCTTTCTCTGTCCATGTAATGCAGGCCACGAAACCCATTGCATCAAATAGGTACCAATGCATCCATTGCATTAGGTAGCCACATGTAACGCATCCGTTGAGTAAGGTGGTATATCCTCTCTTTGGATGACGAAGACAAGCCTGTCAATAGACAGCTTGGGCAGAGCTTGAATTTCCAGTTTAACCCCACATGTTGCACTTCATTCTCAATTGTGATTGATTTTCCGTATAGCTCATTGTAATTTATACGTCTACATCCAGGTGTATTACCCTTACCCTCATTGTTTGCCTGAAGATTTAGGTTATCATTGTTCATACTTTGTATGCTAGCTTTTTGCTTAGTGTTTCTCATGTTTCATTTTGAGCCCTACCATACCCAAGACTTAGGAACTTTACCCTCTTAGGTGGAGATACATCTTTACCTCTAGGATGGGGGTAGTAAGACACTACATTAGATACTCAGAACATTCAATATGAGTGTGCCTTATGCCCATACCCCTCCTTATGTTAGATTATCAGCTTGTCATGAACATTCTAAGCGAATGTGCATGAAGCTTAGGAAGGGGGTGTAATAAGTCAGGGCATTTGGGCCTCTCAGAAGCTTTCTAGAGAGTCTCTACTAGACCTCTCAAAGCTTCAAGATCCTAGAACACTAGGATATTTGCTCATATTTGGCTTATATTCCAAGCCTATAGCTTGCTGGTAGACTCTACTGCTCTTAGGTACACTACAGAGAGCAGAGATCTAGGATACATTAGTAGCCATACATGAATAATCACATCCCATGTGCTTATAATGTGATTTAATCATGTTTTATGCTATTTTAGAAGGTTGTAATGTATTAGAAGCTATTTTGAAGCTATTTCGAGGCTTCAGATGGCCTGTCGCGACTGTCGCCGTCTTTTGCCGCCGACACCAATTTACGTAATGTTGACAAGGCCTGTGATAAGATAGACTACTCAGAAAGTTGCTAAAATATAGGTTTTCTTGCCTTTTTAATGAGAATTTATTGTTATATCAATTTTCTTGTTATTTAGGCATGTGAACCCGTATTACTGGACCAGCCAGTTGGTCCAGCTCAATGTTCGTTCACGACTTCGTCTTCTTGCTGTTGCCTGTGTCCTGTACTTGCCAACAAGATCAATTGTAATGGAGAACATGGGAAACAATTTGATTTTTAAGTGCAAGACAAGGAAAATGGGTTTTCTATATGCACCCAAGCACAAGCATATGACACAGAGCGGTACCCCCCCGTCCCCCGCATCAGAAACACAAGGTCTCATGACTGCCCAAAAACATGTGGGCCTGCATCGGTACGGCGGGGCCTGCGGGTGTGTGTTGGACTGTGACCCGGAGGGACGGCATATTTCGGAGGAAGTGCCAGTCACTCGGGTCAGGGCATTATGCGGAGGCCAAGGCGTCCAGCGGCCAAAGTGCGTGTGGGGGGGGGGGGGGTGGCGAGGCCCTCCACCGGGACGTCAACGGTGTTGACTGGGGGTTGCCCCCCCCCCCCCTCCCCAACCAACGGCACAGAGCCTCCCTGTGGGGGAGAGGGGGGGGGATGACCTCCTCCGTGGCCCTCCCATGAGCCCTCGGCGGCCGCACAGCCCCCCCCCCCACCCCTCTGCCACTCTCGTCGCCCCCACCAGCTCCTGCTCCACACGCCGTCTCTTGCACGCCACCCCCTGCCCCCCTCGAGCCCGCTTTGCACCCACAAAACGTCCTCCCGGGCGTTTGGCGCATCGCTACCGCTTCCCTTTGCGGGGGGGAGGACGTGCCCTCAGGCAGGGGGTGCCGCCGTGGGCGCCGTTTGCCCCCGCTTGTGCACGTGCTCCGGGGGGAAGGGGGGGGGTCTCCCCCTGTGCCCCCCCCCCCCACCCACAACAGCGGCGTACCCCCCCCCCTGTACCCGAGGGCTTGTCACAGAGCCAACTCTTAGGGCGGCACGACCAATCAGTGCACGCCCTTTGCCACCCTCTATGCCCGCCCCACTGGACTGTGTACCGAGGGGGGGGGGGGGGGGCAAGTGCACACTGTCGCAACGTGCACCACCGCCAGCACAACATTCACAAAGGCCCACAAGGCGGTCCTGCAGTAGTCACACGGGCTAACACTGTCTGGGGAACACGTCTTCTCTTTGGGCCGCTACTACTCCTTCACTAACGATGGGTCGCATGGGCCCCACGACCACCGAACGATCTGCAAAAGCCGAATGGGGGGGCGATGAAGGGGGAGGGAGGGGGGGGGGACGCCTTGGTTAGTGAGGCGCCGTGGGGCGTATTGGGAATATTGTATTGAAATGCGGATTGGGCCGGTCCCCGCGGATTGGGAGGTCAGGCGCCGCGTGGCTCCACATTCGCCCCCCCGCCCGCGGCCCTGTTTCGGAGCAGAACCGCCCTCCATCCCTCCGCCACAGGCCCATCCCCATCGCCCCCCCGGCACCGGACCAAACACGGTGTAGTAGTAGGGCCCCTACGAGCACCTCCGTATCCCTCCGGCAATACCCAGGCCCCCACCCGCCCCCACTCATCACTCATCCATTCAGACGCCCACTGAAGGGGGACAGGGGGGGGAGGGGGGCGTGTAACGGAGGTCAGCGGAGCCGAAGTGCGTGTGGGGGTGGGGGGGGCGGCGGGGGGTTGCCATAAAGGCGGAGTAGATACACCGGACGGTACTTCCGGGTGTACGCACTGGTCTGAGGATTTCGAATGAAAATGTCTGCTTTGTTGACCCCATCCGCTGGGGAAAGGGCTTTGGGGACGTGAGAGTGGGACGGGGATCCCCCTGCTCAACAAGTGCTGCTTCTGCCCCTCGGCGTCCCTCCCACACCGCCGCCGGAAATGCTGCACACAAAGTCCGTCCCAAGACAGCGGAGTTTGGAGGGTGCTCACCACCACTGAAAAGGGGGAGGGGGGAGGGGGAGTGTAACGGAGGTCGGCGGTGCCGAAGTCCGGGGAGGGGGGCGGGGGGGCGGGCAAACGGGTCTGCCCGCGCGCCACAATTCGTCGGGGGCACCGAATGCGGACCAAACCCACACAAGCGCATCGCACCAACACACATCCGCACAAAGTGTCCGAACAAACACCTGCGCCCACCTCCACCGCCTTGACCACAACGCAGCCCCCCTTCGCTCATCAAAGTCCACACCGCAGATGTGCACTGGGGCGCAGCCATTGCCCCACGCCCTTGAGCCCTATGAGCCCTACACCACAGAATACCTCCGGAACTGTCCCAGATACGAACGGTACCGTCATTGCCGCCGGATGCGATACGACGGCCATCCGGTGAAAAATGGACAAAACGAACCCAGTTGAATCCGTTTTGTCCGCCTCATGCCCCGTAAGCGTGTTCACAAGATTTCCTGACGGAACAATGCACCGCCGGTCACACAACAGCAACACAGGCCCACGCCCAGTCACTCTCCCCAGAGGCAGTCCTCCATCCAAACCCGACCTCCACAAAACAGACAACCCTCACTCCCCAATGCAGAGCCGCAGCATTCCGCACATTTGAGATCACGATACCATTTTCATCGCAACAAATCGATTACGATGTGACTTTTATTGGAATGGGCCGGCGGAAACGGTCGGCAGGCACTGGGGGAGGGGGGGGGGTTGGCATGAAGCCCTGGTGTTTGGTGTACTATTGTGGGCGGTGCCAATGGGCCTCTCGCCACATATCCCACTGACCCCCAAAGGGGGGGGGGGGGTAACGGAGGTGGTGCATAGAAGAGGCAACACGTGTGTCTGTGGGGGGGGGGGGGGGATCGCACAGATAATATTTGAGGCGGGGGGGCATTTGGTGAGTAGTCTGTAGACATCGATCTTCAGTAAAAAGACCGTGATCTATAGTTTGTAGAGAGTGGCCTGTGGTTGGTAGACATCGATATGTATGGAACAGGGGGGCATTGCTATGCCTGCCACCGCCCCCCCTGCCCCCCCCCCCCCCCGCTCCCCCAACCGATTACGATACAGAATGAATATCGTAATAATACATCGGAATAAATACGCGTAATACCGCAGCCCCCCCCCCCCCCCCCCGCACAAATGGGGGGGTCGACAACTGCTTCAGAGGCCCCCCGACTCGACCCCCAACATCACAGCGGTACCCCCCCCCCCCCCCGCGCACCACAAACACAAGGTCTCATGACTGCCCAAAAATATGGGGGCCTGCAGCGGTACGGCGGGGCCTGCGGGTGTGTGTTGGACTGTGACCCGGAGGGACGCTGTGTTTCGGAGGAAGTGCCAGTCACTCGGGTCAGGGCATTATGCGGCGGCCAAGGCGTCCAGCGGCCCCAGTGGGTGTGTTGGGGGGGGGGGGGGGCCCTCCACCGGAACGTCAACGGTGTTGACTGGGGGTTGCCCCCCCCCGCTCCCCAACCAACGGCACAGAGCCTCCCTGTGGGGGAGAGGGGGGGGGATGACCTCCTCCGTGGCCCTCCCATGAGCCCTCGGCGGCCGCACAGCCCCCCCCCCCCCCCCCTCTGCCACTCTCGTCGCCCCCACCAGCTCCTGCTCCACACGCCGTCTCTTGCACGCCACCCCCTGCCCCCCTCGGGCCCGCTTTGCACCCGCAAAACGTCCTCCCGGGCGTTCGGCGCATCGCTACCGCTTCCCTTTGCGGGGGGGAGGACGTGCCCTCAGGCAGGGGGTGCCGCCGTGGGCGCCGTTTGCCCCCGCTTGTGCACGTGCTCCGGGGGGGAGTGGGGGGTCTCCCCCTGTGCCCCCCCCCCCCCTCCCACAACAGCGGCGCACCCCCCCCCCCTGTACCCAACGGCTTGTCACAGAGCCAACTCTTAGGGCGGCACGACCAATCAGTGCACGCCCTTTGCCACCCTCTATGCCCGCCCCACTGGACTGTGTACCGAGGGATGGGGGGGGGGGGGGGGGCGGCAGCAAGTGCACACTGTCGCAACGTGCACCACCGCCACCACAACATTCACAAAGGCCCACAAGGCGGTCCTGCAGTAGTCACACGGGCTAACACTGTCTGGGGAACACGTCTTCTCTTTGGGCCGCTACTACTCCTTCATTAACGATGGGTCGCATGGGCCCCACGACCACCGCACGATCTGCAAAAGCCGAATGGGGGGGCGATGAAGGGGGAGGGGGGGGCGGGGGGGGACGCCTTGGTTAGTGAGGCGCCGTGGGGCGTATTGGGAATATTGTATTGAAATGCGGATTGGGCCGGTCCCCGCGGATTGGGAGGTCAGGCGCCGCGTGGCTCCACATTCGCCCCCCCCCCCGCCCGCGGCCCTGTTTCGGAGCAGAACCGCCCTCCATGTCTCCGCCACAGGCCCATCCCCATCGCCCCCCCGCACCGGACCGCACACGGTGTAGTAGTGGGGCCCCTACGAGCACCCCCATATCCCTCCGGCAGTACCCAGGCCCCCACCCGCCCCCACTCATCACTCATCCATTCAGACGCCCACTGAAGGGGGAGGGGGGGGGGAGGGGGGCGTGTAACGGAGGTCAGCGGAGCCGAAGTGTGTGTTGGGGGGGGGGGGGGGCGGCGGGTTGCCATAAAGGCGGAGTAGATACACCGGACGGTACTTCCGGGTGTACGCACTAGTCTCAGCATTTCGAATGAAAATGTCTGCTTTGTTGACCCCATCCGCTGGGGAAAGGGCTTTGCTTCTGCCCCTCGGCGTCCCTCCCACACCGCCGCCGGAAATGCTGCACACAAAGTCCGTCCCAAGACAGCGGAGTTTGGAGGGTGCTCACCACCACTGAAAAGGGGGAGGGGGTGGGGGGGTGTAACGGAGGTCGGCGGTGCCGAAGTGCGGGAGGGGGGGGGGGGGGCAAACGGGTCTGCCCGCGCGCCACAATTCGTCGGGGGCACCGAATGCGGACCAAACCCACACAAGCGCATCGCACCAACACACATCCGCACAAAGTGTCCGAACAAACACCTGCGCCCACCTCCACCGCCTTGACCACAACGCAGCCCCCCTTCGCTCATCAAAGTCCACACCGCAGATGTGCACTGGGGCGCAGCCATTGCCCCACGCCCTTGAGCCCTATGAGCCCTACACCACAGAATACCTCCGGAACTGTCCCAGATACGAACGGTACCGTCATTGCCGCCGGATGCGATACGACGGCCATCCGGTGAAAAATGGACAAAACGAACCCAGTTGAATCCGTTTTGTCCGCCTCATGCCCCGTAAGCGTGTTCACAAGATTTCCTGACGGAACAATGCACCGCCGGTCACACAACAGCAACACAGGCCCACGCCCAGTCACTCTCCCCAGAGGCAGTCCTCCATCCAAACCCGACCTCCACAAAACAGACAACCCTCACTCCCCAATGCAGAGCCGCAGCATTCCGCACATTTGAGATCACGATACCATTTTCATCGCAACAAATCGATTACGATGTGACTTTTATTGGAATGGGCCGGCGGAAACGGTCGGCAGGCACTGGGGGAGGGGGGGGGGTTGGCATGAAGCCCTGGTGTTTGGTGTACTATTGTGGGCGGTGCCAATGGGCCTCTCGCCACATATCCCACTGACCCCCAAAGGGGGGGGGGGGTAACGGAGGTGGTGCATAGAAGAGGCAACACGTGTGTCTGTGGGGGGGGGGGGGGGGATCGCACAGATAATATTTGAGGCGGGGGGGCATTTGGTGAGTAGTCTGTAGACATTGATCTTCAGTAAAAAGACCGTGATCTATAGTTTGTAGAGAGTGGCCTGTGGTTGGTAGACATCGATATGTATGGAACAGGGGGGCATTGCTATGCCTGCCACCGCCCCCCCTGCCCCCCCCCCCCCCCCGCTCCCCCAACCGATTACGATACAGAATGAATATCGTAATAATACATCGGAATAAATACGCGTAATACCGCAGCCCCCCCCCCCCCCGCACAAATGGGGGGGGTCGACAAATGCTTCAGAGGCCCCCCGACTCGACCCCCAACATCACAGCGGTACCCCCCCCCCCCCGCGCACCACAAACACAAGGTCTCATGACTGCCCAAAAATATGGGGGCCTGCAGCGGTACGGCGGGGCCTGCGGGTGTGTGTTGGACTGTGACCCGGAGGGACGCTGTGTTTCGGAGGAAGTGCCAGTCACTCGGGTCAGGGCATTATGCGGCGGCCAAGGCGTCCAGCGGCCCCAGTGGGTGTGTTGGGGGGGGGGGGGGCCTCCACCGGAACGTCAACGGTGTTGACTGGGGGTTGCCCCCCCCCGCTCCCCAACCAACGGCACAGAGCCTCCCTGTGGGGGAGAGGGGGGGGGATGACCTCCTCCGTGGCCCTCCCATGAGCCCTCGGCGGCCGCACAGCCCCCCCCCCCCCCCCTCTGCCACTCTCGTCGCCCCCACCAGCTCCTGCTCCACACGCCGTCTCTTGCACGCCACCCCCTGCCCCCCTCGGGCCCGCTTTGCACCCGCAAAACGTCCTCCCGGGCGTTCGGCGCATCGCTACCGCTTCCCTTTGCGGGGGGGAGGACGTGCCCTCAGGCAGGGGGTGCCGCCGTGGGCGCCGTTTGCCCCCGCTTGTGCACGTGCTCCGGGGGGGAGTGGGGGGTCTCCCCCTGTGCCCCCCCCCCCCCCTCCCACAACAGCGGCGTACCCCCCACCCCTGTACCCAACGGCTTGTCACAGAGCCAACTCTTAGGGCGGCACGACCAATCAGTGCACGCCCTTTGCCACCCTCTATGCCCGCCCCACTGGACTGTGTACCGAGGGATGGGGGGGGGGGGGGCGGCAGCAAGTGCACACTGTCGCAACGTGCACCACCGCCACCACAACATTCACAAAGGCCCACAAGGCGGTCCTGCAGTAGTCACACGGGCTAACACTGTCTGGGGAACACGTCTTCTCTTTGGGCCGCTACTACTCCTTCATTAACGATGGGTCGCATGGGCCCCACGACCACCGCACGATCTGCAAAAGCCGAATGGGGGGGCGATGAAGGGGGAGGGGGGGGGGGGGGGGGACGCCTTGGTTAGTGAGGCGCCGTGGGGCGTATTGGGAATATTGTATTGAAATGCGGATTGGGCCGGTCCCCGCGGATTGGGAGGTCAGGCGCCGCGTGGCTCCACATTCGCCCCCCCCCCCCGCCCGCGGCCCTGTTTCGGAGCAGAACCGCCCTCCATGTCTCCGCCACAGGCCCATCCCCATCGCCCCCCCGCACCGGACCGCACACGGTGTAGTAGTGGGGCCCCTACGAGCACCCCCATATCCCTCCGGCAGTACCCAGGCCCCCACCCGCCCCCACTCATCACTCATCCATTCAGACGCCCACTGAAGGGGGAGGGGGGGGGGAGGGGGGCGTGTAACGGAGGTCAGCGGAGCCGAAGTGTGTGTTGGGGGGGGGGGGGCGGCGGGTTGCCATAAAGGCGGAGTAGATACACCGGACGGTACTTCCGGGTGTACGCACTAGTCTCAGCATTTCGAATGAAAATGTCTGCTTTGTTGACCCCATCCGCTGGGGAAAGGGCTTTGCTTCTGCCCCTCGGCGTCCCTCCCACACCGCCGCCGGAAATGCTGCACACAAAGTCCGTCCCAAGACAGCGGAGTTTGGAGGGTGCTCACCACCACTGAAAAGGGGGAGGGGGTGGGGGGGTGTAACGGAGGTCGGCGGTGCCGAAGTGCGGGAGGGGGGGGGGGGGCAAACGGGTCTGCCCGCGCGCCACAATTCGTCGGGGGCACCGAATGCGGACCAAACCCACACAAGCGCATCGCACCAACACACATCCGCACAAAGTGTCCGAACAAACACCTGCG